>PTEX01000175.1:1147564-1170621 GCA_003342815.1 Eudromia elegans
GCAGCACGGTGCTCAAGTGCCACGTGTACGACGGCGCGGCCGCGCTCAGGGGCTCCAGCTGCCGCAAGGTGAGCGCGGGCGGCTGCGCGGCCTGGGCCGGCCGGGCGGGCGGCGCCGCTGCCTGGCGCTGCGCAGGCCCCGCCGGCGGCGCGGGAGCGAGTTCGGGCTGGAGGGAGGCGGCTTTGTCCGTGGGGCAGCGCCGGGAACCGGCCACGGGACCCAGGCCCTGCCCGTGCAGGCTGCTTTGCTCCAGGGCTGACAGGACCTGTGGAGGTCTGGAACTCGTGTACACCGCTGCTTTGCACCGGTGTCTTGAAGAGGGAAACCCAGCTTCTTATCTTGTTATTTATTTTTGCGTTTTTCTTTTTTCTCGTAAGTGCATTGCACAGATTTTTGTTGGGACCCTCAGTGTTTCTGTGGGCAGGGTCTCGTAACCGTGCGCTTTGCCCTTGTGAGCAGCTCGAGTCGCTCTATCCTCGTCCCGGCTGGGTTGAATTGGATCCCGAAGTTCTTTGGAGTCAGTTCACTGAAGCAGTAAAAGAGGCTGTTCAAGGTAACGCTTATAAAGCTTTTGAGAAGGAAACCACTCATGTTCATTAAAAGTAGTTAAGCTTTTGGATATTTTTATTCATTTAAAAAAGGTCGTGCACTAAGAATACATATTGAGAGTAGAGCTACAGAATACCCTAAGGCCTAATTCAGTTGTTATTTAAAATAGGGCCCTTCAGTTACTTCTTTATTTATTTAAGTGGATCCAGGTTAGGACTGAAGCTGGGCGAGCAGCAGTTGGGCATATTGGATTTGTGTGTGGGTGAAAGCACCTTGTTGCTCCAGCTTCTTATCTCAATGCCTTTTTGCTTTCTTTTGCTAAATAACTTTCATTCCCCTCTATCTTAATGAAGGGGAGATACAGGCTGTTTTCCTGCTCTAGTTCCTTTTTTGTTACTCTGTCGCCGCTTTGTGCGTGTGAATGTGTGTTCTCGTACAGCGAGAAGGGGTGCATCCTCCCTACCCGCACTCCTTTCCCTCTGTCAACCTGACGCTCCCCCTGCGCTAACCAGCTCCTCCTCACTCCCTAACTCCTGCTGCTTTCTCACCGTACCTGCTGCAGCATGCCAGGATCCAGAACAGGTTGCTGTGGGTGCCACCCTGGTGCCAAGAACCTGTCGGCAGTCACTTTCTCACAGTGCCCCGGCCTGGGAGTAACGTGAGAGACGGGCAGAGTAAACACTGCACAGCGTAAGCTGCAGCTGAGTGCCTGGGGCTCTGTGTCTTCCTTCTCAGCAGCTACGGCCCTTCTCTGGCAGGAAAACCCGTGCCACCCTGACCTCGAAGGATAAGGCTTCCTGCCTTCCTAATGATTGGGGCAAATTGGGAAGCAAAATTCCCCAGCCAATTTGTTTTATTTTTCTCTTTGATGGAAACTAACTTTGCTCAGAGAGGAAACCAGAGAGTTGTAGGTGGCACAGGGGAAGTAAGAACACACAGCTTAGGAGATGGGGAGGAATAAGAGATGCCACTTTAGTCAGTGGTGAGCTGTAGCAACACTGCTGTGATTTCGCTTTCAGTTCAGACCCAACAGGCAAGGGAAAGGAAACGATGCCTTTCTCAAGGTCCTGCTGCTGTACGCTATCACTACCCCATGGCCTGTGTGCTCAGTGGCAACAGGGAAATGCTGGTTTGATTTGTAGCTGCCAGCAGAGGATTGATACCGTTTGACTGTGTGAGTGCCAAGACACCCCTATAAGGGAAGGGGTGGAAATGCATGTGGAGGTGGGCAGAGCAGGAAGACCCATTTCACATCTTTATTATTTATTTCCTGGACATTTCACATGTTTATTATCGTAAAATGGTATGTTTGTCTGTACCTTTAATCTGTTGTATTTTTTGGCTTATTTTAGTTGCAGGAGTTCACATGAAGCAAATTGTTGGTCTTGGTATCTCAACACAGAGGTCAACTTTCATTACATGGCACAAGTATGTATTTTGTTTGTTGCTAAAACTGAATTCATATTTATACCATAAATTGGATGTAAACACTCACAGGAATCATTAAGTCTAACTGCAACCTGGAACAACAAATAGCAATCTAGCAATCCAATATAGCATTTTCAGCTATATTGGAAGAGAGTCTAAAGCAATTTGGAATGGTTTATGGGTTTATGTCCTTTTTGCTTTTTTCTTGATGCTTTGAAAAAAAAACAAAACAAAAGTTATTTTCTGTTTTTCTTGAGTTTAATTTTGATGAGAATCATTGCAACAAAAATTATTGCTGTATAAAGTCTGTAACTGAAGTTAGTCTATTACTAACATACATACATCCTGCAGGAGTACATGCACTTATTTAGGAATTAAATGTCCATATTAGAAGTAGCCTGTGATGTTGATTTTTGGGAAGAGTATTCATGTCGTTTCTAATGGAAATGTACAAACATTGCTTTTCAGGAGAACAGGGAAACCTTTTCATAATTTTATAAGCTGGCAAGACTTGAGATGTGCTGAACTTGTGAATTCTTGGAATAGATCCCTTCTGCTGAAGGTAAAACTGTACTAAGATGCTGCTTTAAATTCATTTAAACCATTTCATTTTATGAAGATCGAGAACAATTGCGAAATGTTACCAATAACATGCTATGGCCTAAAAACAATTTAAAAAAAGCTGGGCAAGATTAGCATGGAAAATGATACCAGGAAAATAAAAATGCAGTGCAATAGCCTAAGGATGATTCACTATGGGAATATATTTCTGTAGATTTGTCACATATTCTGTTAGGTTTTTAATCACTATCCTGTAATAAAATGTTGTATGCTTATGCTGTTCAGGCATATTTTTGGATTTAGCTAGTTCTTGTTTGAGAGTGTTTTGGGTAGGGTTTTCTAATGTATTCTGATTATCTGGAGAGGTGTGTCTCACGCCTGTTACAGTTTCTGCTATTTTTAAAAGAAAGGTCAACTCTAAGTGGGGGGAAAATAAAGGTACTTTTTGGTGAATGAAAATTTTTAAGACATCTCTATTAAAACATGTTTGAGTCTGCCTGCTCCAAGGACACTGTCACTGGAGTTAAGGTATACAACCACAGCGTATATTGTAGTCATACAAGTAAAATACCTTTTGGAATGCATCTGTATGCCATAAGTCAGAACACTTGACTTGATTAGTGCAGCTCCTGTTCTCTGTGTATTGTTCTAGCTATTAGAATCATGAAATAGTTCCTAAAAACTACATGCGTAAGGATTCTCTAACAGAATTTTAGCATTCTGATCTAACATCATGAAAGGTACTTCATCCTTTAGCTGATAGAAATCTTTAAAAGAAGAGATTACAAATTTAATAACTTTTCTTTTGAAACAGGTAATCCATGTTATTTTTACGGTGCTTCATTTCTTGACTAGGAATAATCGATACTTGGCTCCAAGTTCTTTTACTTTTTCAACAAAACAAGCTTCTTTGAAGTTGTCCTGGGTTTTCAGAAATATACATGAGGTGAGCTGTGAAGAAGAAAGAACATTTTTCAGTCATAATAATGGCTAGTGCCTTGGCTTGTAAACCTGTTCAGTTTTGATTTACTTGTTCTTTTTCTCAAAGCAACCAAAATGAAAGATGTATTTATCTGCGTAACATTACAGGCATATCTACCTCTAAAATCTATCCCCATTTATTCAGCTTTTGCCCTCTGAGTCTGAAAACATCTAGTAGTAGGAAGTCTTCTTTTGTAAGCAACCTAAGTAGAGTGCAGAGAAATATAGCTGAATCATCCTTGTTAGAACAGATATTAGCAATTGGAAGCTCATTCTCTAAGATGATTAATATTATTACTCATGAAGTAAAAATGAGATAAGGTGTGGGGAGGTGTTCCTGTTATCATATCCACTTGTAAGTGTTCTTTTGTATGTATGTTTGTTCCCAGGCTGAAGAAGCTGCCAAAGAAGATAACTGCTGCTTTGGAACAGTTGACACGTGGTTACTATATAGACTGACTAAAGGTGAATGTTAGGGTCCCTCATAAACACGAATAAAACAATGGAATCTAAGGAATTATGTTTATTGCATATCATTGTTATTTCCTAGAATTCAATTATATTTTGACAGTTTTGGTTTTGTTATAATCAGTGAATGTTGTGGAATTACTGTATAGAAATATTTTGAAATTATTCTTGGAATGTGTCTGGTAGTGCAATCAGAGAGGGAAGAAATTATTCAGTATGATCAATCCTTAAACATTTAAGATGTAAAGGAGAAGTTGGGAGCTAATTAGCTTTGATTCTGTGAATGCAGATGATGAAAATTGTAATCATTTACTCAAGTGGGAGGCAATTTTCAGAAACTAAAGAGGCAAGCTACTAATAGTGGAGTCTGAGGGAGTTAGGCCTGTGTAGTTTACCACCGTATGTTAGGTTTTAGGTGGCAGAAACATGTGAGTCATGGGAAAAAATAAGGACTTCTAGAGGTCATCAAGTCCAACTTCCTGCTCAAAACAGGGCTAGCTTCAAAGTTAGGTCAGGTTGCTTGGAGTCTTGCTATTCAGACTTTTGATTACATGCAGGGATGGAAATTCCATAACATCAGGTGCTTGAACATCAAGTGTTCAAGTGCTTACAACCCTTATTATAAATTCCTTTTCCTACATCCAGCAAAGATACTGTTTAAAAGACAAAATTTAAACTATTAGGTCCCTCTTGTCACAAATATCCAGCTCAGGAAGATTTAAGTGTCTGAAATGGGCTGCATCCGCCATACATAGACAGTAGATATTCAGGATAATGTAGAATCCTATAACAAATATGGAAGAACTATAGGATATTGTCCCAGAATAGGTAGCTGTCCGAGGACTAGTGCCCTGAATGAGAATTTTTTTTTTTAAAAAAAAAAAGAAAGTTTGAAATTATTCTTATATATTTAAGCATATAAAAATCTTATTTTGTTGTTTTTTATCGTAGGTTCTGTATATGCTACAGATTACTCAAATGCCAGTTCCACGGGGGTTTTTGAACCTTTTACGGTATGTTATCCGGGAAAAGATGTTCTTGCTATTTGTTTACTTCTGAGAGAATCATTGACGTGTTTACCCATATCATTTCAGAAATGTTGGAACCCCACTTTGTCCAGTTTACTCTCCATACCAATGTCCATTTATCCTCCAGTAAAAGACACAAGGTAACTATGAAGGCATTTTTGAAATAATATACTTACTAAATTCACTGGGTTAAGAAAAACACTGCATAATATGCCCTAACAAAGTAATATATAGATAGACCAAAATAATAATGATTATGTGCAGCTTTTTTGCTGCTATATCCAAAACTTAATTTTCATGAACAATCTATCTTGAAGTGATAATTTTATGTTCTCTTTAAAAATAAATCACTAGCATTACCTTCCACATATGATGCAGACTCAGCCCTTGTATCTTTAGGGGTTTAATTCCACAAAAGAGTCAATTTAATGTTGTGATGGATCTCCATTACATTTATTTTAAGCTTCAACTTTGGGTCATCAGACTCTGAAATATTTGGGGTACCTATTCCAATACTGGCGTTGGTGAGTGCAAAGTTTTTTTTATTTAAATTTACATTTCTGTACCTATATTCTTTTTATCTAGCTCTGATTTAATAAGTGTTTAGTAAAGTATTCCTTTTTTTTTTTTCCTTCTTTCTTATGTTATGACTTAACTACAGTAGAATTCATTGTTGAACTTTGCTCCAAAAACTCAGTTTACAACTTGGGAAAGGAGTAGAGAAAAGAACAGAGAATGAAAAGAGATCTTTAGATTTTAAGGTCCGTAAAGGTAAGATGACCTTAATATGATTAAATGCTGAAGTTAGGACTTAACAGAGCTGTGTTTTAATCAAGCTCTGACATCAGCTTTCTTTTTGGTTTTAAATCAGTTGTTTCAGGAATGGTTTTGCTGAAGTCTGACTTGACCTCAGTGTGGCTCAACACAGGTTGCTAATAGATCCTCATGTGCTCTCTATTTTTTTCTGTTATCTTCTCTAAAATACTTGGAATTGAGAATCTCTTGTATCGATAGCTATGATACGAATGAGGAAAAGCTCATTATTTTTATGGTAGCTCGGGGGAAAATCCATTCAAACTGAGCTAAATGGAAAAAAACCCAGTTACCTATCACATCTAATATTAATTCCTCTTGTTACTTTAGAGGAATTTTAAAATCAATGTGTCTCTGAACTTCGCTGTTTCACTAAGAAGCAAACAGCAACAAATGCATTTAACAGTTATTGTCTTTGTTGGAAACATGAGCATGGAATAGTTTGGTGCAAGAGTAGCATCAGGGACAGAGAAAGTTGAGACTTTCCAACTTCTACTTTGTATTTGGGAGAAGAGAAATTCAAGCTAAGTGTATGTCTTCTGCTCCCAAAGACTGCAAAATCCCTGCTTATCCTTCCTGTCAAATCTCAAAACATCAATCTTTAGTTTTGTTTCCATGACACATTTTAAATTGATAAAATGATAAAAATCATACGGAGTCCAAATCTCATGAAATTCAATTCTAGTGATGAATATGACTGTTAGAAGGGTCAACAGCTAAGAAATTGGGTAGAAGTCTTTCCATAATCCTCAGTTAGTTTCTAATTGAATGGCTATTTATACCCAGAACTTTGAAACAATAATATAATGTTTTAAAATCCAGCAGGTCTCCAGGTTTGTCATTAACATGGTAGTATTTTTGTTGGACAGGTAGCTGATCAGCAGGCAGCCATGTTTGGAGAATGCTGCTTTCACCCTGGAGATGTTAAACTGACTATGGGAACAGGTGCTTTTTGGAATGTCAATACTGGGGAAAGTCTCTTTTCGTCGTGGAGAGGTAGGCTGGTGAAATTTTGGGTTTGGAATATTTTGTTATTGTACAGCTCTTAGTGATGTGGTTACAAAAAGAGATGAAATACAGTTATTTTTTTCCTTTTTGCTGTAGGAACATAGCTTGAAAACATTCTCAGAACAAAAGTGCATGGAAGATTTGAACTAAAGTGTAAATTTTTATTATCCTGAAATATGCATCTCGGTATACTTATTCTTTTTTTTTTTCCCCTCATTTCTTAATGACAGTATTATACAATATGGGAATAGAGATAAAGGGGATTGGTCCTCTTTCATCTTGCATCAAAATCTTCCAGTGTATGTATGGCTATAAGTTCTGCTTCTTGAGCCCTTGGGTTTGGAGTATTTGCAGTGTGATTTGCAGGATGAGCAGTTATTTTTCTTTAAAATGGGCTCTCCACTGTTTTCCTGGTGTGTTAAAATTTTGTAGTTACGAACATTTATGATCTGCCAAGCTCATTCATTTGTGATAGATGATCGTTTAACAAGAGAACCACAGCTGATACTGAATTATATCTGCCTGCACATTCTCTGTCCTATTTCTAAACAGCTATTGATTTCTGGAAGCCAATGGTTTTTAGCAGGATGGAGAGGTGCTCAGAAGACTTTCACCAGCTAGAGTCAGAAGGGACCTGGCAAATAGTTGAGGCTTATCAAAACTGAGTGGCACTGACTTTTGTTAGGAATCCAAGTGATGTTTAGATTGATTAATGCTATCATTATGCTGTTTCTACTTCTGAATTCAACTGTATGCATTACATAGAAATCCAATAGAAAAACACATGGTAAGATTTTCCACTTTGTCTCAAGAAAATCTTCGAATATTGTGAGCTGCTAGAAGCTTTTTTAAAACATTGCTATGAAATCCTTTCTTACAGCTTTAGATTCTATTATTTGTATTAAAATTATTTGCACCCCCACCTCCCCATCCCTCTGGTGCCATTCTGTGGCTGTCACATGGCACATGAAAAAGGTTAATAGGACAACATAGTTTTTTCAGTTCCCTGATCAAAAAATGTAATCTGTGTTCTATCTTTAAGGTCGATATATGTGTTTAAGACTGCAAAATGGATCCCTACAGAAACTTTTCGTTAGCTGCCGTTCTAATTTCCATATATAATTGGTATATGCGATAGTTTAAAAAAGTTCTTTGAACAATAACGTTCTTTGCAATTCAGGGATGGCAGCGTAAGAGTGTATAGATCAGCCTACGGTGCTTGGGCCTTTGGCCAATTCTTCTCAGTTTGGCAGGTGCCTGAGGACTTGGAATTTTTGAAGTTATACCTGTTGCAAAGTAAAACTGAGACACTCCCCAAGGACTTGTGTTCTGTGTTCTTACAAACATGTCAAGATGTTTGTGTTCACACAAAATCTCTATTTATTTTTAAGGTTACAACACTTCTCTTGATGGGGACAAAAAATAAATTATTGTGTTTATTCTCATTATTGATTACTTATTTCAAAACATGATAGTACTTTCTAGCTGGTAACTCTCTGGAAGACACCATTGTGTAATTTCAAATAAACTAACAGTTTAGCCTCTGTATTTCTACTTTCTTTAGATAAAAGGAGGAAAGGTTCTGGTTTTCATGAAACACTATGAAGACAAATGTGTTTATTGGAAATCATAACATCCTGCAGATCCCTTGCTGTAAGCCATGGATGTGCTAATCTTGTGTGACAAGCTTTGTCCACTGCTACCATTTTTTTAAATGAGTTTTGAGACTTGTTTGTTATATTTTTTTATATTAGGAAATATACTGATAACATGCTATAATTAGTGGCACTAATCTTGTGGACCGTAATGGACAAATCATAACACTTGTAATTATTTTTTTCCTTTCTATAGGAGGAAGCACTGTATATTAAAAATGAATTTTGAAAGTATATCATCGTTTCATTTTCTCCTATGAAAATAGGGTCTATGTTACAAATTTGTGCTGCTTTTTCTTTCTTTATAGGTCTGTTTTAATATCTGTCTGTTTCCCATCTGGGAGCCCAACCCTCATGTTCTATGTTTTGGGGAAGGAAATTCAGACTTCGAAACCACTGGGGGATATTAGATGGATTTAATTAAAAAAAAAAAAAAGAAAAGGAGGGAGAGAACTTTTTTTAAGTATGTGCAATTTCTTACTGTTGTTTTTAAGAATAAAAAAAAGTTTACATTTGCAAATGTAAGTACTAGGAGATCTTCTCTTAAAGACCTTTCTTTGTAAGTGAATTGCGATTTTTAGCTTACCTTTAACTTTGAAATTAATGTTCTAATAATTTTCATTTATGCTATTTAAATTTTAAACAGAAAACTTAACCTGTATCAGTGATATTCTAGCTTGAATTTTAGAAAGGAAGTGAACAAGAACTATATTTTTGTGTGGTTTATTGCTGGAGGTGTTTGCATGTGTTTTCCTGGAAGCATTTAACTACGGTGTTTTGTTTTGTTTCATGGAAAATAATAAAGGCCTCTATCCGCTGATTGGTTGGAAGATTGGGGATGAAGTTGTTTATTTAACTGAAGGCTCTTTATCAAATGTTGGCACTGCCATAAAATGGGCACAGGAAATAAGTAAGTAGTTTTGTAATTTTATAGCAGAGTATAAATATGTTTTATATAGGGTGAACAGTGTGGAAAGATTTTTGGCCAGCCAGCATTAAAAATAGAAGTGACCTACTGTTAAGACCATGGACAAAAATTCTGAAAGTTGCAGAGACAGGAAAAAAAACAAGCTAGCACATGGCTGTAAGCTCTCTAATAATCTTTATTCTGTGGGGTTGTGATTGCACTGAAGTTGAATTGTAAGTGTTCTAAGGGTGAAAAGAAAAGATACCAGGAAGATACCAGGTATGGAAATTTTTGTTAGCCTTGCAGCTAAAGAGAAGGATAAAACTTTTGCTCTACAGAAATGATTGGCAGGAACCTAAGGGTAAATTGACAGCCTCAGAGCTTTCAACTGAGCTTTTATTAAAGAGGATAAGACTGCACGTGGATGAAGATGCAGTAGGAGCAACAGGAAATCGGAATTTCTGTAGCAGAGTAGACTTTAGTTTAATGAGCCTTTTCTAGTGGCTCTTCCATCTCAGGGTTTCAAAAAAGTTGTATGTGAAATTTTAATGGTGAAGTTTATCTTATTTGCTTTTATTTATCACTTTCTCTTCTGCCATAGTGGTACTGTATAGTTCAACAGTAGCAACTATAACAAAAAATGAAAGTGGTGGTTTAGCTGTATTAGCCCTTCCTCTGTAGACTGCAAAGTATTTGATCAAATTTATCAATGATATAGGAGTAAATTACCAAGGTATTTTGGAGGGGCAAATTGAACTAGATTAATCTGTCTTTGCAAGAAGAGTTTACTTGTTAGACAAGAAAAAGCAATAGACTTCAGTAAAACATTCTATGTGGTTCGATAAGGAAATTATTAATTAAACTATAGAAGATGGATATACATACGGGAATTGCCTCTGAGTGAAGAATGATCTAAAAAGGGAATGTCTCTAGACAGTTTTGGAGAGGAGTCAGGTTGGAAGACAAAAGTAATTTATATCAGACTTGATATTTAAGACCTGCCTTATTTGTACTTCAATGCCAGTCACTTTGATTAAAATAATAAATAAATTTAAATCACCTGATAAAGCATGGTCAGTAATAAGAACTTAGTAGTCATCAGTGCTTGGACTGACAACTACAACCTGGAAGAAAAGATGTTATATGTTTTTTGCAACACCTAGATTTTTAATATATTTATAGGGTGCTATTGTTAGCCTTCTTGATTGCCATTTATATCCATATGTCTCAAAAACTAATGGCTTCCTTAAAGGATGTGAAGATTAAAAGATTATTGCATAAAAGATAAAGTCTTTTTGAGTTTAGCCTATATCTAAGTAGATTTTATGTGACTAATGTAAATGACCTACAGGGGAATGTTTTCTCTTAGAATGGTGTTGGATTGAGAAATACTACAAAAGGAAATACTTAACTCTAAATAGTTTATAAAGAAATCAAAATAATCTTTGAAAGCATATGACCTTTGCATCTTCTACAGATCTTTTCACCGATGTGGATGAAACGGCAAAAATGGCACAGAGTATTACTCATTCTGAAGGTGTTTGTTTTCTTCCAAGTTTTCAGGTAAAGTGGTTATTGTTACTATAATTGAGAATATATTCTTAATAACACCATTAAAATAAAACCTATTGTTTTTGCATATAGTAATTTGCATCTTAACAGCGTGTATTCTGTCAACTGTGTTCTGCCCAGGAGCTTAGGCTCTGTCCCTCGCCACAACTGCAGATCATTGTGATATCAGAATACTTAAAACCGCAAGAAAAAAGCATCTGAAGTAGGAAAATTAGTTCCATTTTGCAGATGGAGAACTGAGGGACAGATAAACCAAATGGCATCCCCACAGTAACACGGGCAGCATCAACAGATAAACATGTAGCTTTCTCATGCAGAGCTTTTGTTGAAATGATACCTTCAAAGTGCTGCGATAAAATAATTTGTTTTATTCAGCCCCTTTTCAAGATAAGTCATAATTCAGCAGAGTGCCTAAATATGAGTACATTTGTTTTTCTGGAACACTTGTTTTTAATCTGGACTGTATTCCCCTGTTTACTCCAGGATTAGTGCTTTGCTGCTGTTTTTACTGACCACGGTGATAAGAAGCTCCTGGCGCTTTCTCTCCATTTTGTTCCCCTGTTTTTCCCTGTAACTTCCTTTTAACTTCTTTATTTGAGAGACTTCCTGCAATTCCTTTGTTCCTGTTAGGTCATAAGCTGTGGGTGCTGTCTATTTATTTTCTGTTTATGCTAGAGACTGTATCCTTATGCCTGTTCTTTCCATCTCTGATGCACGATCCCTGTCAGGTTTGGTTACAGAGCCGGGTCACTGTCCCTGTGTGGAGATGACAAAGGGTGATATTGATCCTGCAGTTCAGTATTGGTTCAGGATGGAATCTATAGGTATTTCAATTAATATATTATATAACAAATAGTGATAGTTGAGGAGTTGAAATACTGCCTCTTCAGCCACAGAGCAGTTGCTTACAGTTTTGTTAGTCATAATAGTTACTGATTTGTTTCCACAAAACATGAAAGAATTGCAAGTCACAGCTGCTAGACAAATCTTTTTAACGAATGGAAATAAACAGGTTTTTGTAATGCAACTGTTACTAGTCTAAGTGTTATGCAGAGCTCCAGAAGCTTAGGGGCCTAACATTACCTGGTATTAATGGAAAAAAGGCACGGAAAAGTTTAAATTCCTTTACAGAGAGCCCAGCTACCTTGTCTCAAACAGCTGCCTTATTCATTAATTTTATTTTTAGATATACAGTGCTTGGTTAGGATTCTTCCATGTGGTGTTTATACAATGATTAATTGTGCTTTGAGGAAGCAAGTCATGTCAAATTCTTGCATTTGTAGACAGGAATCCTGAGGTAGACAAATGCTGATCTGAGTCTTCTCTGAATCTCTAGTTCAATTAATGTTTGGTCCAGAGATGGTGATAAAGCCTCACTTTTTTCTTTTTTTTTTTTTCTTTTTTTTTGCTTTTTTCCCCTCCTGCTTTATTGATGATCTGTCTCCAGAAGGAACCTCAACAACTAAGTTCATGCTAAACATCTACTGAGTATTTCTTTACTGGATTCTAATAAACTCAATACAAATTTAAAAATTGTACTTAGGGGAAACTCTGTAGAACAATTTCTCTTTAATGTTGATACCTGGTAACCTGCAACAGGGTCTACCAAAGTGGGGTTTTTGTGGTTTGTTTTTGTTTTTGTTTTTTTTTTTTACTTTTAAAAGCCTGCTTTGTTTGGTGAGATTTGCACAGCAAAATTGACTCACTGTAGCTATACCTGGATCACTTTAGATGTGGTTTAAATGGTGTGAAAAAGGACATGAACAGAGTTGAATTACTTGAAGTGTAAAGTATCTATTCTACTTCACTAACTGGATCTCAATGCAAGTTTGATCATATTGCATATTCTTTAGACATCAAATGACAACAATTAGGATATTTATGAAGTCCATGTTTTCATTTCCTACATAGAGTAAAAAGTTCTCTGCTAATCCCTATTAAGATAGTAAAAATGTGTTTCTTACTGAGTTATACTGCTATGATGCATTATATTGAGAGGAACATCGTAATGGAAGTTTGTATGAAAATGAATGTGTGCATTAATAATTTACTTGTTCTTCTAGAAATAAGTTTTCCAGACTTCATTTGCTGAGATTGATAGCAGCAGCAAAAACTTAATGGCTTATTTTTAGGTGGCATGCATAGATATATGCACAAGTTTACACACAGACATTCGTTATTGTTGTCATTTTTTGAGGGCTTTGCTTCTTTTAAGATGTAGAATACAACATAATCCAATTAGAAGAGTCCATTGCAGTTTAAAAAAATAACTGCCTATAGTGTTCATGAAGGAATTAATGTTGTCATAAACCAGTTATAAACTAGCAAACCAGTATTCTGTCATTAAGTTTACCAAATAAATGGAGGGAGAATAGAGAGATTAATAAATCTGTCCTCCAGTTCTCCTGCAAAAGAAAAGATAACTTGATAATCATTAAAATTAAAATTTTAGTATGTTATTGTCATTGAATAGGGACTGTAGTGTAAATTCATAAAAACAATTACTAACCTTTTCAGTACTGTTTAAAAAACTCAGTCTGTGTCGTTTTATCAGCATTCCAGAAACTTTAGAAAAGAAAAATGGAAAAGTGGAGTTTGGCTAGCAAATGGCAATATCACTGTGCCCTGTCCTAGACACTTTAAGTGTATGCTGGTTTTTTTTAAGAGATGTTCTGTAGATTCATGTTGTTTGGTATAAAGACTCCAGAAGTCCCCTACAGTAAACCTGCTGTTGAAAGAAACTATTTAAACTGTTCACTGAGTAGCTAAAATAACACTATATACTGCTTACATATTGTTTTCAATTTTCTTCTTTCACTATGCTGCCTATAATTGTCGTAAGTTATTTTTTCCTTACTATTTGACTCTTCTCTCAAAAACCATCAGATACAATTCACTGAGCTCATTGTGAAATCTTTTCTGTAGGTTTCTGTGCATGACCCATATTCTTGTGCCTCTTTGATGGGGCTGAAACCTTCTACTACCAGAAGCCATCTTGTGCGTGCTATTTTGGAATCTGTAGCTTTCAGGTACAGCTTACTTATTTTGTTTATATTTTCTCATATTCATTATTTATGTTGATCAGCTATGTCAAATGCACACATGGAATTCAACAACTTGAAAATAGTAAATATAACAGTGCATTGCAGTGACATCGACACTGACTTCTAGCTTCTTTTATTTTCTTCTTTAAACATTACAAATGAGCTAGTGTATATTTATTAAATCTAGGTTGTTGTTATTAAGTAATCACATAAAGATCCTTAAATTACTTTGCTTTTAGCATGTTCTAAACTATGAACTCTATTCAAAGTTAGTCCTCGTTCTCCTGCGATGTTTTGGTAGAAAAAGAAAGTTTCAACACTCCAGCTGTGCTGCGATATGCCTGGAAATGGAAGCTAGATGTTTGACTAAAGTTTATACACTTGAGCTTTTATATAGCATAGTAATAGTATTGTAAACGTCTTTGAAGATGTGGATAGAAAACAACTTTCAGATCTGTCAAGGTTAAACAAATCCTGCTAGTTACTGAGGTTATCGCATCAACACCTAGCTGTGAAACAGACTCATTCTGCATGCCTGGAACTGAAGATGAATGTGCTTGGAGCCTGGCACATTGCAGTGTGACTAATAAGGGAACAGTCATACCCCAGCCAGCAGCTCTGCTTTGGGCATAATAACTTCCAGTAAAGAGGAAAAAAATGCCTTGAAGGAGGGAAAATTCTAACTTACTGCAACTGTTTCTAAAGGAGGTTTGTTTTTTTTTTTCTTTACTGCAAGAGAAACATTAGTTGCTAATGGAGTGTGGAATTAAACATTGAATGTCTTAAGTACAGAGATGTGGGGTATTTAATCTTATCCAAAAATCTGCACAGAAAAAGGTCATAAACCATTTGCCTTTAGATTTGCCCCCATTAAGTGGAATGTCTTCAGAACAAATCAAACTTACAGCCTTGAGAGTTTTCCTTTGAGACAGCTGGAGAGACTCTAATATTTCTGTTATTGCTTTCCTCCCTCTCATCAACCATATTATCTTGTCTGTGAAGGCCTGTAGTCTATTTCAGATGCAGTGATGAACCTTCTGTAGTGGCTTGTTATAGACTGCAACATAACCATCCTTGTGTCTTCATAATGGTGTATAGTAAAGGCCAGTTTCAGCCTTTTTTTTTATGATCCATTCTGCAAATTTGTTAACTCTTGATTAATTTTGATAAAACTGGGATATTTTTGCCTTTGATTTTCTGATTGTGTATATATTAGAAACATTTTATACGGTATATACAGTAATGTTTAATAGAGCTAAATTTTTTTTGAAGAAACAAACAACTTTATGATCTCATTTTGAAAAGGATAAACATTCCTCTTCGAACTATTCGGTAAGTTCCATTTAATTCTATGAGAATTTTTGTAAAATAGATGTGAAATTGTTTATTTTTTTTCTTATTGTAACTACTAAAAAATAAATTACTGATTACCAGGTCAAATGTTGATGTAATTTTAAAAGTGACAATGAAGGCTATCTATAGGAGGGTTAATTAGTTAAATTATTTACCTTTATGGCTGTCATCAGGTAGTTAAACTTGCACTGACTGCAGAAAAAGAAACAAAAACAGAAAAAGAAACAAAATCTGCGTTTTATCTAGCATTTGTGTGCATATAGTAATGCCTGTTATGAAGGTCACTTACCTTTTTCTTATTAAATCCTTTTACTGGATTGTTTTATGCTGGATCTGTCACAGAATTTTTCCTGAAGTCTTAGATTAAAACTGGATCTATTTCAGAGGATAAGCAAAGGAATGTTGCTAAGAATATGCTATACTTGGAGAATAAGACTAAACTTTGTGAAGTGCGCTCAATTTCTAGTGTATGCAGGTTACTGCCTCTTGGAAAAATTTAAAAATCTGGTTAAATTATATTTTGCTGAAAAGCTAGCTTGCACGTGTGGAAGTGGAAACAAACACAAACTTGTTTTGGTAACAACAGTCATTCTGGGAAATGTCTCTACCAGACAGACCTGATCTAGCTCAAGCCTGTGATGCTGAGAAAAGCTCTCTGAAATTGCTCCTTCTGACAGCCGGCAGTCATTTCACAGACCAGAACTAAGACAAGAGCATCGTGGGTTTTATTCTGAAAGCCGTGCAATGGAAGAAATAGACTGGGAGGCATCCAGACAGTTAAGAAATAAGGATCTGAACTGGTGGAAGAATGGTGAAAGTAAAAAGGTGGGAGGAGGTGAAAGTTTGTATATTGACATACTCAGACACAGTAGGCCAAGATGAAGCAGCGGCCAGGTGTGGGGTCGTAGCAAAGACAAATAGAGGTCCAGCGTATTGAGGATTTGTGATTCCATGGGAAGCTTATTCTCCTTACAAAATTGCTTGTGAAAGTTTAGAAATCAAATAGTTTGCAAAATGCAAAGTATGGAAGTACCAGAAATAAGACAGCTTACTGAACCTTTGAATCCTCTCTTCTACATTGTAATGTATTTCTTAAATTGTGTGATTTCTTAAAACTGTTTTACTTGATACAAAATCACTGCTTTGTGCAATGACTATAAGAGATAACTAAAGATCAGTAGCATTTTAGCATGTGAATTAAGCATTAAAGAAAGAATGAGATATTCTTGATGGCTTTTTCAGTAGTTCTGTAAGTTGCTCTAATTTTTTTGACCTCATGCATTTTATATCTGTCCATAGCCTTTGATTTTTATTCTTCTATTAATGTGTTCTTATCCTCAGTTGAATACGTCCCTTCTCTCTATAGCTTTCGTCCTGTATCCTTTGTTTCCCCACAACGTGTGGTTTCTAGAAGCTCCTGTCTTGTTTTCTTTAGACCTCTTCATGTCTGTTACTTCTCCTGGCTTGTCTCAACACTAATAAGGAAAGAAGAGAGAAAGAATCCTCTTATTTTTTATTCGCCATGTCCTGTGTTGTAGCACTCTGCTGCAGCTATTAAAGGATAGTCCTTGAGCTTACTGCACTCCTGCATTGTCAGTATTTAGTTGCTCGGTGAAAATAGCCAATTTCCAGCCTAACAACATGTAGGAACTTGGAGCTAGAGTGCATGCTCTGCAGACTGAATCATCAAAGAATGTAGCAGCAAAGTTTAGCTGAATATTTTTGTATGAGTATTTGCAAATCTTGGATTTGTCCCATGTGGCTTGAATCAAGTAGGTGTTTTATTTCTACAAGATAAGAGCGTGTAATTGGCATTAAGGAAGTGACTTTGCCAGGTCATGTTTCTCTTCCACAGTGCAGAGGAAATAACATTTCTTGATCGTACATACAAACAAGTAAAACTCCATAATATCTCTGATCAGGCATGTGTCTCCTGGTTTCACTTTTGGAAACAGACAAACCATTTATGTATAGACTTTCAGAGGCTACACATAGCATACAAGATTTTGGGTGGTATATTAAAGTTGATGGAGTATTCTAAGCAAAGGAAAGTCTTACTACACATCACTTTCTGTGGTAATCAACTGATGTGTGTACCACATTTGGTAGAAAACATTTACATATCTGAGTAGTATTAGAGTCCAGTGGTATAGACAACCAATATATGACAATGTAAAGGTCATGTTTTTCTTACAGCTGTTTTTCAACTACAGGAGACATGAATTTGCATCATTAGGAACTGTTCTTAGCTGATTAAATATCAATATTAAGTACTGTTTTCTCTATTAAAAGGGTTTCAGACATTATGCAATTAAGAAGGCAGTAAACAAAGATAGTCATCCTCATGATTGAAAGGGGAAGCAAATGTGAAGGCATTTCAGCTTACTAGTTCCAAAATTTGCTCGTAATGGGAAAACCCATATCTTTAAAGATCTGAGAGCACTTAGAAGGGTTCATTTAATGTAATGATTTTGCCATATCCTGGTTGCAACCATATAGAAATTATGTTATAAACACTAATATTTCAATCATGATAATGTATCTCAAATTTTCTTTCAAAGTCTTCCTCCTCCCATCCTACCACTTCCTTAAAAGGTTTTTTTTTTTCCATTTGTTTGTTTGTTTTCTCCTTGTACTGGCCTCTAAATTGTCCATAAAATGGAAACATATTTGTGCATGAGTAATAAGATTTGTGTGTAGGTGTGAAAACCAAAAAGCTGTTCTTTAAATCTTTGATAATAAGCACTTAAACTAAATCTACTCTTATGTTTTCTTCCCCTCTCCCCACACAGAGCTGATGGCGGTGTCAGTAATAATAGCTTTATCCTGCAGATGACTTCTGATTTGATTAATAAGAAAATAGAAAAGCCTGTAAATGCAGATATGTCTAGCCTTGGAGCAGCATTTCTGGCAGGTCTTGCATCAGGTATGTACCCATTGTATACAATCAGTAAAAAAATTAAAATAAAGGAATATACTTATTTTTTTATCCTTATACCAATTTGCTGAGTAGTTGAATGCTGCTTAGTTTTAAGTAAGTGAATAGTAACAGTGAGCTTAATGTGAAAAATGCCTCTGTATGGGTTTGTAGGGGTTAGTTCACGTTCAGAAGGATATCCTGCTAGAGAAAGAAGTGTCGGCACCCTCCCTCTTCCCACACCTCTGTGTTCTGTATCTGTTTCCATGCTAGCTCAAAGCAGTACGTGGTGTGGATGGATGGTGTGACAGGGAAGCTGCCATGGTTGTGTGCAGCTGTGTCACACGGAAGCTGTGTCCTGTCAGCTGTGTTTTCACAGAAATAAGCACAACAGACTTGCAAAATGAATTATTACCTGAAAAAAATCCATCCTCACTCCCATAAAAATAATTAATGCAGTTAACCAGACTTAAAGCTTAAAAAAAAGTCAATTATTCTACTTAAGTTCTACTTAATGGTTTACTTAAATCATTATTCAGTGGTTTGCTTAATATTTTATAATGGACCTATGCTTATCGCATTGCTTTGATATTTATGTAACACAATTTCAAGATAATCTCATACTTCAGTAGAAATTGCTGAATAATTAAAAATGAGATATCCATTGCAGTTCTGAGTAGCCAAGAATGTTTCAGTAGCATAAACTAATCTGGATAGATAACATCAGCTGTTTTCTGCCATATGTCCATTTTTGTTAGGGTAGAAGGAGGGTAACTAATGCTAAATCTTGGTTTCTGTGGCTCCTCTTACTTGAGAGGGACCTGTAGCTAAAAGCACACTGTTGATGAAACCTTAATGAACTTCATTGTACCAGGATTGTTGCTTGGATAGTCTCCCAGTTAAGCAGATGTGCTCTTGTCAGGATTCCAAACAAGTGGATGCTATTGAAATGGAGTTTCACAATATAAAAAACATACTTTCCTCTGAGAAATTTGTTGGTTCAATAAAAAAGTTAGGATTTCTTACTGTATTACTGCTTTGGATCTCTTGGTGATAAATTTAAACAACTCAGAAATAACGTATTTGCAATTGAGCTTGAGAGTGAACTTTCCATTGATAGGATTGTGGACTGACAAAGAACAACTAAAGAAGCTGAGGCAAGTAGAAGCAGTTTTTGAGCCTCAGAAGGACTCAGAAGAATACAGACCGGCTATGGATACCTGGACACAAGCAATGCAACACGCTGTGCAACACTGGTAGAGACAGGCATTTTAATGACGGAAAAATTCAAGTGTTCAAATCCATCTCTATTAAACCTTGAATCTACAGGCCAATAAAAAAGGAAATTGTGATGGCATGTATACATAAAGTTATGGTACTTGAGTAAACACACACACCCCCCCCCCCAACTAGATTACTTACTACTCTATAATGAACCCCCTATGGTCCTTATGACAGCTGTGGTCCAGCTGCAGCGTTTGTGTCCTTTCAGTGACCTCCTTTGGGTGGCCCAGCTGCTTGAATCCTAGAACCATGTTCTAGAGGTGGGGAGGCTTTTCCTATGATGGGTTTTCTACTGAGGAACTCACTGCCCTTCTGGTCTTTAAAAGCTTTGATATGTTAACCATTGAGGATAGCACACAAACTTTTCGAAGCATTTCTGGGAAAAGTAATAGGAGTGCTTGTGAGGTTTTTCTTGTTGTTTTGGGGTTTTTATGGTAGACTTGTCTGTGTTTAAAGATACCTTCCTGATAGGCTGCTGTCACATTTTGGTTTATTTTATGAGGGAACATTTGACCCAGCAGTGTGATGACATTATAGTAGTGCCTATGGACAAATTAAATAAATACAAATGATCTTTTTTATGTACTCTGTTTAAAAAAAAACCCAAACCTTTGTTCCAGGATTTTTGTAGCTGTTCCTATGCAGGATGTACCTCAATTTTTTTAATTTTATAAAAAGTTATATTGTTTTGTATTGTTAATACAAATCTGTTAAAAGTAACTACAGGTACTCCACTTTCTATAAATCTGTAGTATTTTTAAGCCCATCATCAAGTTCTATTATTATTGGCTAAAACAGAGTCAATTTTATTTTTGAAGTTACTAATTTCTTTTATATATTTAGAATAAATTATAATTAAATGTGTAGTTGATTATTCTTATGCATTTGTTTATCACTAATCTTATATTTGTATAATTTCACCAGGAATGTATGCAAAACAGTTTCAAAAATGTAAAGTTACTAAATATTTTCATTTCAGCATGATAGCAATGCAAGTCATAGGTGAGGGTTTTCCACAGGTACTGGAGACAAGAAATGTCTGTATATTTGGTATTAATGGTCAAATCATGTCCCATTCACTTGGCTTCTTTCATTCCCTTACTGTGAGTTGGAGCTACTACTACTCTACTCTAACTGCATTCTTTTTCAAGCTAGACTTCATCTGTCATTCTTAGCTTTACTCACCTTTTGTTTTCATCCTTATTTTTATGATACTTCATCTCTCCTTGCTATAAAGGAAAGTGTTAATGAAATCACATCCCTCATTTCAGCGTTCTAAAACTAAAACCTTCAGTCTGTGCTAACACTTTTATATTTTTCCTGACCTCGTGGTATCTTTTAAGTTGATAGAGAGCATGGGTCAACATGGCAAGCTCTGATGCAGTCTTAGGAGCTTGTACACAGTCTGCCCTTATCTCCTTGAAAAGAATCAGCCTTTCATGCTTGGGCATAGAGTTTACACAGGCCCTACTAAAGGAAGGAAAGAAAACTGCTCACAAGTTCCTTTTTTTACCCAAGAGAGTAGTCAAAGCATGACTACCCTAAGCCATGCTGTGAGCCCCATGCTCTTCGGGCTTACTCTTACAACTCTTACAAGCCTTTGCAGGGAGCACTCCCCACTAAGCAAATCTTGAGTAAACTGACCCTATAGTTATCACAACTGCTCTGGATAGCTCATGTCATCTCCTAGTTTGTTACTTAATGTAGAGCAGATTTCTCTACATGTTTATAAAATAAAGTTCTTGCTAAAGCTCATCTTCCTTGAGATAATTTTTCTTTTATGAACATACGTTAGTAGGAATCCTGGTCACCAATTCCCTGAGAGTCATAAGTCTGCTGATATTCCCTCTGCTCCTTGTTCGGGCGTAATAAGATACGGAACGTTGTTCTGCTTCTGCCCCAAGTTCAGCATATGATCTATTTTGTCATCTCGGTCTCCTTGCTAAAGACAATCCTTGTTATTGGCAGGCAGGTTCCTTGGCTAACTGATAACTTAGTGACCCAAGTACTAGGGCTTTAGTCTGGCATTTTGAGCAGAGGCCTATGGCTTCTAGTTGCTGCTGTTTTATGCTGTTCCACCTGGAGGGGTTTAGTTTCATCAAGCCTATCTACTATCTGCTCAACAGAGGCTCCGTTTTATCTTCATTCCATAAATGTGTCTTTTGCAGGGCTTGATGATGGTTCCCTTGCTGTGCTCCCAGCTGAAGATTTAATGGGAAGTGAATAATTCTGAGGCTCCAGCTGCAGATCTAGCCTGTGCCTTCTGGCCTGGGCCAGAGTTTTGGCTTGGTCCTAGCACAGCTGGCAAGGGGGAAGAGCCTCAAGCCCTTCAGTAGTATTCCTCCAGGTGTAGTGGTGTTCAGGTGGACCTACTCCCAGTAACTCCTCTCAGCCAGGAAATTTAACCTGATTTAACTTCACTGCAGATCAGATATGTAAAAGGACATCATTGCAGTCACCTGCTGAGCCTTTCAAAGGACCTTTAAGGTTACTTGTTTCTGCTGGGGCAAGATTTAAAGGAATTAATGTCTCTCTAAAACTGATAATACTGTGCCTGTCCTTGTGTTTCTTCCCTGCTCTATAATGGTTAAAATGTGTAGTTTATTATGTTCGTCAATTACAGTATGTAACTTCAGCTTATAATGGTTTCTTGTAGCAAGATGAAGACTGGAAAAATATTTGAAGCATGAAAGTTTTTACTGATGCTGTTTAAGGTCAAGTCTGCCTTTAGCACAGGTAACCTGCTGAATAATGCAGTGAACAGCTAACCTGGTTTGTGTTCTGCTTCCTCCTTTTCTAAGGCAGCACGTGCCTTCCACTCTGCTGTGGCTGTGACCATTAAAGAGGTCTTTTAAGAGAACGTACCGCAGGTGCCACTTTTTTAATCCCTTCTTGTGAAGGTGCCTTGCGTAACAGTACAAATATAGATAAAGGTTTGTTGCATGTGAAAGAGGATGAAGGGAAACTAAAACCAAAACGTTAGCACCTTGCTGGACCTGTGCTTAATGCTCTGTTGCGAGCACCGCCAGTCAGTAAATACAGTTCTCACTTGCGTGGTCCTTTTTTAGTGTGCCATGAGAGTGACTTGGTCCTGCAGAATCTTAAAGCTGCCACGTGCTGGGCTGCCTACCTGGCACCACCCTGGGGCTGCTCTTTACATAGTGATGCATCCTGACTTCGAAGGGAGGGCAGCAGCGTCGTTGTTTAATTTGTATGTATGTGTGTACATACACCTATAGCTCCCAAGACTATATTCTGTTCTCGCTTTCATCGTGCCGTGTTGGGGGTCTCTCGCTGCCGCGAGGAGGGGAGCGCTAAGCGCGGCTCGCGCTCCGGGGCTCCGCCGGCTCCGTCTCCCTGGGTGGCAGCGGCCTTTGTCTCGCGCCGGGGCGGGGCGGAACGGGGAGGCAGCGGGCCGGGCCCGGCCCCGCCGCGCGGCGCCCACACGAGGCGGCGGCCGCGGGCGGAGCGGGGCCGCGAGGGGACACG
>PTEX01000175.1:1171360-1187538 GCA_003342815.1 Eudromia elegans
CCCGCGGGGCGCGCTGTGGGGGCGGCGGCACCGGCGGGGAGCTCGTTAGGGCGGAATAAGAGCGGGCGATAAACGCGGCCGCGGCGCGCGCGAAGATGGAGCCGCCGCGTAAATAGCGCTGTGGGAGCGCGGAGCGTGACGGCGCTGGGAGCGGGAATTCACCTGGGAAGCGGCTGCCTCCGGGAGCGCGGGGGGCTCTGGCCGTGCCCGCGAGCTTCCCCCGCGCGCTGCCGCCTCCTGGAGCTGCGGCTTGGCGCGTCCTCTCTGTCCGCCCTTCCGTAGGGGTTTGCTGGGGGGATGCAGCGGGCAGGCTCCATAGAAAGGGAAAATGACAGTTTAACTGGTTTATATAGTTCTGGAAGCAGCCCAGTTATTTTAATGAAGCCCCATTAATACCTCTTATAGTTGATGGTTCTGTTTTTGGTGCTATCCCTGACATATTTTAGCTATATTATTGATGGGGAAAGAGGTCCAAAAGTGTATGTTATGTGATGTTACTCTAACAAGTTGAAGTTTGATATAATCTTTAATTAAAAATAACTGTATACTACTATGAACTTAGGCTACTGAAGGACAAATGAAAAAATTATTCTCAGGTTTCCGGCCTCCCCAGTTGAAATGTGAGTCATTTGATCAGTACGTATCTTGTTTTCTACAGAAAACAGGTCATTTGATGTATGGGGTAAAGTCTCATGATTGATGGAAGGTTGGTGTTGTAATAGAAATGCAGAACTGTGTTTTGAAGTTAATATTTGTGCCATTGTTACATATATACAAACATGTGGTGCATAGTCAAGTCCTGAATTTCAGAAGCGTCTGTTCAAAATAGCAGCTAGTATGTTAAATATAGCACTTTGAAGGAGCACAGAAGACTATGGAGAAGTTCATGCTATAGAAAAGCCATGACAGAAGTAGTCAAAAAAAAAATCTCTTTGACAGCTTTCTTGTCCCAGGGTCAAGTGGCTGTGCTAGAAGTAAGAATAGTAGATCAAATGATCTAGATCCATGCCAAAGGAAAATGGGAAATTATTAAACGTTAGCAACATTATCTCATGTGGGTTGAATTTAAGAGTTATCTTATTTTACTGTCAAATTCATTAGGCTTTCTTTCAACCACTTCCTGTTTGTACAGAAATCACTACTGTTGCACAAAGAAGAAAAGGAATTTAACTATTTATTTACTGATGTAGATAACTTTATAGAAAATGTACATTACTGATAGGAGGGTTCTTTATTGCTGCATCGGATCCTGACCAGTGTTTTCACTTTACAAAGCGATAAGGTACGGTTTTCAATAGATCTTGAACCCAACTGTCTGGTATAGAAGGGGGAGGCCAAACAGCTTAGTTGGGCAAAAGGCAAAGTGCTGTTTTGCAAGAGATCTAATGCTACATGAAATGTCTTTGGCTTCTGCTTTTGTGTGTGTTGGACGCTGTCATAGGGGCCTCTTGTGCAGCAGGACATGCTTGCAGGACAGCCGTGAGCCACTACAAAATGAAGATAAGGCCTAGCCTTTCAAGCATCTTTCTGTAGGTTTGACTAAAAATATGGTTACAGGATTAGCAAAAAGAGGAGCCAAAATTCCAACTTTCCATCCCCTTCAGGAGTGTATCATGTTAATTGGTTTGAGCAAACTGACCGCTTCGCGGTGCCTAGAAGAGTTTGGCACAGTTCTCTGAAGGCAAGTGGCGATCAGTGACCTGGGATGGTTAGGGGAGAGCAGCTCTAACTCAAGGGGAAGGCGGCTCTAACCCATGCTGTGTAATTACTGACACTTGTGCTTGTGGTCCTAGCATGGATCGGAATGGGTTCCTCAGTTAGAGCTGGTCTAACTTGGTTCTTCGAATCAGATTTCTTTGATCCGCTACCTTGAAATAACAATCTTAGCCCTGTCTTTAATCTGCTGCATTTTCAAAAATTGCCTCTTATGCATACTTTTTTGAGATAGTGATTGCTCAGCCACCTTTCTAGCTATTTCCCTAGGATGTCACTATTAATGAAACAACAGTGAACTTTAGATAGGGAAAATAAATTGTCCTTTTTCTGGTCTAGTGCAGGGAAATACACTTACGGAGTTTACCTGTAGGCAGCCAATGTGAATCAATTGGACTGGAATTATCATAAAATTTAAGGTAATCAATGGAAAACAATCCTTGGTGGAGTAATAGTACCACATTAGATCAAAGTTCATTGTGTAGAATGTGTGATGAGGGATCTTGAGAACTATGCTGCCTATGCCAGGTAATGCTGTAGGAAGGTGGAGGTGTGGGAGGGAGTGGCGGTTCTGTAACTGAACTTCCTGTTTTGATTTTTTTTTTAACATCCATTGTTAAAATTAAATTCAGCCTTTTATTTTTTCTGTTATTTGATGTTAAAACTATAGCTGTCTTGCAAGGTGGTGAGGTTGTAGTAAGTGATCTTTTACTTACAGTTTTATTAATGGAACTTTTTGCTATTTTATCCGATTTCTCATGTGAAATTATGATTTCCAGTAAAAGCCTCTACAGACTGTGTAAGACTTTTAAAATATATTAATATATAATATTAATTGCATAAAAATCAGTCTAAGCAAATGAAACTCTATATAGCAGTTTACTTTGCATGACTGATGTATAGATATCAAATGACCTTTGGAGAGGATGGTAGAGTTTTTAACAAACTCTAGAAAGCTATGCTTTCTAGAATAACATATTTCTAGTGAAATTAGAGTAGTTATTAAGTGAAAAGCACTGATAATAGAAAATAATTTCTCTTGGATCTTGCTGTTCATTTGCTGCTGCTGCAGAAACTTTTGGCTTCTTAGCATACAATTTAAGAATGTAGTGCCCAACATTATCTTTGTTTTTGAAAATTAGAGAAACTCTTCGAGGCTTCCAAATTATTTTTTTTCTTCACAATAGACAACTATTTATGAAATAGCATCTTAGCCTATGCAGGTGACCCAAAGCTAGGATGCCAGCCACATAGGATCACATATTAAGAGTGATTGAGCTGTCAGTCTAAATCTGTTCGTGTTCCATGTAGATATGTCATTGCTGAAGAAAAATCAGCTACTGAAAAAATCATGACTACTGAAACCACTTTTGATAATTTTCTTTGTTGCAATTTTAGAAATGTTTAGAGCATTTTCAAGCTTTTCAACATTAACTTGGTGGTAATGTATTGCTTTAGCCAACTCATTTAATATAGGCTGTTCCAGTTTGTTTTCAGTTTCTACTGGAAGATGAATGTCGCTGTATATAACTGTCCTTGGTTGTGAACTGCAGCAGTTCAAGTGCTGGCTCATAACATAACATGGTAACATAAGAAAATTCAGCATGTTATACATTATTTCAACGTGTTGGGAATGCTGCAAACATCAAGCTTTTCACAAACACTGGTAAGAGGAAGCAGTCATGGTCATTGAGATCCTGCTCCTCTTACTCTTGGGTAGCTTATCCTTTCCCTACATTGAAGTGCATATTTGCATTCATAGCATGAAGTTTTTGTTACATTCTTTAGAACGACATCCATTTGTGATTATAATTCTGGTCTTGCAGCTTATTATTATTTTTCTTATAGAAGTTTGGGCTTGTTTCTTTGTTCAAAAAGTCAGGTTTCTCCTGTTTCATTGAGTTCCTGTTGCTGGAGGGTTTGTTTGGGTCAGAAGAACAAATGTTTCGGTTCTTGTAACCTCTGTAGTTCTTTTGTTCAGGTGATTCTCTTGTTAGCATCCATCAAGTGCCTATATCTTCTAGCAAACTCTTTGGGAAGGTAGCTTTGATAGGAAATCGTAATCCAGGTTCCATAGGTACTCCCTAACTCCATGGGTTAGGGAGTACATTTTGCATGAGTAGGTGGATTGCACCCTCTAGGTAATATTTCACAATGTAATCTGTATTTCAGAGTTCAGGTATCACTAGAATTGTCCCCCTTTTCTTCTTCTATTGTACTAAATTATTACTAAAGAACTATGAAATTATTTTTAACTTTTACCCTTCAGTGAATGCTGTCATAATCTTCAGCCCATACAAGAGCAGAGTTAATAACAGCTTTAAATAGAACAAAATTTCTAGCAAATTATAAGCAAAATGTAGGAAATAGTCCTTACAAATCTTTCTCCATCATCAACTTCTTTATCCTTATAAAACTTGGTGAACTTTAATTAAACACAAATGTAAAATTATCTTCAGTTCATTGAATGTTAAGATGCTTCCAGCTACAGGATATTGAAATAAGCACATCTCAACCTGATAATTTGACCTTTCCACATATCTGTTAATGTAGTGGTAATTCTAGAAATTCTAAAATCTCAAAACGAAAAGTTATTGCAAGGAAAAATTAGCATTTAGAGAAGCATTCTGTGATATGCCGTACCATATATGAATTCATGGTAGGAAGAAATCTGTTTGAAATGTTAATACGCAAAAGAATAAGATGCTTTATTTAGATGAGATTCTTAATTGAAAGAGGAGCTAATAGGTATGGTTGTCAATGGATAAAGCCTCTTACCAAGATATTATGCAGGCATTTATGTAGAACACTAAATTATTTTCAACTTCTAAAGCAAAACATCTTAAGATAAAAATGTTGGAAATATTATATGTTTTAGCTGTCTGGAGTAGTGATTTTGAAAGAAACTGCAGCTAATATTTCTAAGCATCAGTGTGGAGAGGAGTAACATCTATAAAACTCATGAAGAAACCTTAGTATCATTTTTTTTTAAGTGTAGCATGGATGTCTTTGATGTCAAGCTTCTAGTATTTTACCGTAAATGACAGTAAGTTGTTCTGGGGAACTGAAACAGCCTTCAGCTGAGGTTCAAGCACTCAGAAATGATGTTACATGTTTAATTCAGCCTTTTCCTTACTTGGGTGATAAGGAACATTCCTCACTTCCTCATTTATTTTGAAGTACAGCATAAGTGCTGCTCCTATTCCTAGGTGAATCTTTTCGGGTGGACGCTTGCCTTGGGCGTGTCTAAGAAGTAGAGCTGGGTTCTGGATTCGTGTGGTTTGGGTCTAGGGCAGGCGTAGCATCAAGCTGCTCAGCACTATTGACGCTGGGCAAGCAGCAAAATTCTAGGCGCAGCAATGACTGTAACGTGTATTGGTTAAAGCCATGGAGACTCTGGGCTCCTTCAGCCATGTAGATGCTGAATGTGAGTTGAATGCAGAGATTTTAGAATTTCTGGAATTATCGCTACATTAATAGATATGTGAAAAGGTCAAATTATCTTGTTGAGATAGGCTTATTTCAATACCTTGTACCTGGAAGGATCTTAAAATTCAATAAGCTGAAGATAACTTTACATTTGTGTTTAATTTTACTTTGGGATTATGTTTTCATGTTGCTGGTGTATCTGCTCAGACTTATTTTCATTCCTAGTCACAATATTATTCAAGATACTCAGTAGCTTCTATCATCACAGTTATCAGTAGTAAACAATAATGTAACGTGTAGTAATGAGAATAAGTGTGCTGATTAGTGGAAGTAGTGGAGATGCAGTTTTGGAGATGAAGTTTGAGAGTACTGAAATTGATCTAGTTTGTTGTCTTGATATGTTGCATGAAGTTCTTAAAAATACAGTTGCCCTGACATCTTCTTAGCAAAGCAGACTAAGTGGTGCTTATTCATTATTTAAGTGATACACTTTATTCTAATTAAACTTGCATGCAACCTTCAATTATTTTTTTAGATCTTTTGTACTGTATAGCCTTGAGTCTTTATTACTTCTTCTGTCAAGAGGTGTCAGTCTCTGTGCTCTGACAATACACTGGAATTTTGCTCAAATGCAGAAACTTGGGAGAAGCTGATCAGTCTTTGGTATTTATTTATTTTCCTTCTGATTTCCCTTAAGGATTCAGGTGTTTCCTCAGAACTACAAGATGAGTGCTTCACTTTCAAATCGGGTTCAGGTAGCTCTGTCTTCTGAATTGTAGCTTAAAACCTATTGTACTCAACCTATTGTACTATGGCTTCATAGGTTACAGTCCTTCAGTTATATGAAGCTATAAAAATTCAAGCACTTCAGAATCAGCTAGTCCTATGATGGTTACTCTATCAGCATTTCATATGTGGTTTTATTCATAGCCATACTGGGCTGAAACAAGATGAAACACTATTTGTGCTTTATTAGAGTATCTTCCAGTCTTAAGAGCTCTATATGAGATGTAGTTTTCCAAAAATGCAATTTTACTCAGGTTTTTAATTTTGTTAAAAACTCCTAGTGTGATGTAGCAGTTGGGTTACTGGGATTTACTTTGTTCAGTCTGTAATTGTCTTGTGTGTTATCTACTAGGAGGTTTTGAATCTCTATGGTTGCCCACAGTAAAACCTGAGGGGAAAAAAAAAATTGTAATACCTACAAGACATTCATCATGCAGATCATGGTGGGAGTTCTTCAAATGTTTCCTGAGTCCTGTCTTTTTTTAATGTTATTTTCAAAATACAAATTATTGTGTGGTAGCTGAAGATGGTGACTTATTTCCGACTCTGTATGTGACTAATTGAACATGACCTTTAGTTGGCTTTTTGAAGTTCTTTGTTAAGTAACAAGCTAGATGATATGTGGGAGTTCCTGCCTCTTCTGATTTGTATGCATTTTTTTCCCTGTGCCTATGAAAATAAAAGGTAAAACCAGATCTAAGTCATCTGAAGAGGGCTCAAAGTTAAAAAAAAAAAGGACAAATCATTAGAGTTGTCTTACAGAAATGTAAAAAATGCTTATTTTAAATTACATAAACTTGATAGCAAATTATTTGTTTATTGGAGTACATACAGATAGCTCCACTAAAATTAGTCCATTTTTAACATCAGTTGCTTATAAAAAGGAGTTGGATAATGAAATCTTTTTAGGAGCAAGGTGGGTGCATGCTTCTTGGGAGCAGGTGGAATCCTGATAAATATTTGGTAATCTGAAATTTTGCTAGTCTGAAAACTACAATGAGGCAACATATGTGTAACAGGTGGTCTAATTCATGTAGACACTGTGCATAAATTATTGTTTAAAAACTGAGCTTGTATTAACTAAACAAGGAATATTTTTGTTAGTCCTCTCTTCAGAAATCAGTCTTGTAATACCCTAACTTGAAAGGTAGTAGTAGGGCAGAATAGAGTGTGTAGAACACAGGCTATTTTTCAGTGCAGGGGCTGGCATTAAATGGGTTTATTTTCTTCAATTGTGAAATGGAGGTCTGTGAAGAGCCAGAGGAGGATCTTGGTGTGGTGCTTGCCTGTGTAAAGGTAGGATATAGCAAGTAGTGGGAAGAATTTGAGAGAGAGTAGTTAAAAATGAGACAAGTTAGCTAAAGCTCAGTAAGGGACAAGGACAGAAAATGGACTGTTCTGGTGTGAGACTTTATTTTTTCTGTTCTTAGGTGTTAGCCAGTATGTGTCTCTTAAAAGAATACCCTAAAGCTAAGGCTTTGGACCACAGAAACTAAACCTACAAAGGAATGATGTATTTTTTCTGCAGATAACTCTTTTATGTTTTGTGATGTGTCAATTACCCTGTTTCAGATTATATACTACTTGACTTTTAATTTATAAAGAGTTAGTGTAGATGTCTATTCTTGTACTGTTTTTTGTACCCAGAGCTTGATAATCTAGGCTTTTTAAAATCTAGATTGGTTTTTACTGTTACTGACATGAGTCTTTAGGTATCATATGTCATAGAGGAAACTGCAACTCAAGGTTTGCAATGTCCAGTTAGCGCAGTGCAGTTTGCTCCCTCTACTGTACAATATTTGCCCAAAAGGCAAAAATCATAAAGGTGGATTATAGAACAAGTTTAGGATTATGAAGGAGAAACCTTAAATTATAATAAAGCAATCTTTCTGTTATGTGCCTTGGGTTCTAAACCTGTCTTTATGCAGCTTCAGTTCAGTAGAGACCAGTTAAAAAACACAAAAGTAGAGTTTTATGTTTCTCTATCTGTATGGAGCAAGCTGTCAAATAGCAATTGGGAATGAAGGGAATCTTGGTTTTGAGACCATCTGTGTTGGTTCTTTTGTCTGAACCTGACAAGAGGTCGTGGCAGATGGTGGGGTCACAAAGTCTGACTTCTTGAGCTTGACAAAATGTGTTCATAAAGCTGGAAGAATACCAACTGTTTGCATTGACTGAAGAGCATTGTGGCAAAGACGGTAGCAGTTCATGGACAATACCTTCTGGATCACTAAGCTTGATGCCAAATAACTTGTCAAAGATGAAACTAGTTTGCTTCTCTGTAAACAAGTTAAAACTGCTTACCAAATGTATTCTTAATTGTTTGAGGAAATTGCTTGTAAAGACTCTTAAAGCAAGGCAGTGAAAGCAAACTACATGGTATGCTTTGCCCAGAGCTCCAGATTATGTGTTTGGAGAGTCTGTGGAAGGGGCAAGAGGATGGAAAGCGACCCACAGATCCTGCAGGGATTCACTGCGCTTCACTGAAGAGCAGTTTAGGAATTTGCTCTTTTCCACGACAACTGTTTTATGGCATTCCTGTGGTTCTACGGCAGGTTTCAGGATTACTGCGCAGATCAAGTAGTCCCTTTTCTCAAGAGTGTAAATAGATTCTGTCTTACACAGATAGTGTCCTGTTTGAAGTCAGGGAAGATTACTCCTTACATAGCCTATTTGAAAGTATTAGAGCTCTCCAGCTATAGCAGTACCTGTGCATGTTAGTGTCATTTCTCCATCACATTTCTGTATAAAACTTGGCTAATGGAAACATGCATTATAAGAGATACTGATTCAGGACTTGACACTTTCACTGTTTTTTTCTTAAAATTGAAATCTTCATTATTTTAAACCTTTTTTTTTGGTATGAGCATCAAATATACAATAGTGGTTGCCTTTGACTTAGAAAGTCCAATACTTCCTTATGCTGTTTGCTCAGAAATGTACTGTTGATTGTACTTGAGGCTATTGATTAAATCTCAGTTCTGAGGTGTAGAGGAATATTAACATTGTAGTGATTCTAAACTGTCATGGATGGTGATTGCTCCCCTTTGTCTTTTATTTATATATTTTATTTTTGGTCTAGAACTTTTTGCATGTTTCATAATTTTTTCCCTCCATTATATCCTCTGGTTACACAAAAAACTTTGGTTGTATAGCTTTTAGCATGTTGGCAAAGCCAATGGAGTAGCTTATTTATCAAACTTTCCTGGTAAGGCAAGCCCACAGTTCATTACTTAACTTTATATAGCTAGCTTTATATATTTATATATTTAGCTTTATATATTTATATATGCTGTCCTTTCTAAAGTGTTATTTGTAGTTCAAATAAATTGAAGACCAAACATTAAGAGTAAAGAAATGAATTCTTTTTGACTTCCAGGTTATCGCCTGGAAAGAATACATGAAAATTTAGAAGCTTTCACTGGAAAGTGGCTCAGATAAAATGGTGTAGTTTGGGTGGTGTCACTGTGCTGGATCTCTGCATAAGAGACGGAATCTATAGAAAAGTCCCCAAATTTAGTACTCTTTTGGACTGTCCAAACCCAGGAGTGCAGTGTGTATCATGGATGCGTACACTACTAAGAACAATTTTGGGTGCTTTCCTAAAAGGAGAATGAAGATACTGGCCATTCTCAAAGCTGGCATAGGTTAAGATACAGCATTAACTTACAGCATGCATTTGGAGCTGGTGCTCTCTGGTGTTAATGGTCATGAGCCACAGCTGGTAACTAGCACGTGCTCATTCCAAAAGATTTGGTGGAATTGATTCCACACTTGAAATTGTGAACATCTCTCCTTCTCTTATACAAACAGTTGCAATTCAGTTGTAGTAGTTTATTAACAAGTAGCCTTTTGAAGTACTTAATTTGACATAAATTTTATCTTCAGAATAGTTTGTGCATTGATCTGTACCTGGTTTTCATTTTGTCTATTTTATAAATGTTTCTATGAGATAGCTTTTTTGGTTTAAAAAAGAATCAATTGTAACCATTCTTCAGTATAGTAAAATGTTTGTTTTTCATGGAATTTTAATATAATTCTCATTATAATATTAAGTCTACAATACATGGTTAGAAATTTCCTAAAACATGAAATATTTGCTGTTTACATACATTTTATAATAGTTGCTACATCTTACAGAGATCTTTTAATATCTGTAGAGATGGAATTGGGAACTTCCTCTGCTGAGTGACATTAAAGAAATGATGGGATGAATTAATTCATTTCCAGTTTTTAGGGTCAGTCAGCAATAGATAGAAATAATTATATGGATTTAATTATAATCCTTCAGTAGTGATATGACATATTATAGTTGGGCCTTTATAGACCGTACTTTTCATCTATGATTTTTCTAAGCAGTGTAAATCATACTAATCTTTTCAGAACCATACTATTCTGTGATTTGATATTATTAAGATCAATCAATCAAACACAAAACACCCCAGCCCACCCCCTAACTACACAAGAAAGCAACTAATATCCTCTCGAGATGTAGGGTTTCAGATAGACAGCTAAGTAAAGATGTGTTTTGACTAAAATGTTTTTAATTAATTTTCTTGCAGGATGTTCAATTTAGAGATTCTTTGAAGATGAAAAGGGATATCTTATGGTTTTGCAGAATATAAAGCAATATTGTCTGACATGACGGCAAAAAATGTAAGTTTATAATTAAATGACTTGTATTACTTCTTTATATTGGCATGCTGCCAGTTACTTCTGACCTTCAGAATTTCGAGGGGTTTGTGTTTTGGTTTCTTGTATGGACAGGACTTTCGTATCTTACACACACTCTTATCTCCTGCACCATTTTGATACATTTAAACCAGCCAGAAGTTCTTTAGGAATATGGAGTTTAATCAGCTATAGTCCAAGTTGACAGTGGGGAGGATTCTGTATTCTAACGCTTGCTCCCAACCTATCAGAGAGCCGCTTATTTTGCTGAAGCGGCTCTGCTTTGCACCACAATAAATCCTTTTGGTCTCAAAGCTCTAGGAAGAGAGCATATTTTTTTTCAAATGTCTCTACATTCCTAGTTATTGGATTACTGAGAGCTTTCCTGCTTGTTCCTCTGCCGTATGAGGCTGGACTGTATTGTAGAGTCCAGAGGTTGTATCTTTTCTCCCCTTATCCATGGTTCTGGAGAGGCTTATGAAATGAAAGACATCTTGACCTTAATTTTCTGCCCGAGTAGCTGTGCTTCTTGATGTACAGAATTTATATAGAGAACAGTTTTGATTAAGCTTGACAGTCAGTGAGTGGAGTATTTCTTTGGGCATTAAGCAATTTACCCATTGGCTGTCTTTGGTGGGTTATCCTGTCAAATTAAATCTGAAGAGGTTTGGGAACCAACATCAACATGATTAAAGAAGCAAGAACCTCAGAAAAAAGTGCCAAATGAAAGTACATCCTGACCCTGAGATGGCTCTTTGTCCAGTCATTCATTAATTGCAAAAAATTCTGTACATACTGGTTTGCTTAATGAAAGGGGTATAATTTGGTTAATTTAGATCTCCAGACTTGGAAATTTTTATTGTTAAATAATTCCATTTGGTGTGCAGCTCCAGGTGGGTTTTTTGGTGTTCTTATGTTTGTTTGATTCAAGCTTACCAAGCCAAAATATGTATAATATTTTGTGTATATATTTTATATATATATAATGTGTGCAACAACTGATTACTTGCTTTCCTCAAGTATTCCTCAAGCAGATTATTTGAATAAAACTTCATTTTGATTGTCTAGTCTTAATTTATGTACAGGTACTCTTATGGGTACTTGCTATGATTTCTCAGGTAGTGGATGGTTTATCATGGATGAGGTTAGTTGGATGGCTGTTAAGAGTTCAGCTTTCTCATGCTGATATGGAAGACTGCTCTAACTGCTGGTTAAGTGGGTGCCTGCTTTGCATGGGAATAGATGTGGGGCACGTGCATGATCAGTGTTGGTATCTTGGTTACACAGCAAGTAACTAACAGCTAAAGACAGAAACCAGAACACCATTTCAGCTTGATCAACATTGAAGCTTAGCCTATGCTTGGTCCCATTAAAAAACCAAAAAAAGTGGGCCGTTTTAGGCCCACTAGATCTTTATCCCTGTGTTTTCCTGTTCTTTTTGTGAAGCTTCAATTTAAAATCCTCTTTTTACTGATATTAATATTGATTTTACTGATATTTAGCTGATATTATTAAATAGTACATAAGCAGATGTGGAGTGATCTGACAGTTTTGGCTCTTCATCTTGACCTTGCCATATTTTGTTATCCTTCCAATGCAATGAAAGGATTGCAGTACAACCTTAAACTTTTCCACCTTCATTGCAGCACAAGCCCTCAGATGGAAGAACTCTAGAATCCTTTTGTTTTCTGTATAGAGCTGCCCATACTCAAATGCAGAGAGTCTCAGTAATTTCCCCTGCAGCACACCGTATTTAGTACCTATGTACCATTGCCACCTAGTGGGGGAAAAAAAAAGAAAAAAAAAAAACCACACACACAAAAAAGATGGGTTTTTTTTTTTGTGTGTGTGTGTGTGTGTGAGAAAAGATTTCCATAGAAGTCCAAGAAGAGAAAGACAGCCAGGGTGCAAATGTGTTGTGATACAGAGCTGGGATTATGATCAATAGCTGCAAAACATTAAGTTCAGGGAACAACTGTGCTGGTAGAATTATGCATGAGATCCCTCTTGCTCCTTAAAGCATGTTTTACAGACCAGAAATATGCTAATTTTATTCCTGGTAAGTGTCATATTTCCACAGATCATTCAGGTGATTATTGCAGATAAACGGGTGATTGATTTTGAATTGGAAAATATGCAATCGGTTTATTGGGAAAAAAAAAGTCTAGTTGTATTTGCCAGGTAGATCTGTCAAGACCATTTTGGAATTGTTATTAACTATTGTGCAGGATATTATACAAGGGCTTGAAGAAACTCTGATTCTATAAATTGAGAACATGATGTATTTCATCCAGATGCTGCACCCCTAGTGGTGAAGTGGAGGATATTTCTTTATGGATAAAATCCTAATCCCTGAATACAAAAAACAATGCAGCAACTGCTAAAGTTAATACGTTGTTCCTGGTGGTGGAAAAAAACCCCTTTCTAAAATCATTGCAGAAGAGCTTGTCACTGTGCAGGGTGCTAATTTTAACACTAAGAAATCACTGTGGCTGAACCTAGCAATTGAATGCTAGTAGTAGGGTTTTCTTTGTTCTGAGATAGTTTATTTTAGTGTTATGATACTACTGTTTAATTTCTTATGTTTGATACTTATTGTTTTTTGCTTACCTTAGATACTCAAGCTCTCTGTGGAGATTATTCGCAAAAATACTGCCTTTTTTTTTTTTTTTTTTTTTCTCTCGTAGCATTTGGCCTAAATGCATGCTGGAGAGGAATCATGCTCTAATTTCTGAGCAGATCCAAAGGAGCTCACTCCACCACAGCTTCCCTCTGGGAAGCAAAACAAAATGCCCTGGTGAGCAAGATTTGCTAAGGTGGTGCAGTCACAGCACTCTGCAGCTGCAGAATGCCTCCTCATTGTCTGCTGCTTCCAGGCCCACCCCTCCTTGCCTGGCATCTGAGGGATTGTCCAATCTCTCAATCTCTCTGCTCCCTCTTTTTTTTTTTTTTTTCCTCTCCTGTAGCATACTTGGTATATATGCCAAAATCTGGAATGCACCATTTTGTCCCCTCTATCCTAATATAAATCCTTTGTGTAGTACAGTATATCAAGAGTTTTTCTAATTTAAAAAACTTCATTAAAAATATAATTTGTCTTTACTTATAACCAATAATGTTTTGGAGCATTTGCTTTGGAACTTCAGGCTCTCTTTAAACTGTCCTAACTGTAGGATTACAGTGTTGGGAAAATTTAGAGCAGGTTTTCTATTACTTTTTTCTTTTTTTCAAGTTATGTTATAGAAATCAATTTATCCTGGGCATTCAATGTCTCACCATTGAATATATAAAATTTGTGTTTTCTTAATACTGTTGTTTACATACTAGAAAAGTGGAAAAATTTAGCATATATTAAGACTCCCAAAAATGTTTTATTCAGGTTGGTGTGACTTCCACAAATGGCGACTTGAAAGGATTTATAGATCAGAACCAGAGTCCAACAAAAGGTAAAAGATTTCTGTTTGTATACATAGTGAAGAAGCATACATTAAGACTTTTTTTTCTTTTATATAGTAAATGAGTGTTATTGCTGACTTCATTGCATGTTGTTAGTTCAGTTTTGGGGGGCTCAGAATTTAAAGTTCAAAATGTATTACATAAATCCACAGTGGTACGTGTGGTATTACTGATGTGCAAGTGTCTCTGATTCTCTGATCTTCAGGTTTTAAGAAGGAAATGATTGGAGAAAGTGGTGAAAACAATTAAAGGATTAAATAAGCCTTTCTCTTTCTTGTAGTAAAAAATGTGCTGAGTTCCGTTTTTGTGCGTGTGTTTTGTTTTTTCCCTAAAATTTCCAGGCTGTGTTAGTGATTCTCTAAAACAGGAGGGAAGGTTAAACATGACCACCTCCGTGGTTCATTTTTACCACTGGAGGTGAAAGATTTTGTGGATGGAGATGAAAATTCTTTGACTTCATTTTGTGTGTGTGTGTGTGTGGTGCTGGGCAAGTTACCTGATTTTTCTGTGCCTCAGTTGTAGTTTCTGGATCAGATGTATAGGTGATACAGTGCAGTGGCCTGTCGGTATCAATCAGCGAGCTCCTGCTTTTCCTCAGCCCCTCCTGGGCACTCACTTGCTTTCTCCTGGCTCAGGTGCTCCTTAGACCACTGAACTCACTAGCCTGGCAGAAATGAACCAGCCAGGGCAAGGGGTGTGTGAACAATTGTTGGGTTAGCGAGCGAGTTGGCTCAGGGAAGTGTCCAGTGAACAGAGGAATTGGCATGGGGACGGGGGAGCAGCAACTCCGAGACCTAGGTAGAAGAATAGGGAGCAGCATCTGCTGCTGCTGGTGCTTGGGTTAACTCAGCTGCTTCTGTGATTTAATTCCTAGTTGCAGTTCCCTGCTTTGAAGGTAGGTTTGTGCTAAAATAAAACCCTATTCTCTATTATCAGACTTCATTCTCTCCATTCACTAAGCTAAATATTCACTAGGGTTGGTAACCTTTGGCAGAAGGTAAGGAACAAACAGCTGGTTGATAACATCTTACACTTTTGGGGCTGTTTACTCAGTACGCGTAGGTCAGATACTGTTTATTATTCATGCAGCCATAGTGCTACAATCCGTTGAGATGTCATGAACTAAGACAAAATGTGACATTTCATTAGAGTGACCTCAAAAGGACGTCTGACAGTTCATTCAGCACTTTCACCGTCCTCTGTGACAGAGATGAGGGCATCGTAGTGCCACAGTAAGATCTCAATCGTCATCCCAGGCCACATTAGGTTTTGCCCCTAGAGGGATGGATGTATTCCTTTACCTCCATTCTTCAATATTTTCTAAAATGTTATGCGCCTTTTTTTTTTTACTTTTGAGGTGTAATTATCTAAACAGCGATGCCAGTATTACTGCAGCTTGTTTGCACTGTATGACATTCATTTTGATTTGGAGAATAAAATATGCCACCAAGGCTGAACCCAGCGGCGTGACATAGCTAATCCATGGTGCCTGGTGCTTTCAATCTGAGGTATCTTCTACTTCACTTTTTGTGATTTGTGTGATTGGATATTATTTGCAAAAAGTTTTAGTAGGCGAAAAGAGCTGCTGCCTCAGCTATGATTTAGTGCTGCCTTTACTAAGATGTGGAGACCTTTAATCTTATGTGCTGAGTAAAATGAGCTAATTTCTACCATCTTCTGCAGTCACCTAGTGACACAAAAAGGGAGGTATGTTTAAAAAAAAAAAAAAAAAAAAAAAAAAACACCACCAGCAACAAAAAACATCTATCTCTGAAACGAAACAGGCTCTGGCGCAACGTGGCCTGCAGGGCTGGCGGCACCGTGTGCGCTTTGTGCCTGCTCCGTGCTGCTCTGCCGGTGCCGCCGTGCCGCGCGGCGCCCCTGCCCCGCGCCCCGCTGCGGGTGCCCGGTGCGGGGAAGAGCAGCTGCGGGAATTAGAAAAGAGGGGGAAAAGCAACAGGAGGAAAGGGAGAGGGGGCAGCGGGGCCGCGCGCGGCGCCCCCGGCTCCCTTTGCCCCGCGCGCGGCAGGGGCCCGGCTGCTGCGCGCTGCTCGCGGGCGCGCGCTCGGGTGCGATTGCTCGCGCCTGGCCGCCCCGCGCCTCGCGGCGGAACAAAGGCGGGG
>PTEX01000175.1:1187678-1338936 GCA_003342815.1 Eudromia elegans
GCCGCGGCCCCGGCGGCGGGAGGGCGCGTGGCGGGCGGCGGGGCTCGGCGCCCGCAGCGAGGACCGCGACGCTGAGCTTGGCCGGCTGCTAGGTGAGGGGCCGGCCCGGGGCGGTGCTGCCGTTCCCCGGCAGGGTTGCGGTGCCAGGGGCCGCGCTTTGTGCGGCGGGAGCGGCGGCGCGCGCGGCGGCAGTTGGGGCGTAACGGCCGCCGCGGGGGGAGGGGCGGCGACCGTTGGCGGCGACCGTTGGCGGCCGCGTGCGCGCTGCCAGCGGCGGCGGGACGTAGCGCGGGGCCCGGCGCGGGCGGCAGCACCTCCGCTCCCGCTGCTCGGCGTTCCTGGAGACGGTGACGTTGGGGCTGCGCAGAGCTACCGCAGCGGCTGCCGCACAAGCAGCAATAAAACCACGCTCCTGATAAGGATTTGGTTCCGGAAAAAAAAAAGTGATGTATGTTCTATAACGAGATTGTTTCAACCTCATAGCTCGTGGTGGGAATGAGGAGGCTTACGCATTTGATGTAACCGTCTCATTTCTAAATGGGAAAAAATGTTCGGGAAGGATTAAGTTGGGTTTCATAACTTGCATTTGTAATTGTACTGCTTCAAAAACATTGGTTTTAGTTACTTATTTTGAAAGTGAATGACCTGGAAGGGAGTATTTACAAAATTAGATCAATTAAGTAAATTATACAGAAAATGGTCTTGGAACACCAGGCTTTTTTTAAATAAGTGACCTGGAAATTTAAAGATCACATTTGTGAGTGCCTGTCAAAAATGTCTAAATGTTTTGTGGGCTATTCTTGTACATACACTCTGCTTCCTTTTTGTTCAACTACTGACACAGACCTAGAATGACTGTTCTGAAGATGGAAAATTCAGTCGTTCTTTCTCTTACAGATGAGAGGGGCCTCACTCACTCAAAAGTAGAAACCTTTTCCTCCTATCTGTGTTTAAAAGTCTGTATATTGACGCCTAGGTATCTACTTATAGATAAATTAAAAATGAGAGAAAGAGGTTTAGAAACATTTCTTTAAAAACTCGATCAACTTTTAATGTTATTTTGACACTTTTATTGCCAGCTGAGATGAAATAAGAGCTGTATCACTCACAGGAAACTGTAGCCAGAAAGACTTTTAAACATATATTTTATTTAAGCTACAGCCTTTTCAAAATTCTGGTCAAGGAATTTGAACAACCCTGTATATATAACTTGCCATGTATCAAAATTCCCAAAGTTGCCCAGCAAGGCAGTTGGTGGTTGTATGTAGCTTCGCATCTAGGTTATTAAACAACAGTTTTCTGTTTGTTGGTGTGTATACATAAGTATAGATTTTAAATTACTGCCAGTGAAAGTAGATTATGATCTGTATGCCACATGTTGAAAAAGGAAGCAGCTGTGTGCAGATTTATTTGGGGTGCTAGATACTCCTGCCTGTGTTTAACTGCACACTAGCAGTGACAGTTACAGTCGGTCTGATACGATCTGATCTTACGCTGTGACTTCTTGCAGGCTAGAAAGTGTTACTGAAGATCATGGTGTGGTGCAGCCCAGTGAATAAGGGAACTTAGAACTAAATGCTAAAATTTCATAATGTCACTGCTCATTCTATACCACCTTATACACCTACTGCGGATACCAGAGAAAGTCATACATTTCTCTAGTCAAAAATACATCAGTGAGCAATGGTCTGAGATGATCTCAGAGGAAACGAGGTCAAATGAGCAAAGAGGAAAATTCCTGTAGCAGTAAAGAGAAAAATTCCTACAGTGGTACCTGGAAAGTGACAGACAACATTGGTTGCCACAGCAGTCTGCAGTGAGAGGGATACTAGGTTTTGGTGAGGATATGCAAGCAGAACTTGGGGAATGCTAAGCTGAAGTTCCTGGAGAAGTAGAAGAAGGAAAAAAAGTGGCAAGACAGTTTAGAGAACTCTTTTGAGCTAACAATGTGAATGCAGTGTATGTAAATCTGAAAATAGCGTTAGTATTTGTGAGCGACTGGGATCTTGCTTACTGTGTCACTACCACAGAAAAGGCATCTCATACTAGAATAAGGATTTACTGTGGGATTGATTTTGTAATTTTTGATTTTTTTTTTCTGCCTAAATTAAGTGACTGAATGAATTGGGAAACTGAGCATTATTCAGTACTTTCAGGGAGCTTTTGGGAGCTTTTTAAGATATTCTCAGGTGTAGATTTGCCTTTTGGAAAATTAAATTAATATTTAGTGATAGTGTTGTTCCAGACATCAAAGGAATTTGTACCAGTCATTTAAATATTAGTGACATTATCGTCTCACATCTTTAGTATTTCTAATATCTGTAACTTTTTTAAGGCTAGATATTGTGGTTCTCATTTAACTGTATTTTTGTGCTATGACTAATGAAGATTTGTTGTTGTTAAGCATTCTTTTTGTCCCATTTAAGTTGCTTCTACTTGGTATGCACAGATAAATTGTATTGCTGTCTTAATGGGCTTCGAGATGTGAGAGAACATAGCTATGCTTAAGTACAAAAATGACCGTGGTTCAGGACCCAGTGACAGGAGAAAAGCAAGTGGTGAAAGAGAACAACTGTTACCAGAAAAGACTGAGGTGCAGAGATGTCTGCAAACCCTGAGCCAGTTTGGGTCTGCCAGGATGAAGCTGAACAAGGAGGAGGGCAGGAAGGAGGGATCCATCCTGGCCGCACTGTTCTGAACAAACCCCTTCGCTCGGGTGCCCGTAGTCTGCATCTGCCAGAGAGCTCAGGAGCTCTGCAGGAGCTCGTCCGTGTGGCTCACAGCACCAGCTCAACACATGCTGACTCTGTGTGGGTTATGAGGTAGTAGCAGCTCTTCCTTTTCCTTGGTTCTGTTTCCAGATGTATCAGTAATTTCCAGTTTTGAACCATTCTTTGCCTAAGAATGGGGGAACGTAGTTCACTTACTAAGCAATATTCACAGTGCTCTTGCTTTGAAACTGTCACAGAGGTAGGAGCTGCTGCTGCCATGATGTCCTTAGGTAAACAAACATGTTCACTGCTTCAAGTAGTTCGTGAGAAGAGCTTGAGAAACTGTGGACTTGCAGCATGGTGGGTGCTGCATGACAGTTTTGTTTACCAGCATTTGTGAGACTTTCACAGGTTGAACTTTGTTTCTCTGTGTGGAGGGAGGATGAATTAGATCCTTATGCAGTCCGAGATCACAAAGATGATAAACTCAAGATGCACACAGGCTGGGATGGAGATGGGCTAGACAACTGACTTTATTCTGACACCCAGCTGCCTGCTCGGTTATTTTAGGCAAGCTGTAAAAGCCTTGGTTACTCCATTTGTACATTGGTACCCTAGGCTTGCTTGGCTTATGGTTGTCAAACTTTAGAATGGGCAGATGGGTAGTGGTTATGGCCGCAGATTTTACCCTGGCATATGATTATAAATAAGCACATGACCTTGCTTGTAAACTTCTGAATGCTGACTTGTAATACTGAGGCATGGCACTCGTGCACTGTCTCTTAAGCAAGAGGAAGTTATTTATGGAAATACAATGGTAACTTGTAATCTTTTAAGGGAAAATAATGAAGTTTCATTGATTTTTGTGAGGCATCCTTGTAGCATCTGCTAAAAGGTCTGGTGGTTATTCTGTGAGAATACAGGACAAAGAAGTTAACTTGCTCCCAAATTGTTAAAAGTATCTGAGAATTCACCAAAACGTTACTCATAGATTACTGTTCAAGGAAGTAATTTAGAGCTCTTCTTTTAATCACTTTTTTTTTTTATTTTATTATTTTAGGTAATATTTCAATAATTACATTACCAGTTTCCAGCACCAACTCGCCCACAAAAATTTTGCCAAAAACCTTAGGACCAGTAAATGTGAATGTTGGACCCCAAATGGTAAGTTTTGCAAGTCTGGTAAATCTAAACTTGTGTAACTAGATGCACAACTTCCTGTTTATGTAATGTGGAAACATGAAAAATGAAGATGTGAAGTATACTAGAAACAAACAGCTTCCTGCTCCAGCTGCAAAACCCACCCAATAGTTTAAAGCTCCCCATCTCAGTGGAGACGTAACGATGCACAGGTGCAGCGACCTTGGCGTGCTGGATGTGCTGATCCCAGCAAGCATTTTGTGTATGACTTGGAGCACACCTAACTTTCTGGCTATGAGTGGAAATTCATTGTGCAAAAATATGCCACCAGTTCACATTTTTACCTATTATTCAAAATTAATTTTGACTCAATATGAAACAACAAAATCTCATGAAGACCATCATTGATGCCCTTTAAATATTTTGAGCTATCTCGCTAATCTCCAGAATTGGCAAAGACCAAATGCTTCTGGTATGTGCCTAGAGATTTAGCTTGCACACTCCTCTTACAACTATCTTTTCCTGACGGATTAACTTTAGGACAGTATGGCCACTAAAGAGCTGGTTTTGAGAAACATTTTCAGTTTTGTGGTGGCCAGAGGACAAAACAAGCAGTACAGTGACCTGCTTTTGGTAACCTGATGCCTATCTACAAAGCACTTGGCCTGTTTGCTACCAAAACCAGACATGTTTTGCATCCTCACATTCATCAAAGTGTTCTTACAAAAAGTATTCAACAAGTTTTGTTGTCGTTAAATTGGAATGTTCCTGGAGATTTCCATCATCTCTGGAAACTTTAGCTTGATTCTCAGTTCACAGCGGTTCTTGAGAACAGATAATTTAGCTCTGCAGTTTGCAGCTTTATTTGTTTTGTAACTTTAGTAGTAGTTTGTAACTAATTTAAAACCGTGTCTTATTAGTAGCTTCATAAAGCAGACAAAACATGAAAAATGGAATGATCAAAAATTCACAAAATTCATTAGAATTTTACACTAGTTGACTTCAAACTTTCTTGTGCCCATGCAATTTACTTTTTCCTATATGAATCTCCCTTACTATTTCTATTTAAAAAATCATTTTAGTTATTTATTAATGCCTGGTTCTCTACTGTATTAAATGTGCCAGTTAGGTTTTGCTTACCAACATACTTTATTATCAAATTTTGCTTCTTTTGCTATTGAAGTTTCTTTTGCTTTTTTTTCCTTTTTAAAAAAAAAAAAAAACAGTGCCATTCGCTTAACATGCCACTTGTATATACATATAAAAATTATATTAAACATACAATTTTTGTTCAACTGGTATAAAACTGTCCTATGTTATCTTGGCTTACTACTCTGCCTTGAGAAGTCTATATATTGACACTAACTTTATTTTGAATAACACTGCAAAAAATCTAGCTTCTTGCAGTCGCGTTAGATGCAGTTAACACACTAAATCTTGGTGAGGACTAAAGTTTGTGGTTTGAGTTTGTGTTAGTGTCAGAAGTTGCCTTGACCATGTCCCCGTGCGTGCTACAACTTGCTGTAGCTTTCCCATGCTGGCTAGGAACGTCAAGGAGCTCTTCTCTGGAGTGATGCAGGTGCATCTCCTCGCTGCCTCTCCTGTGCTGGACCTGGCCTGGGAGCTGAGGCAGGGCACCACAGGAACAGCTGTTAGTCTCTATGAGTGAATACAACAGTACAGTCTTATTGATGAAAAAGCTACTACATCCTGCAGAGGTTCTTATACTTTGCAGAAATAAGATGTGAGGTGTTTTCATGTTTATCTCATGCCATGAATTTATGTGATTACTTTAGGTGCATAGAAAAATTTCTGAATGTCAGAAATGGAATGAGTCCTCTGAAAGTACCCGGTGTTTGCCATTTCAAATGAAAATAAACGCTGCGTTCCCGGTAGGCTGGAAGGTGGCAGCGCCGGAAAGCTGCGCTCTTCGCGCCCGCCCTGCGCGTGTCCGCGAGGCAGAGGCGGCCGCTGGGTGGTGCTGCGGCGCGCAGGGATCCCGCGGGCAGACAGATGTAGGGTGCAGGCCAAGCGCTCTCAGGGTACCTTTGCCTTGAGGTTTAAGGGACAGCTGCACTTGCGTTACCCTGGAGAGGAATGTGAGGCCCTAGGGAATGTGCTGAAATGGATTTCGGTAGCAATATGTTTAAATTTTTTGTCTCTCTGGCATGTGTCAACCACATGCTGGCAAGGCCATATGCTTACTGAAAATAAACCTTGTTCATAGTGTTGCAAGAAATATAAGAAGTTATTGGATTGGATTAATATTTACCTGAAATATTGCATTACCTATTCTTGCTTAAATCCTGGTGTGATAGAAGTGCTGAATGTCAGAGGCATTTCAATATTAACCATCCTATCACAAAATACCTGTTTTTTTCACCATTGTAGCTCTGGGTTGATAGCAATTAATGCTCTTCCTGTGCTTCTATACAGTGTGAAAATGTAACCAGCTGGGGATCTGCTGTTCTCTAATGTCAAACAGCAAATATCTAACCTGTACTTGTGTTTTATGTTTCCTGTTATTTTATGTTTTAACTTGTCTCTTTCTGTTAAGCTATTTGCAAAATCAGATAAATAAATTCTTCAGAAAATAAATAAATAAGAACGTAACTGCAGTGTAGCATTAGAAGAGTGTAAAATCATGTTCAGTGTGCTGAGAAATTTGGAAATCCTTCAGGTGTAGATACTATGTTTTCTACTTATTTAAAGAAATGTCTATGGATATGAAACAACGTATCTGCCAAGTACTCATATGGGTACTAGATATATTTAGTAGTAAAGGAAGGATGCAAAGTTCAATGCGGTTGATATTCAAAATGCAGCTAATGTATGGAGTAAAGAAAATATAAGCTGAATATGAAGCTTTCTCCAGAAACCTATCAATCTTACCATTTTGATACAAAGAACTTGTAGTTTATATTTTAAATACTAATTGATTAATACTGTTTCATTTGTATGTACTCTCTGAATTCTCCCAGTGACCTACTTTAAGGAATGACCTGAGATTAAAAGTTGAGACCAAGACTTTTAGTGTTATCAAGCATTTGAATAGAGTTCCACCAGATCTGAATAACCATATTTTAAAGCCTATCTATACTAGAGGGAAGCTACACAAACGGTGCATATTTACAGTAGATAACAGTCACTTTGGTCTGCCTCGTTCTTTCAGCTAAACCCAACAGGTTGCTTTATTCAACACAGATGAGACAAGTCATTTTATTAACTTGCAGAAATGCCTTAAAGTCTTGTAAATGGTAGAAACTGCAAGGAGTATTTTACTTGGAGCTCAGATATTCTTTGATACTAAAGAAAAACAATTTTGAGACACACATCCTTTGGAAATAAGACTTTATTGATTCTAGTGAATAAGCAATCACTCTTTTTCTGCAATAAACAATCAGATATAGGTAGGTACAGATCCTGACCCTTGTGCCTAGTAGTTATTTAAGTTTGTCTAGACCTGGTTCATATGAATAGTATAAAGTAATAAGATATAGTTAGGAAAAATCTTTAACCTGACAACATTGTAATTATTGTTGTATATGAAGATCTTCTAGTGACACCTCTTCAGTACATTTAACTGCAGTTTGCATGCGATATAGAAATGTCTTTTTTTTTTTTTTTTTTTTTTTTTTCCTTTCTTAGAACCAATGATTAGTATGAATTTTGGTTGTGTTAGCATCTATTTTATTAAAAGATTTTTTTTTCCCAAAAAAATTCATAGATCATAAGCACATCACAAAGACTGACCAATTCAGGGAGTGTTCTGATTGGGAGTCCCTATAATCCAGCTCCAACAATGGTCACACAGACACACATAACAGAAGCTACTGGCTGGGTTCCAGGGTAAGGAGTTTGTTTTATTTAAAGATGTTTGCAGATCTGTTCCATTTTTCCCCTTTGTTTGCACTCTTATGTTGGTTTATGGCTGTAGTTCTCGCACAAGGAGTACAGTCTTAGCACATTCTGCGCTTTAGATGTCTGGAATGTGTGAACACAGGGTTACAGGCACCAGTCACGTCACTGTTGGTTTTAATTCTGTTTTATGGCAGTGTCTGTTTCTGTGGGGTTATGGAGAGGCACAAGTTGATGAGCCTTTACTTTTTTTTTTCCACAAATTAATGACATATGCAAGTGGCTTTGTTAACAGAGCAGTTCAGTAGATGCCCACAAGGGCACAGTTGCTTCAGGAGGTATTTAAGAATAACGCTTTAATGGCAATTTTTGAATGTAGGGGGTGTTGTCTTTCTGTTACTATTGTACAGAATCACAAAGTTTTCATAGTGTTCTGAAATACTTTAGAGTAATGTGATATATTTAACTATTCTAAGGAAATCTGGTCTTTACAATATTAAACATTTTTTTGACTTCCAGTACTACTGAACTTACCTATCTCAGGTATAACAATGTGCTTCTGAAAATTAAAAGTTATTTCCACATTAAAGTCATTTTCTAATCAGTGATGAATGTCAGTAGGACCTTTCTAGCTTTACAGGTAGGAAAATGGAGCATCTAGGTAGAAACATGACCATAATGTTTGTACTTAGACTCTCTTCATTCCGTGCTTTTAGTAGGGTCTGTTATTTACTTTAAAGTTGCTATTCACACCACAGAGAACAGAGTGTGTAAACAGCATTTCCAGTTAGGCGCTATCAAAGTGTGCTTTTCCTTGGAAAAAGGGTGCTTATGTGAATGTATGTATCTCTGCAAACAGTTTTTGAATCTACGTTGTTTTGATTTTTATGTGACAAGTCAAAACGGCTTTGTTTTGTGAGTACCTTGATGAAAGCTGTAGTGTCAGCTCACAGCTTGCAAACCTTAAAGGTGTAGATGATGAGCCAGTCCTGCGGTGCGTCCCCCACAGCCAGCAAGGAGAAATCCCTTCTATTCAGCTGCTGTCAGGCTGCACTCAATACCTGCAGACTAGTAGCAGAAAAGTCTGTTCCTTTTCCCTGTGAAACATGCAAGATGTTCCCCAGACACACTGGCTGATCATTATCAATCCTCGCAGAATTCCATAGTACAGATGATATTTTCTCCTGAACAGCCGAGGAGGGAAGGCCCTGTCATAGTGTCTGACCTGACCTGCTCTGAGCCCTTGATGAAGAAAGTGCCAGAGGAGGTGCAGGCCCAGACTCCTCTGTGCGCTGCCGTTTACTAGTTTCCGAAGTTGAAGGGGATGAGGTCACATTCACGGAGAGGAGTCCGTTAGGAACAGCGGCAGCCGGGCTAGCAGCTGTCCTCCCTCTGCCTCTCTGGTTCCCCAGGGAGCAGAGCGAATGTCGCAGGCCCCAGCTCTGCTCCTCTTGTACCCCAAGCTTCCACAGTGTGACACTAAGTACCATGGACAGGGCTTGCCAGAGAGGAAGAAGTGGCAATTTTTCAGAGGAAAAGATCCACTGGCAGGATTTGTCAAATGAGAATGGTTCTAATCATAACTTTTTCTTCTCAAATTCTGTCAAACTGTTCCTGTGATATTTTTCAGTAAACATTTAAGAGTAAATATTAATACTTAGCTAGCCACCAAATGTATAGATTTTATTAGTATAAATGTATGCACCTGTCTCTGATAATTTAATTATCTTCTAGGGACAGAAAACGGACTCGAGAATTTATAGAATCAGATTTTTCAGAAAGGTGAGTGTTATTGAGCATGTGTTGGGTATACAATCAGTCATACCTGGTTTACTTCTGCAGAGCTGCTCTTCAGAAAGAAGGGTGGCCAGTTTTCACAATCATCATTCACCCAAGGAGGCATGAGAGGGCTCTCAGTCTCCAGGAATCTCCTCAGGTGGTGTTCCGACCTGAGGAGAGGAAAAAGGGTTCTGCTCATGAACTGATCCAGAAGTTGGAGTCTTCCTTCCCATATCTTCCCTTTTTAGTTCATCCTTTATTTTTTGTGGGGTTTTTTTTTTTTACACTTGAGTGGAGCTTGAGTGACTATTGTTATTGATAGGTGAAAAAGTCTCTTGCTTTCATTTAAAGGTTTAGTCAAGCTAGAGCGCATGCTCAGTGAGGAGCGGTCGTACCTCGGAAGCCGGTAACTTTGGGGATGGCGGTGTGTGTTGGCATTACGCTGAGCTTACACTGTGCAAAGTTCACCTGAGTGATTTGCCACCCTTGCTGGCTCAGCACTAGACATCTTACCATGTATCTCCCATCGGGTAGCTGCTATGCGGCTTGTGAGCAGCACTGTGCAGGGAGTGCAACACAGCTTGGCCGTGGGGTCGCCACTCCGCTCCCCTTTCCATTACTGCTCCCCGCAGCTCCGGAGCGGCACGGGCAGAGAGTGCTGCAGAGGGCACCGTGCGGCAGCAGAGTCCATGTAAACCAACCATCCCGAAAATGGCAACTGTGCATTGCCCCAAGCAAGTTTCTGTAATGCCGTGACTTCTGTTAGACCCTAGTTTTTCCTCCAAGTTCCCCCTTTTCAAGCAATTCTTCTGCAGTACTGTAATATTTTCCTTAATTTATACTGATAATTTTTGATTATGTTAACTTGTACAATCTAAAACTTCTGATGATGTAGCTGTTTATAGCTAATATTTATAGCAGTTTGTTTCCAGTTTATGAAAGGCTCTGGTAAGAATGTAAAAAAATAACAAAATTAATCTACAATGAAAACATCACCCCCAAATTACAAGAAATTGGATTTCTAAATATTTCTGCTAGTAAAACAGAGTGAAGTGTCTGCAACACATGATTCAGTTGGAAAATATTCTATTAGGAATGGGGGAAAGTGCAGGCTCAGTTTAAAATAATTTAAAGAATCTCTGCTACCTGATTGTAGTAACTGCTCCTTCTGATGGTGTAACTACTCCTCAATTAGGAGCCCACTTCATACTCCGGTTGATGTGATGAAATCCCTCATCATACATTTTTCATTCTTTTTTTTGTCCTCGTTTTTTTGGGAGGGAGAAGAAGCAGCAGACAATAACCCTGACAACTGGCAGTCATGAGTTTGGCACCAGAGAGCTCATGAGCATATACTTACTTTATGAAAACAGCCTTATGTGTAAACTGTGATTGATATTAAACATAAATCAGTAGGAGAATTTAGGTAGCTTCTGATTTATCACAAATAGTGGTATCTGAGTCCTTTTGTTTTAAGGACAAACATGACAGTTGTCTCGAGATCTGGTTTTCCAGGCACATAAGACTCCAGTGAGATTTCTCCCATCTTTTGTGTCACTACTTGGAGATGATTTACATATACTTTTTTTTTAGCATCTACCTAGGAGAATGTATCCAAAAATGATACTGTATCTGCAGCAAACAGAAAAAAGACCTGAGTATCAAATACGCTTACTAAAAAAATCAATGTATTTAAGAAATTACTTTTCTTTTTACAGTAAGAGGAGCAAAAAAGGAGATAAAAATGGGAAAGGTCTGAGGCATTTTTCAATGAAAGTATGTGAAAAAGTCCAACGTAAAGGAACTACTTCATACAATGAAGTGGCTGATGAGCTGGTATCAGAATTCACAAATTCTAACAGCCACCTAGCTGCAGATTCGGTAAGCAAAAGCATGATGAAATTTATTTCGTAGCATTGCAAAGTGGCCTATTTATCATGGAATTCTGCCCCTTTTTGTTTCTGCATTGTCCTGCTATGCTCCATAGCTTTCTTTTCTTAGCTGTATTCCAGATATTAAGAAGACTTTGTGTATGTGTGTAAAAAGATGTTTTACATCTATAAGTGTGTATATTTCTGTAAAATTTTAAGATGTAGAAATAACATAATTGAACTCTCTATAAATTCATAGAGACGTCTACCCAAAGATAAGATAGAGCAGTCTGCCCAAAGATTCACTTAAAAAAAGACAGAACTCATCATATCTACCCTATCAGGTTGTGACAGTCTTTTCAACTGTAACAGTACACCAAAATGGCAGTTGTTGCACAGTGGCTTCATGCAGGGCTCAGGCTTTCATTTGCAAGTGAACATACTTATGTGAGTTCCAGACCATCTTATAAAATGAAGCTATATGGTTTGGTACCAGTCTGACTTCAGTTGCAATTTTTGTCTCTTTATGTTTAATCGTCTATGAAAGACGGGTTGTAGTCTTTTTATAACTTCTTTGAGTACTTGTAATTAATACTGCATTGTTTTCTCAGCAGGCTTATGATCAGAAAAATATTAGACGGAGAGTTTATGATGCTCTTAATGTGCTGATGGCAATGAACATAATTTCAAAGGAGAAAAAGGAAATCCGATGGATTGGCCTTCCTACAAACTCAGCTCAGGAATGTCAGAATCTAGAGGTAAAGAGAAGTAGACGGGAAATTCCATATAGTTGATGGGTTGTGGTAAAGGTATGATATATTCATATTGTACTATATATTCATAATATTTACCAGAATTGCTTTTAATATTTCTGTGATTGGAAATATTATGCTTATGTATTCCTATTTTACATAGCATACCCTACTAAGTTTTAAAACCTCTTTATAAGAAATAGGCACTAATTAAGTTAGGAATAACATTAAACATAAAGTTCAAAGTAGCTTGAATTAAACATAAAAGAATAAAATTTATGGTACAGTTATGCTGATAAAGTTATATATATTTGAAGGAAGCTTGTTTTGCAGTTAATGCATATGCTCCAAGACTCCACTGTTTTGTTTTTTTTTCCAGCAGACTAAACATTACCTCTTTTGCAAGGTTGACAGACTTTATATGCAGAAATGTTGCTTGTTCTTCAGAGCAAATGGTCCATGTGTATAATAATATGTTACTGTACAGTGCTGTTGTGACTGTCCTGAAACATAACCTGCATGTATTAGACTGGTTGCATTAGGTACCTCAGAAGGTACCTATTGTACTTCTACACACACTAAGAAAAATGCTTTTATTATCTTGTCTGTTACAGCAGCTTGGAAAATACACACACCTGGCTGCATGGCTGATGGCTGCAGGCCATGCATGGGTTTTGGTTCCTTGTTTTCATCAAATCACAGGTGACTAGTCAAAGTGGAAGTCACCTGTAACTTCACAGTCCAGCACTAGAAAAATGCAGGAGAACTCTGGTTGGTTAGTGGTCTTGCATGGAAAACTGCATCATGGGATTAGTCCATTTGGAAAGAAAATGTGACGAACAGCTATTGCTGAAAAGATTTTGCAGTTTATTTACCATGCCATGGAGTTCACTGCCATTGAATAAAGGGAAGAACAGATTTTAGTAACGGTGCTGGCACACTGGAAGCTGTAAAGCCTATTCAGGTTGGCATAAAGAAGAGGGCAATGTAAATTTGATAATTACACTGGTGCATTTACATTTCTGTTTAAAGATAGAGAAACAGAGGCGGATTGAACGGATAAAACAAAAGAGAGCCCAGCTACAAGAACTGCTGTTGCAGGTATGTTTAATTGTATTTGGCATATTTCTCTCTATACAAATGTGTATATGTATATATAAAATCCTCAAGTAAGAATCCAGTGTGTTAGAATTTCCAAAGTTCCTTCTCACCTTGATTAACAACTATGAGATACCGAGGAGAAAGTTTTAGAGGTGACCTTTCTAGCAGCTGGCATGGGGACATCGTGCCTGCATTTCACTTCTTGGTTTATTTTACCCATTGTAAAACAGCTTTAATGTATTTACTCCACTAGAACCCTTTTTCTCAGAGGCTTTATCATTACCTACAGTAGGGAGTACGAGAACACTGCAAAGTGCTTTAGTGCACTTCTCTGACTAATTCCTGTTAGAAATTTTCTCTGCTATTCTAAGCCAAAAATTCTAGAGCTGAGTTTTGTTAAACATGTACTAAGCAGTTTTAGTAGGACAGACATTTCTGGCTCCTAAGAATGAGCGAGGGCAGATCCAGCTCTCTCACATTCTGATATGCACCTAGAAAATCTTTGAGACTATCTGAATTCTAGCTTAAATTGCAGAAATATATTTCAGATGCACCTCACCTGTGCACTTTCAGTAATTTAAATACAGTCAAAGTTTTGTATTAAGTAAGGGCCTCAAGTACCTGATGCAAAAAATGACCCATTTGCACTGTTTACAACTGTCATTATGTTCACTATCAAATGATTTGTCTGTCTCCCTGAATGGAATAAATAATACATCAGTGTAGGCAAGCATGCAGATTGGCCTCCAGTCCTAAAATAATGTATAAAAATACATGTTTTCATACACACAGACACATGGACCTACAAATCCAGTAGTGAAGAGGTGGTGTTCAAAATATAATTAAAAAAACCCCAAAAATAATTAAAATCTAATGGCACCTGTTTAAAATTTAAAGGAGAGAATTTAAAAACTAACTAGTTAAATGAGAGAAAAAGTTGAGTGGGTGGGAAGGGGAAGAGTGTATGGCTCAGGAATGCCCTAATTCCCATCAACTTTTAAGTGTAACTAGCTCCTAGACTGAGGCAATTATGCATATAAACTAATAGAGAAGCTGTCTGACTCCCTTTTCAAAAGGCGCAGGGAGGCATTCCCTGCCAAACTCTGTTGCACCATTTTTATTTCATCCCTAGCAATGGCAAGGGGGACTATGCATTAGGATATGTATAAAAAAAAAAGTCAAATTTGTGTTGCTGCATGCCAGCTTCACCTACAGTGCAAACAGGAAGTCAGGCCAGACTTATTTTTGATGAAACAAGAGCTATTCGCAATTCCTGGAAATGTTGTCGTTTTCATTTAAATGTCAATGAATGCCTTTTCTTTCTTTCTTACAGCAAATAGCATTCAAAAACTTGGTACAAAGAAATCAGCAAAATGAACAGCAAAATCAAGGCCCTCCAGCTTTGAACTCGACAATACAGCTGCCTTTCTTAATAGTCAACACTAGCAAAAGAACTGTTATAGACTGCAGCATATCAAGTGATAAGTGAGTGTATTGTGGAATCAGTCTTTGGAATATTATTTTGAACAAGCAAATTTACTAGTTTATTAATATTAATTGTGTATCTTAAGTTTGTCTTGATTTTTCTGGCCCTTAATGTCACTTTTTCCTTTATATATATGCATGTATATAGATATACACACACACACATATATATATCTCTAAAAAAAACGGTGTGTATGTTTATACACAAATGCACCTGTATAACCTCTAATCAAAACAGCTTATTACAGGAGTAAAAGGCATCTCAGAATGTCATTTCAAGGAACCTTCTCTGTACTGAAGTCAGCACCCAGCATAAAGTCATATTCTCTTTCTCTCTCTCTCTCTCTCTCTTTCCACACACACACAAAGACAGCACTAGCTTTCCATAAAGTCACACGCTGGTGCTTCTGAATTCTTCTCCAATAGCATAAATGTATGTAGTCGCAAATGCATGGTGTAACATAAAATTAACTTTGTAGAGGTAATAATAGCAATTTTGACAGAAATGGTTGACATCTTTCAATAGAAACAGTTTTATACCTGGCTCTGTGAAGGGAAAAAAAAAAAAAAAAGTTTGAAACATTTCCAGTATAAGTGTATACATTGTTGCCATAGTTTACTCTCTTCTGTTAAGCTGACAGTCTTCCACGTAGGTACTTCTCAGTGCTTATGTGCTCTATCCTGTGAAAGGAGGACTGAAAGTATAGGGTGTTACCATGTTAACTGTTAATTTCTGTTAATTGTTTGACCAGTTTCTGACTAGTTCATTAGCTGAAAATAACTTCATTTCAGGTATTATAAGCTACAGGTTTAATTCTGCACTATACAAATCCTTTACTGAATTTCAAAATAAATTTAGATACAGCCAAAATAGAAAGACAGTCCTTAATTACCTAAAAACCAACATGCAAAAAGCAATACCCAGTAGAAGCAGAATTGCTGCAGAATACATATAACTGAAGCCCAGTATATTCTGTGACGAACCTTTTGGAATAATCTCTCCACCACTCTAGCGCAACAACTCAAGAATTTAAATAGCAGTACTCATTTAACTTAACTATACTGTTATTCTACAGCTACATTACACAGGTCTCACTGTGCTTGTTTAAAATGCTGGTCTATATATAGGTTTTAAGTCAACAAGAAGATAAACAATATCATACCGAAGCTTCAGAACGACCGCTTTGGATGTGTCAGTGATGCAGCTAAAACTCTGGCCATGTAGAGAGGTACAGCACATGTATCTACAGTCACAAACTGTAAGAAAACACTACTATTAAAAATGAACACTCTGAAATAATTTGAATTTTTGATATTTCAGTTCATGTAACTGGGTTTTAATCTTAACATCATCCTGAGACTGTGAGGTATGCAATCTGAATTGAAAATGCATTCCACTGTGAAACTGTGCAACTGATCAGTGGCACTGGCAGTGTGTAGATGAACAGTGCCAGAAACTACTAATATTTAAACAAGTATTATATTGATTTGCTGAATAAGGCAGTCATCTAAGTCGTTACCCAGCCTGGAGAATTCCGGTGTTCCCATTTCTTATAGAATTTGCCAAACTTTTCTGTTCTACCCAACACTATGTTTGGCAAACTCGGTTGTTTTCTTTTTTTGTGTAACTATGCAAATCGTAGCATTTAATGTTATGCCCTAAAGTTACAGAGGTTCAAAAAGCGGTCATGTATACTCACCTAAGCAATATCCTTAAGTAGCTTTAAAAAACAAAGGCAGAAGTATAGACACTTCTCAGGTCAGAGGCTGCAGGTTGCTAAAAAAGTATATTGGAGAGATACTTAATACTGTAAGTTTCTCATGTTCTCACCGTAGTCTCACCACCACCTTAATAAATATTTGGTCACAACTAGAGTGGGAACTCCGAGCTATGCTGACATTTGCTGATGGATTAAAAAAAAAAAAAAAAAGCAATTCCGAGACAACACATCAGAGGAAAAATGTGACATTATCAGTAAATACTGTCTTTAATATTGTAGCAAATATTTGAATTCAGTAAATAGTTACTGTCCAGCTTGCAGGATTAGGTATGTCCATACTTTTTCATACCCTGTTTATCTCAACATACTTGCCTCACTTTGAGGAAACGGCTGCAAGATATGCTGTGGAGGTCCAGGTCAGATATTAGAAAGAGTTTCTACATGGAAAGCACAATCAAGCATTGGAACAGGCTGCCCAGGGAAGCGGAGTCACCATCCCAGGCAGTGTTCAAGAAACATGTAGATGAGGCACTTAGGGAGAGACATAGTTTAGCAGGTAGGGTGTTGAAGGGCTTATGGTTGGACTTGGTGATCTTAAAAGTCTTTTCCAACCATAGTGATTCTATGATAGTGACACTTCCCTTTTGATGTCTTTAAGCTTAATTAAATATTGCTTATATGAACCATGTAGGCTATACAAGTATCAAAGTACTGCTGCAAAACAAAGGATGCCTGTAAATGACTAGGTGTAGTACATGCTATGCATAGCGCATAGTAGGTGCAATTTTTGTGCACAGACATAGAGAATATGTAACTTTGTCAAACTTAGTTGTATCAAGTGCCAAAATTGTTATTTAAAAAAAAATAATACCCATGTGACACAGTAGCTTGGGGAAACCATGGATGCCCCACCAGTAAGTTATCTTTTAAAGACAGGATTGCTTTTGCACAGTTAGGGATTTGTCAGCAGAAAAAAATGAAGGATTGGGAAATAAATCAGAAATAAGTCTGTTTTAGTCCTTGCAGTAAGTTATACTATAAGGCCAGTATAGATGGCCCATCTGATGCTAAAATACCATAAAGGTTTTATTACTATTTCCACTGCTATGTGCAGTAAGAAGAATTTTGAGAGCCCTGCAGCAGAAATGCTAGGTTTTGAACATACTGGACCTTGAACACAGATCTTTATTAGCTGTTTGCTTATTTGGAAAAAGAAAATATGTTCAAAAAGCAAAGTTATACCAAGGTAAATAGGTCAGCTCACAGGAGGAGTGTTGCAGATTAGAACAAAAAGTGAAATGTAAAAGAAGCAAAAACAAAACTCTTTATTTTGGTGACAGAGCTGCAGGTGACCTTTAGATGGGATTTGGTACAAGTGAAGGTTAATGTTTTAGTAAGACTTTCTTCTTCCCTTTTGAATCTGTTTAATGAGGGAGAAAAGTTCAGACTATTTTCCTGAAATGGAAAAGTTGATTTAATTGAGCAAGTATTACTTTAAAGCCTGCAATATGCTAGGGAGTATGCTGGACTTTTTTCTTTTCAAGATCCCTTTACAGATAATGAAGAGTCCAGACACCTACCTTGCTGGCTATTAAAAAAAAAGCTCTGCTTCTTTTCAAAATCAACTCATTTTTACTTTTTATACACAGATTTGAATACCTGTTTAATTTTGATAACACTTTTGAGATTCACGATGACAGTGAGGTGCTGAAGAGAATGGGAATGTCCTTTGGGCTTGAGGCAGGCAAATGTTCTGCTGAGGACCTAAGAACTGCAAAATCACTGGTGCCAAAAGCTTTAGAAGGCTACATCACAGGTAAGGTAGCTGATGCTTACTTAAATGTTGATCCTGAGGAAATGCATAACATTAACTAACTGAAGCAAATTTAAGATATGTGGAATAATTTGCTTTAACTGTGCAACAGAGGTTTATTGGGAGCAAGAGCAGAGCATACAGCATAAGTTACAACAAAAAATAACATTAAAGTCTTGCTCCAGCTAAGCAAACCAGAGAAAGTGAGGGACGTGAAACAAAACATATTACAGTCACAGAACTTGCCAGATTCTTAATGTGAAAAGAGCAATGTGGTTTCTAAGGCTACAGCGTCACCAGTTTAATTTGGCATCCCCAGGTCCCAATCCTAATTATACAAATTAATGCCCATTCTCTTACTTTTAACATCATTACTTTTATCTGACCCCTTCCTGAGATGGTTCGTCTGCATAAAAATGATACAAACCTGATGATAAATATCTGCAGGATTTTTATTTGGCAGTAGTTCCTGGATACCATTTTGGGTCGTTTCTGACAATTTAGCCTGCTGAATTAGCTATTCAAGGGATCAAGCCAGCACAATACAAGTAGAAAGGAGGGAATGAGATTGCCCTATTTCTGCTCATCCAGCACTGATTTAGCTGAGCATGAACCTTTTTAGAATTTTATCTCACTTACTGTCCCTGTGGTAGAGGTTCTGTTCTGACAGTCTCTTCCAAAGAGGGAATGGCTTCTTAAATTACCATATTTTACAAACTCTCTCTTTTCCTTGGCTTCTCAGAGCTCAGTTGATAAACTGAACTTACAAGTACCAGACATCAAAGTACAAGGCACTGATAGTTATCCACAAACTTTCCTTCTGCTTCATAAATAAAATTCATACTTTTCTCCATCCTGCTTTTCAAAAAGAAAAGCTAAGCATTACCCCATCTCTTAATAAAACTCAAGCTAACTCAAAGTGACTTATTCTTCTGGAATGCAAAGCATGTGCACACAGGTACACCCTTTGTGAAGACGAGGAAGCAACACTGGGATACATCTCTAATCCTCTTTATTGACTTAAATACAGCACTGTCATTCCAAATGGTTCAGAGCAGTGTGCAAACACAGCACGAACCTGTCAAAACATGTTCTCCGTAAATCCAAAACAGTGTTTAGGACAGTCTTAATGAAAACAGCCACTTGTATCCATACTCAAATATTTTAATCTGTTTGCTCCTCACAGCTCACCCTGGAGCTGCTTTGTTATGGGTTTCTGTATTGTCCCAAGCAGCAAGACTGCTGGGCCTGCAGAAGTTATCAGCCATGTTTGGGTAACTTACCCAACTGAAGCTCCCTCTCTGCTATATATATAATAGCTAGCTACCTATATAAATATATATATGTATAATTCTGCTTGGCACAAAAGGAAGTTATGTAGTCAATGGCACTGCATGAACTGTGAGCCAGTTGATATGGCTGAGGGGAACTTGTGACAGCCTACTTAAAGCAATCCCTGCTCTAGGCAGTTGGCTGTAGCATCTCCAGGATGCTAAAACTTGTTAAGAACACACAGAAACAAACAAGGAAATTTATGTAAGAGGTACCTTTAGCTAGTCTTCACAGTTGCTCTTATGAGGCAGTTCTAGATGAACTACTCACTGCCATGATGCTATACTGAGTAGAGGCTGTTGATAGGCTTGGGGAAGACAGTAAGTCCAAGTATAATGCATCCTGTTGAAGCTTCTTTTAAGCACTGTCAAAAAGCACTTGACAATCTCAGTCACTTTACTTTGATGTAAAATCTTGTGTGTAATGAACAGTGCTCCTATTTGTGACTATGCATGTTTCAGAGCAACACTAAACTAAGTGGGAGCAGTTCTGGCTAGCGTAGTATGAAGTAAGGAAGGAAAGTCCAAAACTCTCTTCCCCCTAAATGATTACTAGCTGCAACTTGAAGTACTAGCAGTTAGAACCCACTCAGCTCTTTGAAAAGAGCTATTTAATATGAAAGTCATAACTGGATCATTATCAAGAACAGCTCTATGAAAATGTTTTATGTTTATGATTACTTAATGCTAATCAGCAAAAGGCAGGAGAGTTAGGCCTAGTCTTAACCACAGTGAAAACACAGCCATCCAAATACTTCAATTCCAAGATAAGGAGATACCAAACAAAAGCGCCTGCCATGGATGGTTTGGAGAGAAAAGATGGCCAGACAGACAGACAGAAAGACAGAAAGGAGTAGCCTTGCCCCTTGCACAGCTTAACTGGGGCCTGTATAACAATTTCTCTCTGTTTTGATGAAAAGAGCTTTGAAGGTTTTGCAGTAATCCCAAACTCCTTGAGTAAGTATGTGAAGACATGAATGGATCAATTAGTTGAGACCCTTATCGTTTGTTTACTTTGTTTTTTTTGATTTTTTAAAATTCCCTAATAAGTATTAACTGTTAGTTGTTTCCAATCATAAACATTTCTGACAAGAGAATTGGAAAACAAGTTCTTCGGCTTATTCATAATTCTGCTTACAGTTTTTTTCTGTAATTTCTTTTTTTTGCTTTTCTTAAGATAAGGTAGTGTTATCAACCTGTCAAAATTCCATCTCAGAATAGCTTTTCTGTCATTCATCTTCATTTAAGAGCTACTTCTTTTCCTCTATTTTATTTCTAATATTTTTGATTTCTAGAGAAGACACATACAGTATACAGAAACATCTCTTTCATGTTCCTAGGATAAAATCTTTTACATGGTCTCTTTGATCCACAGCTGGTAGCCATTTCTACTTAAAGTGTGCCAAAAAATATTAGCTTCCCTGTTACATCCAGCCACAAGACCACTACGGTGAAACTGCCTTCATTCGTCAGCACAGATCCCACCCCTGTCACTGCAGCATCGCCAGTCCTTCCCCCAGCTGCAGCCATCAGTGGAACCTTCACCAAGTGAAGCATTTGGAGCTGTTGTAGTAGAAAGTTTCCATTGAAGGCTCCAAACCTCAGTGTCAGGTACCTGTGGTTGCATAAGGCTGCTGCTAGCCTCATCTGCAGTGTGAGTTCACTTCAGACAAATGCATATGACTGAAGTTTCGTATGAACAGCCACAATTCTAGATGCAAAGGTCACACTTCTCACTCAGTCTCATCCTAGCTATGCTGTGATTCCACAATTGAGACAGGTGTCTGTCATCCACAAACCCTGGGGAACAGATACTTTAAAAAAAAGAGAAAAAAGAAAAATATAATCTTAAGTCATCTACAGCATAAAAAGCAGCTACGGGTCGTCTTTCTCTTCTTGAAAATAAAAAAAGGAATCCCAATGCAAACAGCATGCAAAGTTTAACATGTAACCCTAATAACATGCAAATATGCTTTTTCTAGATATGTCTGCAGGATTTTCTTGGATGAACCAAGGATTATTTTCCAGTTCAGCACAAGCAGCTTCACATATAGACATAGCAGGAGGCACTTCTGTTTCTAAATCAAGGTAACTAAAGTCTGTTTTTATTTGAGGCCATTGCTACATGCTTGTCGAGCTTTCAGGATTTTACTACTTAATACTATTTACAAGCAGAAAATGAGATCTTTTCTACTACTTCCTATCTTTCTTATTTTTGATTGTGAAAGAAATCTGTTGTAGTCCTTCTTGATAAAGTAATTGAGTTTAAAAGGCCAAAACAACATGTTTGAATTTTTGAACATACTGCTTTGTATCTAATTTTCAAAGGAGAATCACTTCCAAGCCATTATTAACAGAACAGAGTTTTCTGCTTAACTGTAAATGCCTGTCTGGGCATAGTCTACAAAGAGATAATTATATGTGGTAGAAAGCCTGATAACACTTATGAAGGATATAAATTAATATTTTGTGACTCAGTGCACTATTGCTTGACCTCTCATGGAAGTTTTGTCCACAGTCTAGTCATAATTAAAAACAAACCCACAGAAAAAACACTGACAATGCCTTCCTACACACACACACAGACTTTCATTGGATGTTCCCTCTACCTTTAGCAAAGAGCAAAGGAGGAATTATTCTCAGTCAGGGTATTCTTTATGGTGTTTAATAGCTTTCATTTTGCATACATTTCTGTGTATCGGCAAAACTTATTTCTCTCCAAGTTTAAACATATACACCCCCCACACACACAAAGCAGCCTCCCAGTCATCTTTTCTATGCTATTTTCCTGAATTTTCAGCATAAAAAAACCCATCAACAACAACAAAAAACAACCCTGACTATTAGTTGTATTTCGTATAAACCTTCTGGGATGTTTCCTTGTTGGTAGCATATCTTTTCTTAAGGGAAAAGCCAAGGCCAAAAAGAAAGCTTAAACCTTCCTGAGAAATCCTCTAAATGTCAACATTTCTGTTGTTTTGCTAGTGAGAATCCAGGGTTGTGTTTGGATGCTGAAGTGGCCTTAGCAACTGGGCAGCTCCTTGCCCCTAGCAGTCAACAGTCCAGCACTGCAACATCCCGCTACTCGGAATCACGGGGAGAAACACCATGCTCTTTCAACGATGAAGATGAAGAGGATGAAGATGAAGATTCTTCTTCCCCAGAATAAAGACAATAGAAAACTGAGTATAGAAATATTTCTCATATATGTTCTTAATGAGAGCTTCTGTTTTGGATTTAAATTTCCTGCTTTTGTTTGCACTGTGTTCAGTGAAGATTCAGAACATACACATCCAAAGGTGAAACTGAGAACGTTTTGCAGTTGAACACAGAGTGATACACAGGCACAGAGCGGAGTGTTTTTTATCAGCTACAACCACGGAAAAGAACAAAGTCCCTGGAGATTTGGCAAAGTAAACATCAAGTTAACATTTTCCATTTTGGGACATTATGTCTTAAGTCTCTGTTTTCCCCTTAACGTAACCAGATAGAGCAGAAAACAGGGTCAGTCAACAAATGCTGATTCTCACATTGTCTTTTGGCTGTGCTGCCTGAAAGAGAGGGGGAAAAAAAAAAAAAAAGAGAAAAACAAAAAAAGTGTGTGCACATTCACGTGCTAAATAGCTATTTAAAAATATCTTGTATGAAAAATATTATAGGGAGAGGGGCTGTTAGAATGTTTGCTTTTTTCTGTTCAACTTCCTGTATAGAAGATTCTTAAAGTAATATAAATCGCAAGTGATTAAATGAATCTTGAAATAGATTAAATCCATTTTAGATACTCTAAAATAATATTAGTATGTCTCTTTTGAAAGGTTCATATGTTCGTTTATACTGCAGGTCTAATTTATTTATAATAAGTAATTACTCTTTGCCATTATTAAGCAGTCAGGAGCATACAGGTCTCTACACCAGCTCTTTTCCAAGGAGAAAAAAAATAAGTGAAAAACGTATTTATAGCTTATACTGTATGCAGTGTAACTTTACTGTTCTAGTTTTATAAACCATTTGATTTTACAGCATGTATGTTTGTAAAAGGGCCTCTATGTAAAGAATTTGGGCAACATCTTTTCAGGGCAGGATTTTAAAATTCAGGGCAGGCAAGTGAAACTTTTAAAGTCATAGGTTAAGACTTAGGGAAAAAAAATTTTGACAATGCATATTTGCATTAGGAATTTAATAATACACAAATTTAACTTGTTCATAGTTTTGTTGCATGCACCCTGGTGCGCCTTTGGAAAATATTAATACCAAGCTTCTTAAAATAATTTGTGGCTGACACTATACAATGTGGATCCCATTTGAACAGTTAGATTAGGCTTGTAACAGGAGGCTCTGTATGCTATATTTGAAAGCAAATCCAATCTCAAAGACTTCCAAAAAAATCTTGAATAGCAAAGCAAAATACAGTGCAATAGGTTCTCTTCTGATGGTGTTCTAATATTCAGTATTTTAACAGGTCTTGATGTTAATTTTTTAATTATGTGAATCCAGTTCCTTTTTAGTTTTTATACTACCTGTAAGTAGTGAACTATCTCAAGTTCCAATGTATTAGCTGCAGAACACAAGGTCTTTGGCTCTGTTTTTTAGTTACAGATTAGGCAGCTTTTGATACCTTACTTGAACATGGTGGCAAGCCAGATTGCTTGATTGTTGTGGCTGTTACTCTAACAGTCTGTCCACATCATCTTTTCCATCCAAATCTGTATCCAAACCAACATGATCCAAAAGTACTGTGTCTAAACAGGCTTAGGCTAGAAAGATACTGCAGGGAGCATTCAAGCACATCTGTAGCCTCACATTAAAACTTAAAACATCCAGATAGAAACTTGAAACAGGTAAACTACTACATTTGATGTACAGATAGGCTAGTACCATTATTTAGGCATAGCTCTCATTTGAGTAAATAGAGCTATCGAGGTTACACAAATGACTTACAAATGCACAGAGGAAAAAAAAAATACTGCTTGCTTATCATGTTATTCACCCTCTGGGCAAGACTGTTATGCACACGCCTCATAGACAACAGCTGACCAAGGCATGTACAGCAACCTCACTTAAACCAAATCTGTCACACTACCTCTGTACAAAGAAATAAAGCTTTATAAGTACAAAAATATATTAGCACAGAAGGATTTGATGCGCTCGACTGAAGTGGCTCACTTCTGTAGTAAGAGGAGGAGCTATTCCACGCATACTGCTACGGAACTACCAGTTTTATGAAGGACATTTTGTAAAAAGTTTTTTTTATTTTATTCTTAGGATTTTTTTGAAAACTATCAACAGAGGTGGCAGAGCAAAGATACCTACATACAGGACATCCTAATGCAAGCATAATGACAGAACATTTTCTAAATAATTTACTATTCCATCAGGCCCCATACACTAGGGGACATAATTGACTTTACACTTTCATTTCAAAATCTGCATTAAAAAAAAGTTAAACAATAAAATAACACTTTGAAGTATAAGAAGCTGGCTGAAAAAAAAAAAGAGAGAGAACCTTGCCTAGCATAGGGCATTTTCGCAGCTTCGTTATGCTGCTTTTGAGGGGATGTATGAGATCCTGCTCCCACTGATATCCATTTCCTTCAGAGAAGCAGACTGCACATCTACTTGCTTTCTGGCAAACCTAAAGCTATCAACCACTAGAAATTCATTATTATTAGGGTTTTGTCTGTTTGTTTGAAATCTAGGCACACATAACATTTATGTAGATGGCTGAACAATGATTTCCATTTTTTTTTCTCTGAACTAGTTAAATTACAAAGGACGAAACAAGTTTGAACACTTACGAAAGCCTTCAAAGGGAAATTCTCCCCTTGGGATTCTTTTTGCCAAATTGCAGTTAAGAAAGAAGTTCTACTAGAGCACTGTGGCCTTGTGGTTACATGAAAGTCTAGGAACTAGAAGTATGCTGGTCCTTATCCAGACATATGATTTCAGGCAAGTCTTTCAATCATTCTTGACCATTAACTGGCACATTAAAAAAAAAAAAAATAGAACCTTAAATGTTGCATCTGAATTGAGCTCTGAGCAATTACAAGTTACAAGAATATTAAGCAATCACACAGCTCCCACTAAGTTAATGGCAGTAGTCATGTTCAGTTGCTTCACTGTGCAGGCTTCTCCTCTGAGGGCCACCAGGAGACATTTCCCAGAGTAAATAGGGTCATTAAGAACACTGGTTCTCCCATTTTCTAGTCGGCTGCCATTAGCCTCTACCTTCTTGTGCAATATCCTTAACATTCATTCAAATGAAACAACTCGCAACTGAGACTAGAGTTTATCTTTTGTAAGGCAGAGTTAACGTTTTAGTTTCCATGAATATCTGAAGTAAAACTTACAAGTGACATGCTCTGTCTCTTGGACACTATTGGTTACACATTCAGATAGTAGTTGGCTGAAGGCAATATAATGCTGTGTATATATGCTTGTATATATATTGCAAGTAAACAGTTTTTCTGAACTTTATGGTGCTGGAAAATAATCTAAATTTGACTTAGAAAAACTTGTCACCACCACAACTGGATGAAAAATTACATGTAGGATAAAACATTTTTCTACTATGTAGAAATCAGATATATTAGTTGTGCATTTTGGTTTTAAGTCATATTAAAGTTGTGCCAGTCTTCTCAGTTCAAAACTGGATTTAATGTCAAAAATCACTCAAGAAAGCATGCATATTTAAGTAAATGCTAAGGCATGTAGCATTAGTTTACTTGAAGGTATGAAGATTTCATGAACTAACTTCATGAAACTAGTGCAAGCCACACTGAAGATATTCCTGTTTTGGTTAAGGGGTTTGGCATAGTGATGATGGTGGTGGGGTATATGAATTGTTCTTTCAAGCTATAATTTGAAAATACTCCTAATCTGTTTGAGCAGCTGCAAATTGCTGAGTATACGGAATCCTCAGGGGGATCTGTGTCAGCTTAGAGAAGCACAATAGCAAGAGGCCTAATAAAGCCAAACTTTATCTTCCCCTCCTTTTCTCCTCCCCTCCTCCCCAAATACAAAAGGCAACACCTTTAAGTTTATCCATTAAAGGATGAAGCAGGAAAATTATCAGAAGCGCCTGTAAAGTTTTTAACAGCAAATTTTAGTAATAGTTATACTTTGAAGAAATCACTCTTCTCTTTACTATAAGCTTAATTTATTCTGAAGAGATGCTTTAGTTAAGCTATCACGGTGTCCTGGGATATTTCATGGCTGAAACCATCAGCCCCTGAGCATTGGAAAATTGTGCCTCTTGCAGCATTACTGATGAATCCTTGAGAAGCTAAGAAAAGTTGGTGGGAACTTTTTTTTTTTTTTTAAAGAATAAACGGGCCACTTAATGAGGACTAGCATGCCAGAAAAGCATTCAGGATTTGTCACTCACTCACCCTTCCAAGTACATCAGCTGTTCTAAACATGTTATTTGCTGCTGGCAGGTAATAACACACAGCCAAGTCCTGACACCAGGATGTTTCTTGAAACTCTCATGCCATAGACTTAACTGAGTTCTTAGGTCAGGCTATATAGCTTTGTTATTTATGCTTTGGAATTAGTTTGGCAGGTGCTTTTTTAGGAGTCTGTAAATAAATGCTCTCCTCTGAACCCAGCTGCATTGCCAAAACTACACAAAGCACCTTATTCCCAGCTGTCCATTCCCTCTGCTACCTGAGTTAGTACTCGGGGATACCTAGCCCAGCTGGTGCTGGCAGTCACATGGGGGAATACTCACAAAAACACTCGGGCCCAAGCAATCAAAGTGGTTATTTGCCACAATTAGTGAGTGCTTGTTCATTCAACACCTTTAATATTGCCACTTTGTCTGGCCTACCTCAAATATCAGCCAAAACAAAAATGTTTCCCTCCTGCATACATCCTTCCTACAGTACTAAACAATGCAACATTTCAGACATTTAAAAAGGCACAAGACTGAAAATCCTTCCTCAGCTTTGGGAGAGGAAGTCATTTGATGTAACCATCCAAATCCTGCTGGTATGGAGGGGAAGTCTCACACTTAGGAACAATAAGACCAGCTGACAACAGGCCACAACTATCTTAACATTTAAATCCTGCTGTAGATTTAAATCAAACTCTTTTTAGACAGTATTTTCAAAATTTTTTCAAGACAAACAAATCTCTCCCAGTGACTTGTTTTAAGCTTTTTATCATTATCAAGGCTGAGAGAAATGAATCCCTAGCACTAGCTGTTTCTCATGCCTTCCATGTAGCAGCAATGAGTGGTCTGTGAGAAGTAGGTAATAAAAGAAGAAACGCCCACCACATACACAACACTTTCCACTGAAATTTAAAGATAACTGAGTAGAAATGCTTCTGTTTATATTGCCCTTTTTGTGCATGTGAAGATTCAATTTGATTCCTACGTCAACCTTTTAGCAACACACGGTTTTGATTAAAATTACCTTTTAGGTCACATACAAATCTGGAAACGAACACACAACTTGAAACATTGACCAAAAAACATTAACTCACATCAAAATCCTTATTTTGGGGTGGGTTTGTTTTGTCCGTAATGCAACTTTAACCATTAGTAGATTTAACTGCAAGTGATGCGAGGATTAAGTGCATCTCCCAAAATTTCCCAGGAAAACACCAGCTGAATCAAAAGGCATCACACAAGCTCCTTGCACATTTCCCTGTCTTAAGCCAGGATGTATACATGAAAAATACTTTATACAGAGAGGTTTTTATGACTCTAACTCAAACACCTACTCTGAAAAAAAATCTTACTGTGAACAAGCCTGTAAAAACTAGGATCTAGTTCATTCTCTTCCCTCAGGACCTGACTGCAAATCAGGCACCCGCTTTTGTATTTGGAACCATGTGAGGAACAACTAGCCAGCAAGTATAGGCACAGTTTTTAAACCATTACAGGTCTGTTGCACTTACAAAAACAACTGGCAATAGATCAATCTCCTAAAAATGAAATAATGACGACTCATATATAAACCAATGTTTCCAAGCCACTGCATAATGTATTATGTTGAAAAGGTGACCCTCCCATCCCCACTTCTTAACATCAGCTATATTCTACATGAAAATAAATTCTAGAGACATTTCCTTCCTATGTTTAAAATGAAAAAGTTACTTTAAAGTCCATTAACTGTTTTAAATGAAATAAAATGACTTCTTCACCTAAGAAGGATGCCAGTTGGACAAAAATCTTTTATGCCAACATTCAATGTTGAACTTAGAAGAAAAGAAGCACTAACAAATTTAATTCATGGCAGTGCACACTACATGGGATTTCAAAGTTTAATGTTTTAATCTGCTATTCCTCCCCTCCAAAATATCTACTGGAATATAGTATCACACAAACATGTTGACAGAAAAAGAATTAAGCTTAAAGTATTTTTCTCCCTTTTTCCAATGCTAAATTTATGTATATCTGGGAAAGCCCACGTTGCCCATTCATCTTAAACAATTTGCTGCAGATTTTTGAATTCTCCATGGATTTCTTTCTTTCCAAATATCTTTAAATTATAAAGTTTCCTTCTTGCAAAAAGACTGCTATTAAGGCTGCTAACCTTGATTTTTTTCTCTTTGATCAATAGTGTTAGTTTCTACTAACACATTGTGCATGGCTAGGAGTAGCATAAAGAGATTGTGGATACTATTTGATATGCTTTAAACACTGACAGAAATACAAAGAAAAATAAATACACGAAGTTTTACTTTCCTAATAGGAACACTGGTATTAGCATATAGCATATATGAACCAATAGAAAATATTACTTTGTAGTAGCACACACTTTGTAAATAAATACTTATTTTTTTAAATGGAAATTTTATAGAAAAAGCTATTTCTGTATACTCATTTGATCTCATGTTTACTGAAAATGCTGCAAGTGAGAATTGTACATTGCAAACTGCCGGGGGAATAGGGAGCAGACAGCTGACATGAAAAGTACGTACACACTGGACAAAAATGATATCCAGCTGTTTGTGAACAGAGAAGTAAAGCTTTACTGTAGAGGAACAGAATAAAAGACTTTCAAGGCAATGGATTGGGCTTGTTCTTAAGAAATATGTGGAAAAAAGGTGCTCAAGGTTAATACTCACAGCATATGTTCATAAAAAAAAAAAAAAAAAAAAAAAAAAGACCACAACAGAGAGAACACACACTGTGGTTTATTATCCAGAAGAAACTGCATAAGGTTGATGCTCTAGCAACTACAGCAATTGCTTTGGTTAGTCTGCCATGCAAAAAAACCCTTTGCATGTCAGTATCCACGCAAACATGTTGGATGCCAGACTCACAAAACATTTAGAGATATTCTAGTTCTTATCTCATTTAAAAATGCACCTAGTTGGTAGGTAAAAAGAAAGCCTCAGAAGCATCTGGTTAATTTTCACATCAGATACAATGCATATTGCATACAGGCTTTTTCCCTTCAGGTTTCTTAGTAAAAGCATGAAGTCTTTCTGTTCATCAGCCAAGTCTATGGGGAAGGCACGCATGGTGCCCTTCCAAGATGCTGCATTACATTCCCTACCTTTTTGTGCAACCCTCGTGTTTCATGCAAGTTGACACCTTTGAAACATCCACACGTGCTAAGTGTATGTCTAATCCCGTATTTTATTAACAAGAATCTAAATAATAAAAATTTAGGGAAAGTCGAGTACAGTCCCTCTTCATCATCTGTTGGCCTTCATATAAAAAAAAAATCCCAGATTAATTTCACAGTGCTGGTTTTCTCACGTGACACCAAATAAACATACACACATTTTTAACCTCTAATCAGATAGAAAAAAAGTAGACAATAGGAAAAAACGCACAAAGATAATTTTTGTATAATGAAAACAATCTCCAACACAGACCTCGTCTAGAAAACAGTCATTTAGTATAGACTGGTCTATTAAGAAGGACATTTTCACAAAGAGAGTTGGCAGACTTCAGTCAGCTCCAAATAACTAGCTGAACACTGTTGTCACATGGCTTATGTAGGTCAAAATTACAGCTGAAATGAGAGAATACAACCTTTACCTTAGTAGTATACTCAAAAAAAAAAAAAAACGCAGAAGGGGAACATTGTACATTCTTTTGTTTAAACACTGCTATAAACATAATTAAACATTAATCTATATGGAACATTAGACTAACAATAAAGATTTTGGGGATAAACACTCTCCTTGAAAGAATTCAAAAAAGGTTGAGTTTTTATTGTAAGCTACTTCATTTCTTTGTGCTGAATTTTCACCTATCTCCCCAGAAAACACCAACATGGAGACTGAAAAAAACAAGAAAGCATAAAACCTTTTACTCTTTTCCTCTAAGAAGGAAGTGCTGTGCATGGTTCTCTAGAAGAATGGATAGGTCTGTGAAAAAAGCCCTCTGTGAAATTACAAATGCTTTTGGTAAGAATTTCTTCAACTAATTCTCCACTAAGACAATTGTTTTGTCTTAGTGGACAATTGTTTATACAATTGTGTCCTGTTGCAGCGTTAGAGTTTGCATTGCTAGCGGAAACAACAGAGATATTAACAACTGCTTCCTCAGGGACTCAGTACAGGCTGCATTTTGCAGAATTAAACACTTGTCTGGAAACAGAAAGATCTTGGGCGGGGGTGGGGGGGAAGGAGGAAAAAAAAGACACCACGCGTGTGTAGGTTTATTATTCGTTACACTTTATCTCAACCCTAAGTGTAGGATAGGAGATAGATTTTAACAATACTGCATTGTGGAAGCCCACTGTCACGAGTAATGTTCCTGACTGCGGGTGATTTGTGTAGGTTGTTCCAAATGCAGCCTAGCATTACTGAAACAGGCCTGTCTTCTCTCTGGCTAAAAAATTTACACATCTTTGTTGGTAGAATACTATTTAATATCAATTTCCTATCCAATTGCTCTTTCCATAGATCATTTAAAAGGCTCAGAAACCTGAGGTTGCTGAGATTGTCTCCTCACTGAAACTACTGTTCAAGTACAACAAAGTACAACTGCTCTTACAAATTCCACCATATAAACAATACCTGCCTAAGCCTATATGACAGGTGACAAATGACCCTGAGAAACACAAATTCTTAAAAGGATTTGTGTTCAGGGCCGTTGTCTCAGCTTAAGAGTTTCCACCTGGATGAGCATTATTAGCATTATTCTGCTATTTCCAACAGTGATACCTTCCCTTGCACAGTGGTTTGAAGATTGCTGATAATAAGCTTCATTTTCTTTTGTTGTTTTATGAATCCCTCAGCAGTCTCTCAGAGAACTTGCAGATCCACAAAGCATAACTGAAAAACACTGGCCTAGCCATTGTTGAGCAGGAAGTCATATAAAACCCCTCAACAATGAAGTTACATCAAAAGGAAAAAGAACAAGCAAACCAAGCAAACAGAGCAACAGGCCCTCTGGCAGGAAATGGAAAATAGAGCTATTACATATATATATATACACACACACATATACATATACACACACACACCACTGCTTTTCAAAACATGAAATCAGAACCACCCACTAACTGCTACTCTCCCCTGGTTCAAAGGCCCATTCCCAGGACTAATCCAAGTTCTCATCATCTTGATGTTTAAGTCTATGTTACAGAGCTATGATAACACACAGATATTACATTTAATGAACACAGTTAACTGAAAATTACATCCTAGATATTAAATAGTAAGTTTTCCATAGTATGTGAAGAGGAAAAAAAAGGTAAAAAAGGGCAAAAATAAAGTTAAAAGGAGAGGAGGCAAAAAGAAAAGGCAGGAACAGCTAGCAGCAGGCTACAACATTTTTACAACAGCAGCTAGCATAAACAAGATAACAGCTATTTATTCAAAATCATAACTATAAAGACACATGTTTTCTGGCACATTTAAGAGTGTTTAAAGCGCGAACCACACTAACAGGGAGGAAAATGTCCCAGCATTGAGTTACACCTGCCTTTTTGCTTTCCATAATGAAATGAAATGGCATTCAGCATGCTCAGAAACAAGCCCAGGTTGAGGGCACGGACAAGCGCAAGTTCCTGCACGGTAGTGCGGGGTGTGAACTCACCACAGAGTAGCTGACACACTGTAATTACCTGTGTGCATCCCACAGAAGCTTCTCTGTGATAAATTTAAAGATTAAAAAAAGTCTCTGCAGTTGCAGGCATGCTTTTCAAGTCCACACCCTACCTAAGCATCAGGGGAAGGAAAGAAGAAAAAAAGAAAAGCCTCTGCATATTAAAATATGAGGCAGACATTACACTACTGTTCCAAAAGGGCAACCTAGGACCACAAGGGCCACGTTACCCTCCTTTACAAAACCTGTATCCTGTATTTGTGAGGTTTCCTTACACGCTTTAGTTTGTTTTGTTCCTGTCTTTGTGATACGCACTATCTGCTCAGCAGCTCGGTTTGCTCTCACAGGGCCAGGTGCTGCCTGAGCTCTTGGCACCTGAGAACACCAGCCAGCGCTCGGCACTGCCCTTCCTCCTCCAGGGCAAGCAGCCCGGCCATCTGCTCAACGAGAGCCACGGTGCAGGAGTCCCTTCTCCCATTCCATGCTCCAAAGAGGTGTCTTTATTGCCTGCACCAGCACCTTCACCTAGACATAGATTGTTCACACCTTCCATGGCTACTGCTCATCAGGTTGGAGCTCACGTGCAGCGGCCACGCGGAGGCCCTTCGGCACACACCTGCTCGCCATGACCAAGAGCCGCCCCTTCACGGCCTCGACCCGGCACAGAGGCGCCGCGTCACGCCGTTAGGGCTGCGGCTTGTGGCAGGCTGCCCGCCCCGCTGCGCGATGAACGACGCCCGCTCGCTCTCCCGCCCCGGCCGCCCCGTTACCTGCCCGCTGCCTCGGCGGCGGCTCCGGCCGCGACACTCCGCTCTAGAGGCTCGACCTCCCCGGCGAGGCAGCGACCCAGGCTCCCGCTTCAGGCGGCCCACAGCGGCGCGCGGCTCAACGGCCGCGAGCACGCGGGGAGGCCGCGAAGCGGCCGCGAGGGGCGGGGCGGAGCCTTAACGGTCAACGGCCAACGGCCGCGGCGCGCGGCCTAACGGTCACCGGCCGCCCCGCCCTGCGGCGCCGCGCGCACGTGCTCGCACGCGCCGGGGCCCGAGGCTGCCGCGGCCGCGCGGGGCGGGGGCAGCCCCGGCTGTGACTTCGTTATTAGGGTTCAGCTTTCCCAAAGGGCGGGTTTATTTCCATTCAAAAACAAAGCAAAAGACAAAATAACAACACCAAGAAAAGAGGGAGCCGAGCCAAGCTCCAGCGCGGAGGGGTTTCTTTGTACCTCATGGTCATTGTATCCTAGGCACTATTCACAATATTATTTTTTAATTCTGCAGTGTAAGAAATGTTTTTAAATAGCACTATATTGCTGCAAAAGAAACATCATGTATTTGCACAGAAGAGGCCCTAGGCAGCATTTGAACAGACTCAGAACCAGAAGGCAAAATAAAAAAAACCCAACCTCTTTATAAACCTTTGTAAACTCCTGATTTTTGGATGATTTAGAATTAGCAAAGCAAGAACAGATATAGAAGTCAGACCTCAGCTGCTCAAAAAAAAAAAACCAAACTTTTTTGCTTTTATATCTCAAACACTCATTCATGGCTGCCTCTTAAAAAAAAAGACTCAGTTCTAGAATGTTTTGTCATATGTCTGGAAAAATAATTTAAATTATATTGACCAGGGAGCCCTAGAAATCATTTCTTTAGAGAAGAGCTTCAGTCCCCATCACTGGAATTTGTGTGGCTGATTTGCTGCGTGGAGGAGGTAAATATCAGTCTGCAAATCTGCAGGTGCAAACTGGGGGGAAAAAAAAATCCAGTGCCAGCAAAGTACTTTTTGGGGGAAGATCTTTCCTTTTTTTGAACTACTATCATCTAACACTAAAATAAGAATAATAATAAAATGCTATTGATATCACATTTTCAAACTGTGTTAGAAACAGCTATCACTGTTGCTGATAACTTTGTTTAAGATGTAAATAAACACCGCTACTGCACTTTGCAAATAAGCAATCTGGTACAGGCCAAGGAAAGTCTTTTTTATTTTGCATTTTTATTCTAACTTTTGAACCATCTCAACTTTGACATTTTTCCTCCTCTCATTAGCACGACTAAAGCCAAGCTGGAAACATTCTAGGCCTTATTCATGTCATGCCAAGCTCCTACCTACATTTTTCTTACATCAGACAATACATGAAGATTATTAAGATTAAACGATAATTCTACCCTGTCCTGGGTCTGCTGCCAAATGACTGAGCTACAACATCAGAGTATTTACCAGACCAATGTTTTCTTGGCCCTTGTGCAAAAAAAAGGGTGAAATTTTCCCACTGGCAGAGGCCTATTCATGTTTGCACATTAACTGAGAAGCCATCCAGCCCACCCCAGTGTGTGTGTCCCCGAGGGACTGGTGCTGAGACGTCTATTCAAACATGACAAGGATCATGCCAGAAGACTGGCCTTACGATGGGTGGTTATATGAGATGAGCATCAAAGCCAGGAACTAGGTACCGGCTGCTGGAGACACTTCAGAAATATCCGCAGAGTCCAAAGAGTTCTCAACAGACTCTGAGACTCATTAATTCATTTGAAAGAGGAATAGCCCTTTTTCAAATCTCTGGGGAAAAAAAAAATAGATCAAATGGTATATTTTATCAATGATAAATCATTCATAGTTATATATACTGCATTATTACAGGAAAACATATCCCTCCATGACTGCTAAAATTGCATTGGATGCAATGAAATGAACTGGATGTAATCCTTTCAACTGGAATAATTTGATTGTTTTTGTTCAGCATAACTAGCTGAATTTGTGTTAGGAAGAAAAAAAGACAGAATAATATAAAAAATACCAGCAGCCAATAAATAAATAACTAGAAGACGAGCAGTGCTCTTACAGTGGTCAGACTCTCTAATGTGAGATAGGCAAACTGAGGACAAGCGGGCCAGGCTCCGTTCTTCACGCTTCAGGACATGGTGAAGAGGCGCAAGGGCACAGAAACAGACAGGGCCACCAGATGTTGCTAACCGAGTGATTCCCGTTTCCCGGCTGCTCGATGCACGCACGCAAACAGAACACACGCTGAAGAGCGTTCAAACGTGGTGCTACGGGCTTCCAGAATTACTTGTTTTTCTCATTTGCACAGGTTTTTCTAACTCGATAAAGAGGGCAAAGTATTATGTAAAGATGACACATGAACATATATTCTCCCACATGTCGAACCTGTAAAATATAGTGCTTAGGAAGAGGAAAAACAAGACTGCTACATTTCATGCTGAACGTCCCCCAGGGCACGTTAGCGTTAAGCTGAACAGCACTGGCTGCTCCTGCATGTAGAAACTCAGAAGATCTTTTTAGCTGTCTCTGCAAACTCCCACTTCTCATCATTAATCACTGGTAACTGCACAGTCTGTGAAAAAGTATTATTGAGGCTTACCTGCCCATGTTGCTCAGTGTGCGGTATATGCTTGTTCTTAAAAGCAGCTCGGTAAACTGGCATATACAGAATATATCTTTTGCCATATAGAATGAATTAAGGAGTCTTATGTCCGAGTTCCTTGCAGACAAGAACAACGTAAAATCTCTGACAAGCCAGGCAAATATTTCTGGCTCACTAGATAGCAGGAACATGAACTCAAAGGGCAAAGGCATCCCACAATCCCAACAAGCACTCATGTCCTAGGGAGATTTCAAAGAGCTTTCTTGTCATGTTTTAGTCATGACTGCATTTCTGTTTGTCAAAGTGCATTTGCCAGTTGCACCACTGAGGATTTTATACACGAGTCAGCCTACAGCGTTTCCAGTAATGGCATCTTATGCAATTTTTGACCTAGTTTAGCATACTGAGGCTCTTGGAAACACGCAATCCACTGCAGCGGTTTTCTGCTTAACACTGTGTTACACCAATGCAAAAAGAAAATGCATCGTCTCAGTAAAATACAGGGGACTTCAGGAAGGAAAAAAAAAATTCAATTTTTCAATTTGCCATATAAATTTACCAACAGCTCCCTATTCTGATCTAATGATTTCAGCTCTTTTTGCCTCTATATCCTATATTAATAGAAGGATACTAGTCCATTAAAAAAGAAAAAATCTCTACAGATTGGATATGAATCTTACCTAAGAAAATCATGCATGTTCTCTTTCTGGTACCAGTGGTTGCTAATAAAACATAGCAAGAGGATAAGAGTAAAGACCAACTACAAAATGCATCTGATATTAAGGGACATCCCCAAACCCCCTAAATTGATTGATACACAAAATTACAACTGTTACAGAAAGCCAGTGAGGGAATCTGAAAAGAGTTTGCTGTTTCTGAAACAGGAAAATTCAAGTTGTTGGGTACAAGTTAACATCAATCCATACAGGCACTGGAACCCTTCCTTGTCTCCTGTAGACCCACAACCCCTAAAGTCCCAAACAGTCCTGCTTTCTAACTTCTCACCAGCTATGGTCTTACCTTTGGGAAAAAAGTGCCTCAATCCACAAGCACACAGCTATCAATCTGCTCGGAGAAAACTACCTACAGGAACGTTTCCTGTCTTTCAAAATTGATGCCCTTTTGCTACACAGCTTCCCTTCTTCTCCATATCACAAGGGATATGGAGACTTCTCTGTATCACTAGGGTTATAAGCCTGAGGATGAGACTGCATTATAACAAGCCTGCAAGTCTAGTTAGCACAACCACAGATTCCTCCAGTTGAAACTGCATGGCCTGAGATGATACTGGGTTTCTGCACTTAAGTAGCATCTCCTGTGGAGACATATACATAAAATACCAAAGAAAGTGAGCAAGAAGCTCCCAACCATCTGAAGAGCTTTATCTGAACTCAGCTTGACTTTTCAGATCAAAAATCCCACGTCACTTTCCTTCTCCAGCTAAATTTCTCAGTAATGGCTCACTACACTAGGTTTTAGTTGCTTGAAATCTGGGGATGGTGACTGAGGGGAGAAGGTTCAAAACCCTCTTAGCTTTATACCTGTGTCTGTAGTTTGCCTTACTAATTCAACCTTTCACTTACTGAATAGCTCATGCTATTGGGATGTTTGTTCAGGCATTTACTAAGGGAAAAGGAGGACAAACTATTGAGCCGCCACTGTGCCTAACACCTCGGTGGAGAGCAAAGCCACTCGTGCAGCTTTTCTTCAGAGTGCATTAAGATTCGGAAGCATTTAAACCTTGCCTATGGTTTTATTTTAAATTAACATTTAAACCAATCAGGCTGAAATTTACTATCAGTTGTAAGTAGCATCTAGATTAAGCAAGTCCCCAAACTTAACTTGTTTTTACAGAGTTTACTACATTGTGCTATCCCAGCTAATCCCCACTAACCCCTCCCTAAACTTAAAATGCAAAAACAGACTTGAGCAAACACCATCCCCTGCACTGAAATTCATCCAATCTCCAGTGTGTTATGCTTTTTATCCTGTTCATAAGAAGGCTCAAAGTGTGCACACAAGTTAGTACAAGGTTTAAGCCATTAAATTATTTAAAATATTAAATAAAGTAATCTGTGCTCTTTATAACTAGTTTCTTAAATTAGAATCTACAGCCACAGGTTTAAGAGGGAACTTGTTAAGGACAATACGCAAAAAGAAAAAAAAAATCACTGTAAGGACTCTCTTTTGTCAGAAAAACAGAAATAGCACTAACAGGCTCAAAAGTAACAAAATATTTAGATACACACAAATACTTTTATTTCAGACAACTGCAAAACAAATTCAAAAGATGTTAATGCTCTCTATCATATATACTGCTACACATATTTTCTAAAACAAAATATAGGATTAAAAGTGCTAATACTTAAGGTAAATATATATGATACTCATCATCGCTTTAAAGGAACTGTTGTCAAATCCAGATTAAGCTGTTAACAATTCCTATCAGTTAATGCAAAAATCAAGAGGAGGCACTACTTCCACAGCTACATGCAATACTCACTGTTCAGAGCTGCACCACATAAAAATTTAAGTACGTGCTAGTGAACATAACCTTGAATTTTCCTTTAGTAGCTTCTTTAGGAGCTTGCCTGAGATTTAAAGAGACAAAGAAGTCTTACTTGCAGTCATGGATTAGTAGACCTATTTGATCCAAACAAACTACTCAGGAACATACAAGCTTTTCAAAAATTCTCACTTTATACTGATTTTACTTGCAAGAATTAACAAAACCAAATTAACAAAAGTAAAATTATAATAACCTGGATTTTCTGCACTGCTTTTCCCATTTTTTCCCCCCTCTCATTTTGACAGAAAAAAAAAGAGAAGATCTGTATAAAGACGGTAATATAGGGACACCCTTTCGTCTTTTGTATTAAAAACGCTTTTTCTAAAGTGATAATGACAGGTACTCTGTGTGATTTAACTGAGTGGCAACTAAGACCACTGCAAAAAATCAAGGTTCCCGATGGACTGTGTGTTTACAGCAGCACTGATTTATAGTCAAGTAAGATCTGAGGTTTAAAAAAAGGTACATTTTTGATGTGCAGCATAACATCTGCAGCCAAACAAACATCAGCACAAAGACTCATGATGTCAAATAGTGGGGGTTAAAAGTTATCTCAAATAAGTACTTATCCCCCAAGCATGGCTAATACAAATACTGGCCCTAGTAGGGATAGTCCTCAATAGTAATAGGGATATTCCTCAAAAGTAAGCTGGGGACAGGGAAGGGGGAAGCCTACACTTTGGACAGCTAAAAGATTTATCTATGGGGAAAGCTGAACAGTTATTTCCGAACACATTTATAACTTGAACATCAACGAATGCAACGTCCCCAGTTGAGATGTTTTGGTTCACATTGTACTATTAGATTTCTTCTATAAAGCTCCACTCAAAAAGAAAGCTAGTTTTCATGTATGCTGAATATAGGTATGTACATCCTTAATATTTATATATTTTTTTCAGTTAGGCCTTAAATTACACATCTAAGACATCTTTAATGATGAAGTCCAGATAGTTTGTTTCAGACAGTTTCTCTTAAAACTTATCTTAGCACCCACATATATTTTACATAATAATTTTGATAGAAAACCCTATAAAAAACATTCCTTACTGGTAATCTTTTTATGATTAAATAAAAGAAACTTACACAAAACCTAGGGAGAGCTGTTTGTCAAGTTCACCCAATCCAGAAAATGCTAGTGAAAAACTGCCATTTCACACTTTTTCTACATAGACAGGAAGGAAAAGAGATTATTGCTAGAATCATCTCTTTCAGAAATGGAGCAGCTCTCCAGAACTTACCATGCCTAAGTGAATTCAAATCTGAAATGAGATTTCTTTTTCCACATGCACCTAGTACTGTTCATTTTCAGATACAACCTCTAAAGTTCTCTCACAACTATTAAAATACTTTTAGGCTGCAATAACATAGAGATTAGTCCTATCTTCAGAAATCCACATGTCCCAGCTCTAAAACTGCAAGCCTTAGACTATGCATTCCTATGCAGTATTACGCATGCTATCATTACAAAGGTACCCACTGCATATTTGTGAGGAACACACAACCATTTTTCCACTGTAAACAACAACAAAAAGCATGCTAAATATAGATCAGAATTGTTCTATTTTTAATGGGCTTAAGTCCCACTATGAGCAGCTTCCTCCAACCTTTCAAAGGGGTATGCCTGCATGGCTGTTTAAAAAATAATCATAATTTTGAAAACCACTGTAAGAATCACGTATAAAAGCCTGTTAACTAACAAATCTAGGCCACAGTACTTGCAACAGAGTATACACTCCCAACTCCATAGCCTCGCTTTACTGCAAGGTAGTGGGTAAGACCCACTTTCTAATGATGAGTGAGGAAACGTACAGAAAATCAAGCCCCAAAAAATGGAATATCAAATATTTAAAATGATGCAACGAAACAGAGCATATAAATTAAACATAGGAATGTTTAATCAAGACAATTCTTATTTTCAACAGAGTTTCTTCAGGAACTTGTTTTAAATGGAAAACAAAAGCCTATTCCCACAATAGCAAGGCCACTTCTTTTAAGTAGCTCTGTTATACAGCTGTTACCAGGACTCTAAACTTTTAATTGCCTTATATTGATATTTCTGAACTAGAAAGTTTTAAAATATTGTATAGATTTTATTTGTGCTCCACATATCGCAAGCAATTAACAACACAATAAAAGATTCAATTCCTCAACTAGAATACCAAACTCTATACCAAGTATTACATGTACACAATACTTGCACAGTGACAAGCACAAGAAAGTACTAGTTGAGCACTTACTTTCCGAAATCTATACCAAATCTTAAAATCCATTTTAATTCTCCCACCCCACCCAATCTAGGATTTAAGGCATCTCCACACAGCCATCCATCCACCCACCCACCCACTCCCATGCACACAGTTTACGTGGAGGTGTTCACTCTTTCAAAATATCCACTATGTCAGTCAGGTACCATTTATTATTTATCCCTATAACTGTGTCAGCATTGAGATATGACAGTTAAACCAGTGTTAAATCAATACAATATTTACATAGCACAGCACATTAAGCTTGAGACACTCACTTAGGGGAATAAAACCACATTTTAGAACAGGACAAAGATCACCATTATTATGTGTTTGAAAACAGCTATTTACAGATCCCTAAAATGACATAACTATAGTCTGTACACTGTTCCAATGGGGCAGGCAGAAGCATAATAGGCATTTTTTTGAGGGATTTTAAACATGATTTGGAAGCATATTATTTATGCTACCCTCAACGCCATATACCACCTGAACATCCTCCAAGGTGGTCTCGTATCCTAGAATGGCATGTCCAGCTTATACAAAACAGACAACACATTATTTTTATTTGTGCAGATTTTTTTTCCCACTCCTGCTATTCAGTCATCTGAACTTTGAAGGCAATTCGTCCCAGAAACTTGTCACGGTCATCTTCATTTTTTAAATTAGGTGAGCCCAGGATCTTACACTCAATTGTTATTTCTTCTTTGGTACTGTTGGAGTTAATTGCTAGTTGAACAGCCACTAGAGGCTGTAAATAGTGAGCCTAGTAAACAGAAAGATGAGGAAAATATTTGAGATACCAGAGTAAGTGATCTGAATAATTAACATGAACAATTTAATCCATCAAAACCCTGTCCAGAAAAAGCTAATTAAGATCCTAGCTTTCAAAGTCTCGTCTGACTCAGGTAAAACTTCTTCTCCCAAAACGTTAGATAATCAGGTTTACATTCTTTACATCATCTCCTAACTGATGCAGTCAAAATAACCGTTAGACAAACTAAATTTTCCCCAAAATATTCAAGTCAACAGCAATACCACATTTGAGACAATAACCAATTTTCTAATGATTAAAAAATAAAGCTGACACTCAAAGAAATCTTCTCATCTTTAAGCCTTTAAATAAGTGCACAAATCTCTGTGGTATTTTGAAGACAGATCAGAGTAAAACGGTCTTTTACTCAATATAAAATAGGTAACAACATTCAGCAGCCTTATTAAGCAGTACAGATCATTCCAATAAGGGAAACAATCACTAAGGTCAGGGCATTGGGTTCAGTGCACTGAGTGGCAAAAGGTGAGCAACCTTTCTGGACAAAGTACATACATTAGTACTTTTATGGCTCCCACTTTTACATCTGCAGAGCAGGTGTTTAATTAGTTAGTTTTATTCTCGTAACTCGTTCACATAACAAAATAATTCAACGAGTTTACAAAGATGTAATACAGAACATATGTGGCCAAGAAATCAATTCAGTCTCTCAAGACCTAATAGAATACCTTAACCTCTCAAAGCTTCCTGTTGCCTTCTTTTTTTCACAATATACCAACAGTATGAGGACTGAGCTTCACATATACAAGAATTCCTCAAGTAAGGCTCAATCCCTCTCTCACACAGCAAAGCAAACGTGAAAGAACAAAATCTCCAAAAATGAGTATCAGTTCATTTAAAAAAAAAAAAAAAAAAAAAGAAGCAGCTAAAGGTAAGGAATAGCACTGAGTTTTGCACTCCTTTCCTAAACTTACCTTTCCCATTAGTAGAGGAGCACTAAGAAAGGGATTTTGTCAGCAAGGTCTTTATATCAGTTTGGCACTGACAACCTTTCAACATCTCACAGTCTATTGATGCTGTATTTTGTATTTCTTTTTCTTTCTTTCTCTGCTCTTTCACAGCAGGGGATAGCATATGTACTGACTCTGTCTTTTGAAATGCAGCCTGGCAGATCCCAACATGGCTCTAGGCCTCTTTTTATCACACAAATCAACTCTTAAAGTTGTATTGAATTGCTTTTGATGTGTGAAGCCCAACATTGGATTGCCTGGACACTTTCAGATTAAAATTGCCAAAAACCAACCTCATCTGAACACAATTAATTTACGAAGTACAGCATATCCTCTACATTTTTCAGATTACAAGCAATAGTTAACCGTCTCAAGGATATCCTGTTTTTGATACACAGTTCTCTCAGTCTAAAAATGATAGAGGCATCTCTCTGGTTTGAGTTTTCACTAACATAGTTGTGGAGACGATGTCAACCACATCAAAACGGAAGAGAGAGAACTACAGATACACAACATAAAAGCATATGCTAAAGAATAACAAACATCTTCCTGATTATGATGTTACGTAATAAAATGAGCTGCTGCTCATAACTATAGAGGACACTAGAAAGACATTGGAACAATGAGCAATTTGACAGTGTAATACAAAAAATCATTTGAGGGAATGACAACTAATGTACTCTGCTATGAACTTTGTACATTTATTTAGAAAAAGTATTTTTATCTTAGTGGTGAGTGATGAAGTTGTTTACTATCTAAGAATGCATAATTCTGTACCCTGTAAGAGGTCATCCAATTATAGAGTTGATAGAAAGTACAAACTTTTTTTTTAGGCAGTTATCACAGCTTGATAAAAACATATTTAAATACAAAAGGAAATTGCAGTCTTAGCTCTACTTATTCTGGATCCACAAAGCAATGATTTTTTGTTTGTTTTTAAACTTATCTGTTCTTTATACATATAAACAAAATTTATGGTCAGAATACTTGAGGTGATGAGGACAGAAAAAAATATATACATACATATGTATATAGCTTCTAAATAATAAATCATCTTCACAAAACAGAGTGAATACGAGTCTGCAGAGTTACAAGGATGCACAACTAACAGTGGGGAAAAAAATAATGTTTTTGTGTTGCTCTGCACTAAAATATATCTCTATCTATATCTATAAGCGACCATTAAAACAGCATACTCTCTGACAGTCTGCCAGTATGCAGCGTTCTCTTCATTAGGATAGTAACGCCCAAGTTATCCTATCTGCAAAAGCATCTCTCTAATCTCACTAAGCCCTAGGAAGCTTCTGCATTTAAAATATTTCCCATGAACACCTCATTGCAAAGGTCAGACTTTACTATTACAGTCTGATAAAAGTAAAAGAAACTAAACACTTAGAAAATGAAGGCATCATATCATTAAGACATACTTACATGCAAGCTTTTCCCATAGTATGGAAAGTACATTAAGTCAATTGAACCTCCACGAGGAAAATAACTTATCTGAACTGCACCTTCTTCCTATGATTGGAAATAACAAAATTTAAAGTTAACATCTACCTGCATAAATAATAACAAAAAAGTAGGACTGTAACTCAGTGATAAAGTGCAAGATAAAAAAAAGTAATTGAGCTCCGAAGTATTAGAATAGTTTCCAAAACAGATTAATTTCTGGGAAACAGTTACATGCTGAACACATTTACTACAGTAATATATAAATTAGTAATCCAATCAAGACAGCCTGCATTTAAGTTTCCTTTACCAAAGGAAACAGGGCAACATACCTGTTGTAAAGAATAATTCATTTTAACATGAAAGCATAAAAAATCTGCCCAAACCTCAAGCAAGCCTGTATATTTTGGTGAAGCAACAGCAAATCTGTGTTCAAGCTAAAGATGGATTTCTGTTCAAAGCCAAATTTTCAATATTCTCAGCTTTTGCAACAATACAACCCAAGCCTTCCACAAGAAGCTCTAGCTCTCTCCCTGCAGTGCTGCCCCATTTCCAATTTGTTCAGAAAGTTCTTGGAATAATGCTACCAAGAAGGAAATTATGATGGTGCTACAGTTTCTATGCACCATCAACACACAGAAGGTACAATGTATATACCCAGGCCTCTTCATTAGACTTTTTCCTACAGCTCCAAATTAAGTAGCAAAACTATAACTTCCATCATCGCAATGCTGATGCTTAATTCCTGACTGAGGAGTCGGCCAACAGGACACTACAAATAAGACTGAGCTGCCCCAGACCTGGGTTGTCACTATGATAGTATATGGACACATCGCCATATGTACATTATTTTCCAGGATTGTATATGCAGCCAGGACAGCAAACTACCAAAAATTCAAGCCAGCAGAAAATGGCCGCATTTAAAAGTGACTTTCTAAAAGTAGGTAAACATTTACCAAGATTAAATAAATGAAATACCACAAACCCCACCAAACACTAATTATGATCTTCCAAATATCTCTGCTAGTTGTATTTCACAGATTCAACATGCATATGTAATATTTAAAAATATTACCTTATATAGTATCAGCAATTAAAAAAATCAGAAAAATACTGCAGGCATATAAGAGAGCTAGGAGGTCCACAACAGCAAAGAAGCCAGCCACAAACCAAAAATGCCCTCCTCCCTTTCTAAGGACATACCATATGATATTTAGGATAAGGTCATGTTCTCACTCCTTGTAAGCCTGAATTGCCACAATTCTCCAGGATATGTTTATTAAATACTTTGGACCTTGAGTTAGCAAGTTACCATATCTAATTAAGTAGTATTGTGCTGCATTGCACCATTATCCTCTATTTTAGTTACACATCATGCAGCTCAAACCAGTTATTATTCATATTATTCAAGTATAATTCTGAAACTATGGTAAAAAAAAATCAAAATGCAGAATAATACAGGAGTATTTCCAGAGCAGTTACATACAATGCATGCATGCAGTCATAAGTGTATAGATTAGGCTATAAATAAAATACTGAAGGTATTCAGACATGCAACTGCCTCTCATGCAAATGCTGTGATTTTTTTTGCACTATCCTCATTAATACCATCAACCCCTTTCTCTAAGAATTGCAGGCAGTCAGCAAATCTATAAATCAGACCACTTAGCTGTGCAGATAAAGATGCACTTCTGCTTCACCTCATCAAAAATAATTTTGAGATTTAAAATCATGTACAAAGATCAAGGAAAAAATGGGTTAAAGGCTTGTAAGACTGTTTTGTAATCATTTGAGAAGAAATGTTGCATGCATCTGTTCACTCACTTCTCAATGCAAAGAAAAAAAATGAAATATGTTAAAGACCAATATCAGACAACTGAATCTGTAAGGTGTTTGGTCTCCAGAAAGCAGAAATACATAGTTTGGAATTATTTGTCCTTTTATATATTGACAAAAAACACCACCACCCAAACAAAACAACAACAAAGAAAAAAAACACAGATATATGCAGCACTTCCTTGCACCAAATCTTCTCATCTTTCAGCAAATATAGTTTTAACATGTAAAACTGCTACAAGAAGTTCCAATGAATGTGAAATTAAGTATTTCCATCTCAGAACTGAAGCGCTAGAATGCTGAAGTTGTCGAACTTCTTGGAAGCACAATTCATTTAAGCTTGTTTCTTCTTTTAAGATCCTTAAATCAAGAGCAGGTCAGTTCCTCTAGTGCAGAGGAGCAAGAACCAGCTGTGATTAGAATACTCTCCTTCCTTGTCTACAGAAACTGCATGATGATAGCTTGAGACCACTACAGAGTACTAGTATCCCAAAGAATCAAATACTGATGGGATTAGAAATAGACACATGAGCTGATGCAAAGGAACAGTAAAATCCTTTAAGATTTTTAAGATAAAAGAAAAAAAGGCAGATGGCCAAAATAAATTTTCAGTCAATAACAGGTATAGGTAAAAAGAGAAATTCTCTAAAAACAACGCAGAGACAGGAAGAAAATGGTAACCACTAATTCCTCACTGTGGTCTCTACGAGGTTGAATTCTAACCCATGTGTAGGCTCGCATATGCAAGTAAATTGGGACACACTAGAGTAAGCATAAGCTTAAGACAAAATAGATGCATTCAAAGTATCAAAGCCTCACAAGATTTCCCCTGGGAGTGACTACCTTTGATTCTTTAGCAAAAAGCTTAAATTGCAAAGATTTTAAAAGGGTAAAACAAACCCTTGAAGTTGTTGCCAAATTTTGCTAATGAGCTCAGCTTAGAGGATAAGGAAGAGGAATGTCTGCAAGGCTTAGCATAGCTTTTAACACTGTCTCACAGGACATCCATATAAGAAAACTGAAGTGATATGAACATCATGAACTAGGATTCCTGCTCTGAATATTGCATTACAGAAAATGATAGACTGGGGAGAAAGAGGACTAGTAAAAGTAGAAGACTTTCTTCTAGAGAAAGAAATAATTCCTTCAACAGAACATTTTATACAAGCAAACACAAAATATCAGCCTCAACTACTGAGAGAAATAACCACTTTAGATTGCAGCAGGCTGCTACAGAAAGATTAAATCTGTCGAACAATCCATAAAAATCGAGTATGCTTAAGAGAGTCAAGAGGTCCTAGGCATTCTGCCTTCATCCTAGATGTTTGTCTAGGTAATCTCCTAAAACTCCCCAGCCTACCTAACATTTTTTTGAAAGCCGCCTCAAGCTAAAAGCCATGACTGTCCCTTGCTCAAGCTAGCAACTTACCAAGTCTTTCACTGCTCCCCAAGCAGACTAGGAAAAATGTGCAGAAGTCAAAGTAATTGTTATAGTTGTCAATAAAGCATTCTTTTTAAATCAACTGGTACACAATAAATATATGTATAGATTTGCTGTTATTACATATAAATTGTTTATAATTGATTTGAGGACAAAATTTACTTGAACAGTTAACAATGTTAGTTTTCACACTTTCTCTTACCCATCATTTATAAAATTGTCTAAGGTGCACTTGCAGCATGGAGAGAAAAATAAAAATATAGGTTATGAAATGAGAAAACAAAACATAACTTACACAAAATTAAAAAAAAATAACATGACCACAGGTTACATGTATGTCAGGTAACTCAAATACATCTTAAAGCTACTAAAGATGGAAGAACAAAAAGGACAATATTTTAAAAATTAAACTGAAGAAGTTAAGTACACTAAAACTAAACAAGAAATATAGAGAGATGAAAACAAGAAATAAAAAAGGAAACAGCTTTAAAAGTTTTAGAAAAAGGAAGAAAGTGCAGTAAGTGCTGTGATCCAGTATTTACATTTATTTTTCATTTTAGCCATGAGGAAAAAAGCCACATACATTTACTGTATTTAAAACTGACCTTAGGTGAGCACTGTATATATGGTTCTCCTTCAGGCTTTAATCCAATTATCTAAAGGAAAGAAAGAAAAAATATTTATAATATTCTTCCCCCTTCCAGTCTTCCATACTAAATTTAATTTTTTTTTTTGTTTAACATAACAGACTTCATAAAGGCAGAAGAATCATTTTTATGGAGCACAATTTTAGATTAGAATGAAAATTTAAATCATTTTTAAGGTAAAGCTCAAATAGTTACAATGGCTATACTAAGTACCTTATTTTAAAATAAGCATGCAACATTAATGGCTCAATTCAGCTAGCAGATCAAGTAATGTGTAACATCCACAAAGAGTGATGTACTTATTCATACAGTATAGTTTTTCTCAAATTACATAGTTTGAGTGTTACCAAACACATTGAATTCTAATATATAATTGATATAATGTGGATATGAAATCCAATGTATTTGGGTAGGTATGAAATAAAATGCACTTAAGTTTTAGAAATAATTCTAAAACTGAAGAAAAAAAAAAGTATGCACTTACTCTATTCATTTTCACAAGCACACATGGAGTTCCTCTAGAATAGCCAAAGGTCTTATCTTCCTTTCCAGAGCATTGTCCAAGATCAGAGATATTAAATCGACATGCCTTTTTAACAGCCTCATCATTCTGATCAAAAACCTTTCCTGGAGTGCAGTCTATGTTTTGGGCTTGTTTTGAATCATCATACGCTATGAAACACAGAAAAAAAAAGTGTAAAAATCAATGGTGTAGGGCATATATGTATTCAAAAAAAGAGAGAAGCCTATGTAAACATCTAATCTGCAGTTGTTACTTGCTAGATTTGTTTTTAAAGAACTGTTTTCAGAGCATTACAGAACTTATTTCCCTCTTAAATGGTGTTACTTTTCCAAAGTCTAACAAAAAGTCTAACTACATCTGAACGAAAGAAAACCAATTATTACAAGAGAAATAATAGTCCTATCTGACCAATAATCACAAATTTATTAGTTTCTGTAAATAAATCTATAACATGTTAAAATATAAAAAGAGTTCTTACCTCAAAACTAAGCTATAAGCATGTTTTCCCTTTGTACATTTTTTAAATATACAGAAATACTTAAGTATTCACAGAGAGTATTAACTTTCATCTATATCAGGTAGTACAACAGATGTTACACTGACATTCCAAATAATGTTCTCATGTCTTTAAATTTCACACATCTATAGTCCTACAAACTGCTAACGCTTCCTAGAACAAAAGAAAGTACACGGTTTACATTGTTACAAAAGTATTGACATTTAACACACACTATGTCTGTTTAGCTGTAGGGGAGTTATAAATAAATAAATAAATGAGTAACAAAAGGCTTGTTGCCAAGAGAGGATACAAAACCCGTTTAACTGCAGCAGAGGCTGGTAATCACAAAGTACAGCACTCCTCTTAGGAAGTCTCCTCAGAGCTCTGAAAGAAACATCTACTCACAGAGCCTTTCAGGAGGCACCAAAACTAGAGGCACTCAATCCAGGCACGTTCCAGCAGAGCTTCCATAGCTAGCAAAGCAACTCACAAACAAAGATGAGATGCTACAGAACCACTTTAATTATGACTTCAACTTGCCAATATTTTTCTCACTTTCTACATTTATAGATTAAGTATACACATGGGCAAATACATAAAAACCATTTGTTAAATGATTTTGCCATTCTTCCATCTGCTCTTTGCTACCTTTTCCCTTTCAACTGTTTATAAGGACTGTGTATTATGGTGACAGTGAATAAAATCCTCTTAATTTATGCTTTGTGTGCCTCATTAAAAGGAGTCATACACTCAAATTCTTAAGGTCAAAGTACTATGTATTACAAATCTTGATAAATGATGATTCCAAATACATGGCCTCTGTAATCTAAAGTTGAATTCTCTTACTTTTATGCACTCTACTATTCCTTGTGCTCAGCTTCCTCTCTGTAAAATACTGTTTTTTTAAAAATAGACTTTGAGATCCAATGTTGAAAAATGCTATAAAGTAATTATAAAAATAGACGTCTATAGAACAAGCCTAAACCTACAAATATTTCATTTAGCAATTAGTCACTACATGCACAAAAGGAAATTAATGTTCTAAACAGTAAGACTCCTGAAGTATCTGGGCTGTTTGAAATACCTTACTTACTTTCAAGAAATTGTCTAAGTGTAGAAACATATTCTGCATATGATTGGGAGTCACTCTTGTTAAAGTAAAATTCCAGTGCAGTGTCTGGCTTTGGTGAAATCATAAGTCCTTAAAAAGAAAAAGTACAAGTAAAAGATTGAACTCTTCTCTATTCCACTCTAACCTACACAAAAAAAAAAAATCATAAATTGAAAGTAACTATCTATAAAAAAAAAAAGTGTTATCCTTATAGTCCACAGTACTACTAGCCGTTTCTGTTTGAAGAGTTGCGAGATCTACATTTCTGTACATGAATAAAGACTTAAAACTCAATTCAACATGTAATTATAATTCACAAATCAAACCAATTGATTAGGAATAATAATATCAGCAGTTTATTCACTTTCAATTAAAGTATTGTACTGATTCACTTTGCATTTTCCATATTCAGCAGATTAAATGAAAAAGAAGACACAAACAAAACACAATCCTCAAGTTACAATTGAGATCTTAAGGCAATACTGACTGAGGCTATTATCACTTCAATCTCAGAAGATTTCCCAATCAAAATGAAGTTTGTTTTTCCATTCCTCCTTCTCCATATACAAAAAGTTTAGATTGCATCTGTTTCATGGAATACAAATTTATTAAATCACTGCACGCATATCACCTCGAAGGTCTGGGTATGTCTTGGGAAACATAGTCAGGCCATGGCAAACAGCTGGCACCAAACAACAAACCAATCAGGTTGACATAGAGCAGTGCTACTTGCTCCTCAGTCTACTGTACTCAGTGCCTACAGCTGGAGCCATTCAACTACTGGCTGAGGGACACTGAAACAGGAGCAGCCTACAGAGAAGGAACCAGGACTGGCAAGAGAAATGAGGACACGTGAATTACTGAATAGAGCGTTGTGTCAGAGGGTTAGAAAGGAAGACACTGATATGTGGGTCCTACATGGAGGTGAGGAAGCATTCTTCCTGGGAAAAGTGCGGAGAAAGTTATGGCGTTGAATCCAGGGGATTTTTCCCCTATGCACAAAAAGCTATTAAGTGATTTTGTGTTATAAATCCTCATACCTTGCAAACAATTCTTCCTTTGAAACTTCTAAGTAATTGAGATAGAATAAATGGTTTCCTATAGGTAGTTTATACTCTAAACAAGTTTTCAAATAAATGTTAGCTGTTAAATCAGAACCAGATTTATGAAGAAATCAATACAATTACCTGGACTAGCAATCCGGTCACGATATTTTGGAATATCACTGCTCAATGTCTGAAGCATAACCCACATTGTGAATGTGAAGAGTGCTGCTAGGAAGCCATAAAATACCAGATAAAATAGTAAGATCAGACCTGTAAAGAAAAACTAAAGTTATTATTTTAGTTTCAGCAGATTCTGATACCTATTTTGAAAATTAAAAGTAAAAATAAGCAACAAAGTGTTTTTTGTTTTTCCTAGTCTCTTGCCACTCTTCTTTAGACATAAACAGAGCTCTAGCATATTTATTTATTGCAAAACAAACAGATAAATACTCTGTGCAAAAGGAACTTGTTATACATTCTGTCTCTAAAAAATGTACACGGTAAGATCTGGCATTTGGACATCTTTAGTTTTGATTGAGAAACATTAAAAGACGCTCATGGAGCTACATGACAAAGATGGTCAAGACAGCTAAGGAGTCCATTAGGGAAAAGTTTCACATGTTTAAGGAAATCACATATTTGTATCAGGAAAGAAAGAAGTGATGGAGAAGAGTAACTGAGTGAACAGATAAAATTGTCGCATTGGATCAAGAGCAAGTAATAAGAGACTTGTGCTTTAATAATATACCTAATATTCGAGACCACTCCACACAGAGCACTCATGCACACATGTCTCCTGTCACAAGTGATTTCTCAAGGTGAAGATGCTTTCTGCTGAACATTTCTGATCACAAAACAAGTCTTCTGTTCAGCCACAGTAAAAGCCTTTGCCTAAACATCCACTTGCTTTGCAGATCTACCTCAGGGATCCAGCATCGTGCTTGGAACTCCCCAGTTAGACCTCTGTTACTGGCTTCTACTTGACAACTGCTTAAGGAAGAGCTCCTCAGGACATGAGAAAAGAGCCTCAAGAAGACAGTCTGTTACCATAAGGCTCCCAGGGCTGCACCTCCCTGTCAGGAAGCTGCAACAAATTCTGACCACTGAAAACTCACCATGATGATGTGTTTCTATTTATTTTCCTGATCCACCCTTTTTTTTTTCCATTATACATGCATGCACAGTGTCACAAACAAATTGTTTAATGAAAACGATAACAGACATACCAAAGTTGAGATTCTGTATCACACAGACTCAGATCTGCTGAAGTGATTTTCAGTGAGCTTTCTGCCCTAATTCTCAGGAAAAAAAATATGCATAAGACTCACCTAAAAACAATTTTAAATTTGGGAGTACGAGCTTATTTTGGAAGCCAAGCTTTCAACTAAGTTTTGGTATTCTTACTTCATTTGCTTTTGACTGTGATGGACTCTCATTAAACATTAAAAAGCTAATAGCACTAATTTTGTTACATTTACTCAATTTTGTTTTCAGACTTTCTGAGAAAATACAGTAATAGTTACTATTATTATTACTATTGCTACTATTATTACTATTACCTTTTAAATTTCAGTTTCTCTGGAGACTGCTTCCAACTTTAGATGAAACATTTATATTATTTGGATGAAGACGTCATAAAAGACACTTAAGATTCTGCCGGAATTGTTTTACTGATTGACTATAAGAAATACTACCTCCAAAAAAAGAATACCCAATTTTGTTTTAAGGCAACATTGACCACTTGAGACTTAAGAACACATTCATTTTTTCAAAAAGAATGAGAGCTACAGATGCATTTAGCAACTTAGATGTTTACACAGACACTTAAACTACAGAAAACAACTCTCAAAAGCTATTTTATTTGAAAATGTAACTGCAGGATGCAAATTCACTTACGTTTTACATTAATCTGTCACCTTGTTTTCAGAAAACTGAAGATGAAGAGAAGTATATCAAAATCACTATCCAACACCTCACCACTGATGCTTGATTATATGAGACCCAAGTGCAGCGTTCTTCGCTGAAAGCGAACACGTCTCAGTAACCCAATGATGAGTACTGCCTGCTGCAAAAGGACCAGAGGAAGCCCAGCTTCTGGCTTCTCTCCCAGAAAATGCACTTCCATCTCGCACTGAAGTATTTTCTAGTGTACTACAGCCACGTGGTTCCCAAAGTCTTATTATACACACATTGCATCAAAGGTTGTCTGCAGTATTCTGGATGTCAGGTTGGTTTTATTTGTCAGTTTCACATGTTAAGGGGGCTGTTTAGCTATCCGTAATAAGTCTAGAAGTGACAAAACTATTTAAGATTTATAGAAATTTCACCTACATTTTACTTATAATATTACAATTGTTTCAGATAGAGACAGTGATCCTCCAATTAATAAACAAGGCTTTTTTTTTAATAGCGAAGTATTTCCTCAACTCTCATTTTGACCTAAGAAGTTAATCGGTTCTTCAACACACCTTTATCAAGACAAGTGAAAAGCAAAGCAAAAAGGGCAAGGAAACTTTCTTCTTTTAACTCCAGAAATATGCTGCCTTATTTCAATAAATAAATAAATAAATAAGTAGGTGCTCCCAGGGCCTGAGTGGGAACACCAACCCTAGAGAGAAAACAGAGGGACCCCAGTCAAGGTCTAAACATTGTGACTAACTCCATGATGGAAACCAGACCGTGAAGAGTCCTTGTGAGTCTTTCCCATCCGCGACGTATCTACTAGGTAAATGGCAGTAAAAAGACCAGAAAGATCCTGTTTCTATTCACAGCCCTGAAAACTTTCTCCCTTCCAGGAAAGCACCAAAAAGAAATTGGGTTTTTTTGTTTGTTTGTTTTTATGTGCACTGCACAACACTGCTCACTAGACCAAAATGCCTAATTTAGCACTACCGTGACACATTAAAAAGAGCGGGGGGGAGGGAAGGGGGACAAGAAGGGAGAAAGTGAAATCACTCTGAATCACTCTGCAAACTTCCATGGCCCCAAACTGAGTAAGCTACCCTTTGTGAGGTTATTAGTATTAATTATACTAAGCTAATCAAAAGGAACAAGCCATAACCTGCCAAGAAGCTCTTGTTAGAAGAACTTCAAATAATGGTGGACTTCTTGTCAGGAAACAAAATCTACCTAAGCAACAGTGGAAAACTATCATGCACATTTGCTCCAAGGAAAGTTCAGCTACCACATACAGCTCATCCACTTTTTTGAAGGATTATCACAAGCAACTGTTTGCTGTATCAAACCCTTGAAGTTTCTCACGCTAATACAAACTGTCAAAGAGATTTTCTGCATTACAATGCATCTTTTATTCCATTTTTTCTCCCTTTCCCCTTTGGCAAGGTTCACAGTAATCAGGTATCCTGCATAGCCTGACAACAAACAGCAATAATCAAATTTGGAAAACTGATCTTTTCAAAACAACACAATTTCAGGAATCAAAACATGCACTTCTCTACTATGAAAATTAGAATTTCTGACACTGGTGAAAACATTAAATGTAAGGTATCAAATATCTGTCTATATTTTCCATCAGGAATATGAGCTTTTCAAACTTACATAGCAAAAGTGATAAAAAGCAGGTTAACCTGGCATGTGCACATTGTGTAAATACGTATTCACACATAAATATAGAGATGAGATATTGCAACACTCTCACAGTGCACATGAACGTGGCTGTTCAACACGACCTGCAGCAATGAAAATGAAACCCTGTCTTTATAGTGTGTTGGATTACAGGCTGCATCACTCCTTGAACTAACATAGCCATACCTATTAGAGGAGCACTAATCAAGTGCACTAGCACTAAACTAGCAAGTTTACTCTCCTGACACTTAAGAAAATTTTCCAGTTTGGGGGTTGGAAAGCTAGGAAGAATAAGAAAGAAAAGACTCAAGAAAGAAATAAAACTTGTGTTCTATGTGGCAGTTTAATTAATTAATCCTGAGATCTACATATAACATGGCGGAACACTTCAGGGGCCAAAAATGTTAAGTGCAATACTTGCAAAGGATCACGAGAGATAGTCCTTAGGGTTATTAGTGTCATGACTAAGTATTATTTAAAAACAAGCAAAAATCCGTGGAAGCTCCATCTTCACTGCTCCATCAGTGTTTTACTGGCACTTGCTACAGGAAAAATCAAAAAGCAAGGCATTCTTTCTTCAGAAGTACCTATGTCATAGGGAAAAAAAGTGTTCTGCCTATATCTCAAATATGCACTTCTTAAGATAGACAGCATCATGCAAAAGTTTCATAAGATTTTGACTGTATTCATATTCCTAGCTGCAGAGGAATTTTTAAAATGTTACTGTCCATCTGCCACAATACAAAAAAAGCACCACGTCCCTCTCTGATTCACAGCTTGGCTCTAGATGTGTAAGTATTTCTACTGCAACGGCACCCAGGGATACCAGGATATTTGAAATGCCACCTGTGAAAAAGCTAAATCACAGCAAGTCTCGCTTAAACCAATGCCTGATCAGATAAAGACGCAGAAAAATCAAGTAAGAAAAACAGTTAAAACACCAACAGCAGTGTACATCCCACCAAGCCCTCAGTCAAAACTAAACTAAGCAAAAACAAAACTGGATCTTCTGCTACAGAGACTGAGAAGAAAAAATATTATAGATACAGATAGAAAGCTTTCACCCCAAAAAAAAGGGCTTTTTTTTTTTTTTTTTCCCCTATTCTTAATAGGCACAAGCTTGTGCACTGAAGCACACAACTAAGCATTCAGGAGTATGCTCAGTAGCTGTGGATATATGTGCAGTCCAAGGTAAAATCATCTCTACCTTGAAGCCACGATTGGCTTTTCATAAAAATTTAAATAAGCTTTCCAGCATCCTGTGTGAATGTGACTCAAGTATTGCTAGACTCTATACATTGCCTAATTGTTGCTTTTTTGCACAGTTTTAAGCTTTTTTGTTAAAAAAAAAATACTGTGTATATTAGACAGATTATACAAGAAAACACAAAAACATTTCTGAGCGCATAGTGAGCACCACACTACAACAGTATCATAACGATCTGTGCTCTTGCTGTAATTCTAGTGCAGTTCAACATCTTGCAATCACCAGCAAAGAGACACGCCAACCTTCCTCTTGCCCCATCCCATAGAGAAGACCTCAGATCTTGGGTCAGTACTCCCAAGCTCTCTTTTCTTTGCCTTACACAATTACGCCACGTGAAACCCCAAGACTGCTCCTCCTTCTCTTTCCTTCTGAGAGTTAGTAGTTCCACTTATGCCTTGTTGCCAAGATCACCACAAACTCAACTCACTGTGTTCTTTTCCCCAAACTTTCTATATGAGTAATACATTTGATTATGTCAGATGATTCAAAACATAATACTATTTTCCCTATTACATTACTCAATTTAATTATGCACCACTGATACAACTTGAAAACCACTAGATCTGGATCCACTAGATCTCACAAATTGGTATTTGTGAGATATTCAAACTGAACCATCCCTGAGTCTGTAAAGACTCTAAGTAAAAATTTCTAGTCATTTCTCAAAGCAAGGGAAGACACAATAAAGTGTTTTACAAACTGCTTCCGAAAGGCCACAAGCCCCTGACTCAAGGTAAGTGAGCACAGGAGCTGCTGGTGTTTGATCTTAGTACAAATCCCGGTTTAGAAGTAGCAGGGAAAGTACTCCAATTGTTACCAGCTCAGAATTAGAGAGCTGCTGCCTTGGGGTTAGAATTTAAATAAACCTCTATTACAACCAGACTACAGGCAAAGCCTATAGGAATTACAAGTAGTTATTTATCTGTTTCTCTACTTCTTCTATCTCATTTCTGTGAGGAAGCTGCCTAAGACAAGAGAAACACGCAGCGAAGAACCAGAGCCAACTGACATCTCATCATGCTGTCCCTGGAGATGCCTCAGACCAGCAACCAGAGCTCCCTTCTACGTTTCAAAACAGCAACAGGCAACAAAAAAGGAACAATAATTACTGAGACTGCTATAAACTCACATCATCACTGCGAAGGCAGAAGCGAGACCAAGACACTGCACAGTCTCCAGTTAATGCAGTTACAAGCTTTCAAATAAAGCATATGCTTTTGAAAAAAAGAGTAGCTTAATACTGAAAGCACCTTCCCCAAAAGAGTTGAGGAGTGTGACTTACTTAATGCACTGTGCTTTTTTAATTTATTTACTTTCATGTACAAAGTATGAAAAGCTAGAAGCAATAACCTTAATCTGCTAAAAATATACTGACAGTTTACAGTGTTGAGCAGTCATTCTTTAAATGTGAAGGATAAAGGAAAATAAAAACTTAACCCTCACCATCACCTAAATCAGTGAAGAAAAATAATTGCTGAAAAAAATTACTCAAATTGTTACCTGATTCTATTCATGGTGTGACATGGTACAAGTATCTTTTATCAATTGGATTGGCTGTAAAACAACCTTGCAAGTCAATTACCAGCTAGGTTGTAGCAATTTTAAGGTTGTCTAAAGACTAGCAACATCTAGTAACATTTTCAGTGATTCACCCTACCAGCAGAGACAGTTGTTTCAATATCATTTTCTTCAAAAGTTGCAAACTATTTCCAGCATGCCCACTGTGTCTGTACATTCACGCCACAAAAGCATTTCTGTGATCCACGCACCCATTCACCCAGCCCATGTACTTCAGGAAACCTGCCCGTACAGAAGAACCCACTAGACAACCAGCACAGTGGAAATTTCCTCTCTCCTTTGCTATTCCGCCGGCAGAGGAGCTCGCAAACTCTTATTTCCATCTGAATGGAGGAGCGCTCATGTCAGAGCAAGGGCCCCGCTCTTGATGGACGAGGCATTGGCACGGCAAGGGGAGCACAGCCCGTGCACAGGCTGCCGGAGGCTCCTCCTCGCTATTTCGACATTCATTGAGACTGTGTCAAGGCCAAAGATGTATTGGCTTGTTCTTTTACGCCACACTGAGATTCTTGTTGGTTTTGTAAGCACATTTATTAAGTATCCCAACTGCATCCAAGTTCTGGGAGGAGATGCCGCATTTTCCGAAGTCAGTAAATACATCCCATGAGGACTGGAGAAACATCCTAGTATTAAACGTTTACATAACTGTTGAAGAGCAGGACACATACCCAGGAAAACCAAATATTTTTATTGGAATTAAGAAAGACCGGGACAACAAGCTTTCAAGCTCGGGGGGGCGCGGGGAGAAGACCCCCTCAAAGCGGGGAAGCCGGCACCGCCTTGGCGGCTTTACCAGAGCGGCCCGTCGCTTCCACGCTCCACGCTAGGGCGCCGCGGCCCCGCGGGGAGGGGAGGGCACGGCACGACGCGAGGGCCGCCCCGGGCCGGCGGCACAAAGGCGGCGCGCTCCGCCGCGGGGTGCGGGAGGGAGGCGGCCCGGAAGCCGTCACGGCGGCGGGCGCAGCCCCCCGCGGCCCCCGGCGGGGCGGGGCGGAGCCTGCGCGCGCGGCTGCGGCATTTGCGCGCTGAGGCGGCGGCTGAGTCAGCTCGGGACGCGCTCCCAGCGCCCCCCACCCCCGGCCCCGGCGGCGCCCCCGGCCCCCTCCCCGCGGCGGGCAGAGCCCCCGCGCGCCCCCCGCCCCGCCCGCGCTCTCGGGCTATTTTTAGACGCGCGGGCGGCGGTTGTAACGGTAACGGCGGCGCGCGCTGCGGCCTCGCCGCCCCGCCGCAAGCCCCGGGGGCAGCGCTGCCCCCACCCCGCGCCGCCTCGCCGCGGCAGCCCCTTACCCCAGCTCTTGGCCGTGCGCCCCAGGAACTCGCCGCTGCGGGGGTTGTACACGAACTGCCGCCACTCGGCCATGCTCTGGCGGAAGGGCTTCTTCTCCTCCTTGGTCATGGCGAGCGCGGGAGGGTGGCGGCGGCGGAGGCTCGCAGGCAGGCAGGCAGGCGGGCGGGCAGGGAGAGCGGCGGCGCGCGCCCGCTCCCGAGCGCTCGGCAAGTGCCCGCGGCGCGCGGCGGGAGAGCGCTGGGCGAGCAGGCACGCAGCGCGCGCCCCGCCCGCCGCCGCCGCGGGGCGGGCCCGCCGCGCGTCACTCCGCCGCCCGCGGCCAATGGGCGCCCGCCGCGCGCGCGCGCGCCCGCCCCCTGGCGGACTGCGGCGGCGCCCCTGCCTCTGCGGCGGCCGTGGGGGCGCGGGAGGCGAGGGCGCCTCGTGGCCCCGGCCCCCTCCTGGCCCCGCTCCCCGTCACGCGGCCCCGCGCCCCGTCACGCGGCCCGGCCCGCAGCTCCATAGCGGGAGGTTGGCGGCTCTGGGCCCCTTGTTCAGCCCGCGGTGAGCGGCGGCTGCGGGCGCCGCTGAGAGCAGAGTGCCGCTGTGGGGCGAGGGGTGCCTGGCTGCGGCCGGCCGGTGTGGGGCACGGCCGTCCTGGAAACCAAAACCCTGGTGAAATTGTATGTCTCTGTAAATGCAGTTAAGGGAGGTATGGGCCATCCAGGCCCTCCAAAGCTCAGCTCTGGCCTCATGTTCCTACAGGTCAAATGAGAACAGTGGGAAAAAAAAAAAGGATATGAGGGTGACGGAGCCCTGGAACAGGCTGCCCAGAGAGGCTGCGGAGTCTCCTTCTCTTCCAAACCCGCCTGGATGCCCCCTTGTGCCCCGAGCTCCAGGGGTCCCTTGCTGGAGCAGGGGGTCGGACTAGATGATCTCTAGAGGTCCCTTCCAGGCTCAGCCATCCTGTGATTTCCATTTCTCATCTAAAAGGAACGGGACAGACTGCGCTTCCTCTCTGCTGTGGGCCAGCGCTTCCCCCATCACCTTCCCCTCTTCCTCTGTCACTGACCTGAGAGCCCCCTTACTGCCAGACACTGCGTACCGCCAGCCCCACGGATACGGCCCTGTGGGTCACCTCCACGGTACCACGTGTCACACAGCATCTCAGGCACTGCTCAGAAACCAGAGACAACATCAATCGGGGTGTTACAAAACTCAGCTGGAATAGGAGTGCTCCTACATCAAAGGATCTCTCAAACTATTCAGTCAATAAGGCAAAGATCAAGCCTGAGTGGAAAGACTACATCTTAAAAACGTAAGAGCAATAAAATAAGAGATGTCTAAAACAAGGGGAATTAAGTATTTATCAGCACGGTTAGTTTAAATCTTTGTTTCTGATGCCTGTAACATCATTCATGCCAGAAAGCAGGAAACACAAAGCATAAAATAGAATAATCCCATTTGCCTCCTGCACATTAGATTCCCCCTTTCTGTCCTTCCTTATGTTACAGCCAATCATCCAAATCACTCTATTTGCTCTAAAACAATAGCAAAGAAAAGCAGATCCCTCACTACTTACCCTGTGTCCCACTGATGAGCTAATGTATTCCATTTTAGGCCAATAATGTCATCCTCCTTTCTCCTTATTCTTCTAAATGTCATGCAGCAGAAGACCGAATGCCATTCCATACCAACAGCTGCTTGGCTGAATTGTTTCTTGCAGTTTATTCCAATACCTATACCACACACTTAAGGGACAACTCTGCAGCAAAGTATGCCATCGTCATCCTTTGGAAGGAACACCATGTTGATTCAATGACTGTGAAGTTTACTGGATATGAAAACTGGGGAAGTTAATACAGATAAAATAATCATAATTCATATTTAACCCCCCTCCCCAGCACTGGGTACTGCCACGGGGTCAGGTTGGGGACATCACGGCCATGGAGAGTCTGGACTCACCGTGGATAGGGATTGCTGGGTGGGATGGTGCCAGGGCCTGGGCAGGGAAGGGATCCATGGCCAGCTAAGGCTGGGCAGGTCAATTAAGCCCTCTTAGTGAACTCAGGGCTCTGAAAGGTAGAAATAAGCATTTTTTTTTTTCAATTTATATTTTTTAAATAATTAAACATCCAGATGATAAAAGTAATTGCACTTTTGCTGTAAATTTAGATTTCTCTAAGCCATTTGCCTTAGTGCCACAGACATTATGATTTATATGGAAATAACTGGAACAAAACCTGGCTCACTGGATCATTTCAAAATGTAATTGTCTGTGGCAAGATACCAATGAGCTGATCTGTTTCTAGCAGCATCCTTCAGGAGGCTGATTCTTCATCCAAAGGCATTTTGCTTTAGCAGCCTAGATGGTTATAGAAAGTCTGTGATCATGATTAGTGAGGACAGAAAAAGCAGTGAGCTAGTAAACAAGGAAGAAATAGTGTTCTTACAGACCCATCTCAATCACATCGTTAAACCCAGAACATGCATGCAAATGCAGGCGTGCACATAGAGGTGTAAGGAATATTTGGACCATTGCTACAAAAGCAGCGGCTCAGAAAAATATCTGAAGAATCACTGCTCCAAAGCAGTGCTTCAAAGCAAAGCACAGGCAGTGCTCTAGCAAAAAGAATTTATCCAATCTAGCGTGTATAAAAACATACATATCAAGTAAAAATAGATCTCTGTGCACTAAAAATAGATCTCTGAACATCACAAACAAAAAAATTGTATCCATTTCTGATATTTACACTAGAAGGAAAGTGGAAATATCAGTGAAAGTTCAGAAAGTAATGAAAAATGATCCAGGCCGTAGAAAACAGGCCTTACATTGTCAAGCTTACACATTTCACCCTACTCAGCTTCTGAAATTAAAACCTGACAGAGGATGACTGTTCTGAATAGGTACATATAGAAAAGAGATCTTGATAGCATGACCTTTTTAAGCCTTGCTGATAAAGACAGAATGATATCCATTAATTGAAAACTGTAGCTAAACAAACCTAACGTTGACATTTGTGACTGCAAGGGCAATTAAATATTTACATAGTTTATAATAGGAGAGATAGCGGGTACACCTTTGCCTGGGGTTTAAAAATGAGATTAGATAGTCTTTTTAAGTATAGGTTTTAATTCAGCCTTTGCAGAAATCCAGTTGTGCATGGACAGGCAGGGAGATTTTGCTTATCCTCAGACAACCTCGCAGTGCAACGTGCCACGCCAGCAAGCAGCACTGTCTGCTTGCAGGCACCGTCCACAAAGCGAGACCAATTTTCTCCACTCACCACATGGATTTTGCCCATGATCAGTCAGACGGTTACCGAAATACTCGGTTGGGCTCCACCAAAAATGAACAAGCAACACTGGTCGTTCTGAATATGGATGTCTAGTGATTGTCAGGTTTACGTACACTTTATGTCATCCCAGCTACAGTTCGGTCTCATCGTATCACATGCCTTTCGGCATTAGGAATGTTCTTCAGTTTATGCATTTCCTATTTCTCTGGAAAGGTAGTTTTCAAAGGTAGTTTACATTGCTGATATTCGTAACAGTGTATTTGGTAATATATTTTCAAAAGCACAGTGGGGAAGATAATCACCTTGACCACCAAGAAAATGTAAACCATGCAAGATAAAATCCCAACCATTTACTATATTGGTTGTATATAAAATATTTGCTGAGATTTTTGTTTGTTTTAAATGCACACTTCTGGGAAAAATATGAAGAATGTAAGGAAGCAAGACTGCTATGGGTAACAGCACAGAAGGCTCTACAGAGGACAGCTTTTTGCCCTGATATAAATTTCCTTTGTGTTGCCAAGAAAGATGTCACATTGGCCCAGCAGAGGATCCCAACGATGAGAAAGTCCCACCCCTCTTCTGGGTGCCAGTCTGGCATGGACCAGAGCAAGACACAACTTTGAGACAACTCATTGAGATGGCTCCCAGGGGCTGCTGTAGCCTCCACAGGGTCTGTCCAGCCCAGTTCCAAGGCAGCTTGTGAATGGCAAGAGACATATGCCTGAATTAGACTCCAGGCTGTTTCTTTATCCTCAGCCCAGTTTAAAACTGGAACTCAGGGATTCATGATAAACTCAGGAAAGACCAAACTTCATAAACATTACGATTGAAAAATATTTTCTACTTCACTGTACAAAATGGGAAGAAACATTAGACATACATTTTCAAGAGTTTAAAAAAAAAAAAAGAAAGAAACACAAAAGACTTCCCACTAAAAATGAAAAAAGAAAATGTCTGTCTTTGTGAAAGTAAAAAGACTACAGAAACAGTTCTTGTGTCTGGTAGCCTGCCAATGAATCAGAAATGGCTGCTAAAAATGCATTCATTGTGTAGAGTCCCCTCACTCTTGAAAAAACTCCTTTATTCACAGAGACAAGATTCTGCTCTCATATACAGCACGGCAGCTCCTGTTAAGTCAATGGGAGTTGACTCACATTACGCAGAGGAGACTTTTGCCCAGATATTCAGTTTTTGTTTACACTAGGAAAAAAGAGTCCCTAACTATTGTTGAAAACTATTTCACTGCTTATTTCTAATACAAAGGGCTTAAAATGAAGAAAGCTAAATTTGTGAAAATTTCACTCCAGAACTATTGGATTTTTTTATCCATCTTGTAACATGCATCCAGAGCTAACATACAGAATACATTAATGTAAAAGTGCTTCTTAAACAACTAAAACTGGTCTGAGGTCCTTTTAGCCCACGATGACCCAATTCACAGTAGAACTGGAAGAAAACTAAGCACACAGGTCTGGCTCGCAGCGGAGACCAAGGGAGACAGGAGGAGGGCTGGGACAAGCCCTTTCCTTAGCAGCCCGCAATTAGGTTGGCAGAACCACATCCTGAGATCAGCAGGGGACTCGGGCAGAAAGCCAAGGAGAAACCAGCACTGGCCAGGCCAGGAGACTGTGGCTGAAAGGAAGAGTCTGGAAAGATGAAAAACTGGCGAAAAATCGAGGATGGAGGGAATGAGAGGCCTGGAAGAGAGGAGATAAGAAAAAGGAAGGGGTAAAGAACAATAGGAAAAATCTCCTCACGGGAGCGCGGTCATGTCCAATACCAGAAACTAAATTGGAAAGTGGCAAATGTCACTGTTCCTTTACCACCAGTAAGTGCATATCAGCAAACTTTGTGAAGCTGATCATAAACCAGTCTAATTCCTTTCTGTCATCATAGATGGAAAGTTATTACTCTTATCAGTAACCTGTGAATGCAACAAGTAAAAGCCATTTGCATGAATCTAATCTTACTGATAAACATGGAATCAGAATCATATCAACATGAATGACAGCCTCATGATAACACTGACATGTCTCCAGGGTGTTAAAAATGTATAATAAAAAGACAGCTAAGCAAAAAACAAAAAACCACACAAACCAACTTCAGACACCCATGAAATCATAGCTCAAGTAGGTTAGTTATTAAATGGTTAAATAAAAGTGAGAAAGATTCATTATATTACCAAACTTTCCCAAACTTAAGAATGATACATATACAAATATAACTTTTTCTGTTTTTATCTAGCATGCATGACCTAGCACCTGAAAGTGTTATTTTTTATTCACTTTTCCTTCCGCCTCTCCAATTCCCTATTGATGTAAACTTAGCCCATACAATGTGGGTACTTTGTGCATATCTCTGTGAAATACAATAGGTTATCCCTCTAATTTACTTAAATGCTACTGAGAAACTGTTTTGTGATGGGAACCGATATTTTCATTTTTCCCAGTCCAACTTTCTCCTCTCAAGTCAGTAATTCACTTAGTAATCTTGAACAAATCATTTGATTTAATTGTACCCATATCAAGCCAGCTGGAAAACTGAGTAAAAAGCAGCTCTTCATTGAAAACCAAATGCTATGCCTGAACCGTGCCTTCCTGAGTAAACAGACACGGGCAAGACTATCCCATTTTCCCCTTGGGATTATCATGAGGGAGTCAAGCATTCCAAATGTTCCAAATGAATCCAAGAGATAGGTGCAAGTTCGATCTTTACAGATGTTTTCTATAATATAGTAAGTGACATGCTGCATTTGCACATAATAATAAGTTCTTAAATATTTAGCAGCATATTATCATAATATTTTTAAAGATTTACTACTCCTATTTCAAACATGCTAATTTCCAAATTCACTTCAAACAATCTAGATCTCAGCTGTTACATTTTTAAAACATCTGGTGGCTTACTTAATGAATGCTTGTGATTCATAAAACCTATTATTAGCCATTCTGAACATACATCAGCTAAAAAGAGTAGAGCAAGCTAGCTTTTATGTACAGCTTAGCAGAAAGTTCACGGCATTACACAGACCATGGCCATGTACCATCCCTTTAACTGTTACCGACTATATTAGAATCCGCTTGTTTGGGGTGTGTTTTATTTTGCTTCCCAAGCTAAACAGTGCACATTACATACCTTGCTAATGGCTGCCTCAAACTAAAATCATTAAGGCATCTTAACCAGCTCATATAGAGGATCATCATTTGACTAATGTAGTCTTTGTCTGAGTTCTTACTAATTCTTTGTAAATACTCTGCCACTCCATGAGAGTTAGGTTTGTTTAAGGCTAAGCACCTCTGTCTTGGACGAACTGCAAATGGGGAGTTCTGCTCCTTTCAGTGGCGCATCCAACATGCATCTGTTCTCCATTGACTCATTGATATGGATGACTCCTACAGCAAGCAAAACAGTGCAGTGCTCGCACAAACTCACAAAGCTCCCAAACTCAGCTAATGTTAACCTCTTATGTTACGCAGTCAGCCTGTTTATTTATGTGATTATGCAAGAGGAAGTTTAAGAAAAAGAGAACTTCTGAAAATGGAAAATTACAACCATATTTTTGTTTGTTTTTATCTTCTTTTTTTTTTCCTTTTTCCATTCTAAATGGGTGGGAATTCTAAGCCTGCTCTATTTTTGGTCTGACTTCTAACAGCATCTTTTGTAAGAAAGCGAAGTACTCTTACAACAAATTATTATTTTAAACCAAAATGTAACTCTCTACAATTGATTTTTCCTTTTTTTAAAAAACTATCTACTATTTTGAAAAATAGTATACAATTTGTAGTTTATAAAATAGTTTTAGAAACAAATACTATGGAAATAATATAAATTCACAAAGTTACACATGATTCATATTTCCAATTCTTCTGATTGTGCAGATTCCTGCGAGTTTAATTCCCAGTATGTGCTACTGGATTTTCTCTAAAGTGCCATAAATAAAGCTTCTACACAATTTTAAAAATCGCATTTTCCAATCTTTTTCATTTTAGAACAACCATGTATGACACACCACCCTTAATATTGTTTCCTAATCATAATACAATCTAAAAGTGTTCACTCTGCATCCCAGTTCCAGATACCATCGTTTGAAAGAAACATACAATTAAACAGGAGATTTAACAATCTCTATGTATTTTAAGGGCAACAGCAGTGCCTGCCAAATGATGGCAAAACACAAAATTTTAAACACAAAGTGTCTTGGGAAAAGTTTTTGAGATTCATACTTTTGATAAAAATAACAAAAACCCACACTCAAGTGCTCACAGAGTAAGTAAAACTGCTGTGTCTTCTCCCCACGCTGTTCCCTTGCACTGCCTTTGGGGATACCACGCACATAGGAGAAGTACTTGGAGGGGAGGAGCAGGGTTCAGTCCTCTGCAAAAGGGAAAGAAAACCCTGTCAAAGTGTGGTCGGTTACAGAGTCTACGAGAAAATAAAATCTAAAACTCAAAAAACATCTGAGTAGCAAAAAACAGACTTAAATGTTCTACATACTATTTATATTGCAGTTTTCCCCTGCTGCAGTTGTAATGGTACATTTGTTACCATCAATCTTCATTTTTTATTTATTTGCTAAATTATTTGCTAACAGAACAAGGAGACCATTTACAATAAAAACCCATTTGTGTAGATGTGTGCAAACATAATTGCACATAATGAAGTTCAATCTGAAATATATTGATTTTATCTAAGAGATCTATTTATTCATGAATTGGGGCCATATAAATTGATTATATATATATATATATAATTCTATAATACAAGCAAAGTACTTACAGTCATCCTCAGGAACAAATCCGGTTATGATTTCTGGCAGAAATGACAATGCATTTTCACTACATGGAGAATGATCTATGAAGCTGATGAAGAAACTGCCATATATTCTACTGTCTTATATTCTATTAAGCCTAGTACTGTATTCCTAGTGTTTAATGACATCCTGAGCATGGTTGGTTATTACACTGAACACAGTTATAGTTTCAAGGCTATAGTAAAGCAACTAACCTTGCACTTCATGTCAAGTTGGATTACTGAAATTTCACACACACACACACAAGTTATTAATACCAGCACTAAAGATGAACAATTGTTGTTACCCTCTGCAACACAGAAGAAAAAGAAAACCCAAAACAGAATTTTGTAGCCTGAGTTAATCACATTTAAAACACTGCAGTCACTCAAGAGGAAATGGTATTGCATAAGTTGTTTTGGAGGAAAACACTCAGAGAATTCATGTTCTTAACACAATGTACACTATGTCATACATTTCTTAAAACTATTGTCTTTTCCCCAAAACAATGATCAAATAAATATACAACATGAGGAAACCCTAAATATCTGCCTTAAGTTTGGCCATGAAGTGCAATTATGCCTGTTTCCCTCTCCTTTGACAATTTTCAAAAGGTTAAGACGTATTGTAAAGAGAGCAGATTTTTGTTAGCATTCTAAATAGGTAATTATATCACTGCCCACAGTGAAGTCTAAACAGGATAGCTGGGTTGTAAATGGAGCGCTCTCTATTTTAAAGTATTCTTAGAATGAGACTTGGTTTTGACTTTTTTCTATTAAATTGTGCCAATTCACTTAATCATTACAAATTAAAATGACCACGAAGACCTAGACCAAGTCCATCCTATCTATATATGCATTTATATATATATACATTTATATTTACACATAAATACCCTGAAATGAACTGGAAGAAAAATACTTGGAAACTCAGTATTTAGGTGTGTGAATTGTCTACTCTGTATAAGGAACAGTCAATAATTAATGTTAAACTGTATTCTCAAACACAGATTTAAGAACTTCTGGATTTAAAAGAACTCAGTCTGGGTTTAATTTTCACCTTTAGCGTCATTTTGGTAATGGAAAGACATAAAATATCATTTATAAAGGTCCATGATGAACCTGGAAGAAGTTTGTATCTTAGTGCAAAAATCATTAATTTCAATTTCCTGCATAACATTTGCTTACAAAGTTTTGAGTAAACTTCTATTATTTTTATCATCATCTTTCCTTTTGAATCATGTTTTGACAAGATTTCTTAAACTGCAGTTAAAATATATGTGGAAAAATACCACTGAGAAGTTAATGACGATTACAACAGGGCCAGGATTCTATTTCTTGTTTTCCTTTATATTTCTGCTTTATGCATAGATTCTGCACACTTTATTCTACACAGTGCTGGCAGCAGCGTGGCAGACCATGCTTATCCCTTATCCTGGCTGCAGCCTTCTTAGCAGAGGGGAATCTTTCCGGAGGAACCTCGCTGGCGCAGAGGGTGGGGAGGGCAGGCAGAGACAGGGCCAGCAGGCAGGAAGGCTGCAATGAACAAAAGCGTTTGCCTGTGGCACAGAAAAGACTCAGACCTAAATGCAGAAATAAGGATGTTCTCCTAGGAGCCACCCAGGGAGCTGTGTAAAGCAAGCACAGTTTAGGAAGCAGCTGAAAGTTACTCAAAAGGAAGGAAAAATTAATAGACGGATTCACCCAGTATGGCACAGTGGGGAGAGGAATATTTATCTCAGTATAAATCCCTTTGGCATCTGAACATGTTCATTACTCCATTCACAGCTTGTGGCTTTTCTCAAATAAGAAAACATGGACTATGCTTTTGTATAAGTGTATGTGCAATCCTAAAGTAATTTCTTATTGTACAGTTAAAAATAGTTTTTCTAAGTTTCTCTGTCGTAAAATTCTTCTCTGGTCTAAAAAATAGCTGCTATTAAACACAAAGCAAATAAAAATGCTGTTGTCTGAACTTGCAGCAGCAAAATAGCCTTCAAAAATCCTTAGGGTATCACTTAGAATTATACAGATATGAATCTGCAATCACAGAGGCTCTTGTAATAAAAGGATTTTTATTGAGCTCTACTGAGTACATGTGCGCTCAAGCTGTGCGGACTCCCTCTCCATATTGCTCAGCCTCTTTGTATGAAATAAAAAGCCTTCAAGTTGACAAAACATTTGTATTTTCATTAGAAATGAGAAAACTATACAAAGTGTTATGGATGGATCTTTAAAGTATGCTGAGCAACCAAGAAATTTATATCTACATCATCCCTCTAGACAGCAATACAAAAAATTTAATTGCAGCTAATGTACTACGTAAGAGTACAGGATTAAGTTGGGCACTCTAGCTTCAGCGTTATGCTTGTAGGATACGTAAGTATTACTTATTGTTGGAAAATAAATTAATTTGTTCTTAACAGTCCTACCAATTTCATAACATTTGCATGATGGTCCAAAGCCTGAAACACTGTATCTTCATTATCTCATTTATCAGGCCTCCCAGTAGAAGCATTAATTGCAATCTGATAGCTACAGAGGATAGTCATAAATGAAGATCAGAAAAGATCTCTTCACTTGGTTTACTATAAATTAGAATGTATTTTTAGTTCAATAATATAAAAAAGAAACTCAAATACTATTTCCTTTCTTGCTATTGTAAATATATATATGTATTACATATATAATTCTTCATTTAAAATAATAGAATCTTTGACAGAATCTTTTTTTTCTCTTACCAGATGATTACAAGAACAAGAACAAAATCACTGCATTTACTGCCATTCCTGATAAAAATGAAGATTTTCAGACCTGTACGTCCTTCCTTAAAATGATTTTAAAATGTTTGTTTCTCAGATAATGTCAAGATCAGGGTCATTTCAGAACAATGACTTATAGTCTGGAGCTGTGACTTTCCATGTAGCCCATAAAAAAGAGTTATCTCTGTCTCTCTATCCAAAAAAAACAAGGGTCACACAAGAGCTGCCTGAAACTCATGGATGGAGACGACAGAAACTGGGGGCTGTTTACCAATATAGATAACAAATTACAAATTCTTCCTCTAAAATGCAATGATTTCCAGTATTGTTTTAATTTTTAATTCTCATACTAAATATCTCCCTATTTACTTAGTTCTAAACTAAGGACTACATACCTGTAACTGATTAATACCTCAATTAGTCTTGCATGTATATGGTTGGAGACAAAGGATTCAAGGCATGTGCTCGATTTATGCTCTTCTGCTACACAGAAGATAATTTCCTCACATACGTCGGCTCTTCTGCTTGTTAGCTAACAAAGGCTAAGGCTACTGCAATCTAGGGCAAGTCTTCGAGTTCAGACTTTGTCCATCACCTCTGCCATCTCCTCACTGAAAAAAAGATAATCAAAATATCAACAAGTTTCATAATCTTTGATTTATAGTCCACGTCTGCTTACAGATTGCTCTGAAATCGCTAACATAAATACTGCAGATATGATATAAACTGTATCATAACTAAAGGGTCAATTATTGGGGAAGTTTCATCACTGATACATTCAATGCAGTTAACTTTTCAAACAGTCACTTCAGAGGACTTCAATTTCTCACATTCAGTAAATTTCTTAACATTTTCTAAAGGAATAGAACACATGAAATCCTGGAAATCAGGGTCGGATTCTATTCAATAGCAAAGGCAGTTAAATGCCTTTGGTGCAGTAAGAGACCAACATTCATAAAAACAACAACTTTCATCTATTGAAGAGTAAAAATGCTTGAGTTTTGTTATGAGCCATCTGGAAGCACTCCAGACCCAGAACTGCATACATTTTTTGGTCTCTACTTAAATTTCAAAGTATATCAGTCCATACATTAAACTGAGCAAAGTTTTAGTGCTGCTATACTGTACAGCCTGTTTTCGCCACTGCTGTTACTTACCAGATGGAAAGGAGCTGTTTAAGGTGAAGAAATTGTTTGTTGGCAGCAAAATAAACTATCTTGGTAAGAGATCAAGAGGTTTCAATTCGTTGGCAAGAAATCAAAGTTTCCTTCCTTCCTTTATTTAAAACACTTGACCCACTATTCTCTGTAAAAGGCACTTGGAAAATTCTGAACACATTATCCATTTCTTTATTCCTTCCCCTGCCTAGAACTGTGAAAAAGGAGTCTGAACTAAGACTGAATTTCCAAAAGTCCATATGCAGCTTTAGTTCTCACAGTCAGCAGGCCCTGGATCAGCTTGGATTCAGGAGTTAGTGGCCTCTTGCCTAGCATTTTGCTGTCACCACATTTCCAATCATATCCAAAGAATATTATGTTTTGATTCCTCTGTTAAACAGAGGATGAACTGCTGGTTCTTAAGTGCAATTACATAATTTAGGGATTATTTTGAGAAGGACGTGAAGTGTCTTTGCTTTGCCATTTACTGCAGAGCAAGTTTTCTATTTCTTGATAATTTATAGATGCACAACTGCATCTGTAGTGCAGCTGTACAGCTGTAGTTGTACGAATGAAATGATTCAGAACAGTCTACATATACACTTTATTTTTCTTTCTAAGTGTTAAGACTTCTTAGGAATACAAAATTCCTAAAAGCAGTGATACGTTTGGTGCTTTTACTGTTTTGTTTTTTTTTTTTTTTAAAAAAAAAGAGTATCTACTTGTATGCAGTATGCAGTCTGCAATAGTCTGCACCACTGATATAATTCGCTGATCTGGGCATTAAAGTGAACTAAAGAACTGATCTGAGCTAAAACTAGCCCCTTTTCTTCTGTAACTAAAACCAAAACTCTTTATACTATTGACCTAATTAATAAATTTCAATGTAATCGTTTTTGTATTTTCCACTTTGTTGGCCTAAAACTTGTGATTTCTCATTACATCCTTCAAGGCAGCTATTCTTACCCAGCTCACTCATGGTTTTGGGGCCAAACACAGTCCCTTATCTGTCCCTAAAAATGCATATATATATATATATATACACACACACATATATATACGCATACAGACCAGTACGCAGGGAGGGAGGAAATAAATATGTTGAAAAGAACTAAAAGAAAAATTTCCTGTATTAATCAGAATAAATTTCTTCCTCTGATGAGTGTTTTCAATACAGCTTCATATATGATTCTTATATAATTATGACAGAACAAAGCAGACTTACAAACAAAGCATTGCATTTGAATTTACTATTTTGTGAAATGCCTTTATGAGCTCAGCAGACTATTTCCTCCTGTTGTTAACAATATCCTGCTGATACTATATTTTGTGAAGAGAAGCACAATTCTTTCTGACTAGTTCTAATTCAAGCATCTCCCGTTTACTATTAAGAAAAAAAAAGTTAAATCTATTATTGCTGCTTCCTGATAACCACGATGTTACCACCATTGCTTATGAGTTGAACTCTTCCATATGAGGAAGTGCACAAGCAGGAACGCTTTAGTGCTCTCCCTGTTTGGTTTGTTGCAGACATTATCTCATTGCTTGCACTCTGACCATTTCTTTCCCCGTCAAGGTAAAGCTCTACTGACATCCGATTTAGCCAAACACTGAACCAAGTCAATCCATAAAGCAACAGGGCTCTCTCTCCATCTTCTTTCTTCCCACTTAGCTATCGCTGAACCCACTTCTGACTTGCACCCTGACAACATCAGAAGCAGATCCGAGCCCCCCAAAAGCCACTATGGTGATATACTTTGTTCTCCTCTTCCTTTGAGCCTCAGGATATTGAAGTAAGTTTTATATCTGCAGCTCCATCAGTGCAGCTCCATAGGCTGCCGTGCAACAAAACACTGCAAGCTGCCAATGAATTTAAAAGAAAGCTTTCATTATTGTTCCAAAGGTGTTTGGTCACATTATTACATACTTCTGTAGGAGTGTTTGCTGACAGGACTGTTTAACAACGGATGTGTTGTTACTTGCAGCAGACCTTTTACTGCAGTGAGTCAAGAGTCACGAGACATGTCTAGCACATCTTCTGTCATGTCTGCATGCAGTCCCACAAAGCAAACATAACTGAACATTCATTTTCAATAGCTGTTTTTTTTAACTGTTACTCTACTATTGTTAAATGAGCTACAAGTTATGACATCTGATATATCTGTGGTCATCCCTTTGACATTCTTTATAAAAACATGAATCACAGAATCATTCATCATGAGGAACTCTCATCATAAGGATGTGCATTCAGCGTGTGATTCAGTCTTGTTGTATCTTCCCATTCTGTAAAATGCAACTTGATCGAATCACATAGGCCAACAAAAAAAAATCTGATAAAATACACTTTAAGATGAATTGGTTATGTTTATCATAAAGTACTGCTTGTGTACTGAAGAAAAAGGAAAACCCTCATTCTCCATAAACCCTTCTACCAAACCCTGTAATAGCACTATGTTGGTGTAATCGGAAAAGACAAGACCTTAGAAAGAATCCGCCTACTAACAATGTCCAGCTCATGATATCCGTATCAGCACAGATAAAGAGCCTAAACAGGACAAAATAACTAACTGCGTTAAATTGATTGTGCTTGCACTTAGCCAGGGGAAAAGGCAGAAATTAACTACTGCACTGTCACAAAGTTGTCAGAGGAAAAGGAACAAAACTAATATACCCAGAAGCCTTTTCAAGGAGATTCATGGTTTTTTCCCATGCCTTCCTACCCCCTTCCCTCCTCCACCTCCCCCAAAGACTTTCACCATTTGGAGTAAAGTAATTGGTGCTGACAGCTATTCTCTTTGACATTGCTTGTCTGCCCAAGCTATAGAATTAATATTAAGTTCCCCTGAACGGTAAAGTGGCTTCATTTGAATGTCAACTGCCTTCTGACAGCGTGAGGACAGGACACAGATGTGGAGATAAACGCAAGAACAATAAACCATTGCACGTAAAGGAAGAGAACACACCATTGCACATGAAGGGAGAGAACTCAAGAGAACGATGAGAACGGTTCTACACACACAGGCACCAGCTGTTCATACTTTTCCCAAGAATTCTGGTATTTGCACTGCAAGAGAGAGCAACACCCTCAATGTTCTTGCCCTTCATCCCTTCCAGGCCAGAGATGCCTAACAGACTCCTGCTCCCATGTGCACAGAGTGTTTGTTTGCACCTCTGCAAGCGCCAGGGGCTAACCAGGAAGAACTTTTTATTAGCTCTGCTCAGGTTCAGACAGGTCTACAAAGGCAAGTCAGAGAAATGCCAAACGGTGATTTCCCAGGGAACATTCATGTTTTCATCTTACTACTTTTTAAATGAGATACTATGTCTAGATTTATTTGCTGTAATAATGCAAAGCCTAATTATATTTTTAAAGTATGCTTAACTGGATTTGTTTCAGTTGATACCCATGGTTTTTTTAAATGTGTTTAGGAAGCTCCCTACAGCTGTCATATACAGTATTTCAAACAGACTCCCTAAGTAGAAAAATCACAGGTGGTCATTACTCCTAACATTTTAAGTTATAGGTCTATTTCTAATACAAAAAGCTGGTAATTTGTGATATCTATAGATCTGCAAATTGATGCTTTGTCATTTGAAAAAAATGTATGTTTTTCTTTTAGCAAAATCCACCAACACTGTAGGATCTTCAGTAATTCTGTGGTGAAATAACATTTAAATCCTACTTTAGGGAAAAGCCATGTCACTGCACATAATTCAAGATCAAGAATATTTTATATATTTCATTAAAAGTAGCTTTTAAAAGTAGCAATAATCTCAATACAGTACTAAGAACTTTTCAATTTTAAAAAGTAATGTGGATATTAAGTTCCATTTTGCTTTCTGCAATGACATTTGTTTATAGTTAACAAAATAACTAAATCTCCAGAAAATCTCAAGAATTAGATTTGCTAAGAGGATCTTGACTTTATATGAAACCAATACCTGATGCTAACTAGCATGGAAATAGAAAGGTGAAGTGCTTGCAAACAATGAGTTTATAGACTAAGCCTTTGCAATGACAGGACTCACGGTGCATGCACAGCTAAAGTTCTGCTGCCACCGACAAATAATCCCTGTGGGCAATGAATTTATTATGCTAAAACTACTTTTCATTTTGTTTCTTTGGGCTCCATGAGATCAGTGGACTGAAGGTAAAGGTAATGGGGAGGGTGGCAAAGGAAATTTAGGCTTGAAAGGAAAGCTTCTCTGGGCCAGCAGCCTTCCCTGATTGTTGCCTAAGATACTTTAAAGGATGCTCTTACAAGAACAGATTTCAAGTCATTAAGAATCTCACATTTCAGCCTACTTCAGTTGGCTAAAATAATCAAGTACTTCTAATATCAACACTAAGTAAAACAGGGCAGGAAAGACAGCACATTTTCCCTACAAAGCACTGTACCATCACTGCAGGGTGGCAGGGTACTCTGTAGCCTTTCACAGATGTCTTCTAATGCAACAGAGTTCACAATTCAGTTTTTTAGATCAGATTAGCACTTGAATGCATCTTATCTGCCTTAAAAAGAGGGAGGCAAGTGCCTACCACTGCCACAAAGCTGGCAACCGGGAACTAGCAAAATAGCTTAAAGGAAGAAAGAGCCATTTCAAGTTACATAATTATCCTCTTGCCACAAGCAGTTAAGTATCCTACAACCACAAGATGATTCTCCTCTCACAACTTCATCTCTCACTTTTTTTTATAAATTTCTTTTGACTTCATCAAAACTTTTGCATAGGTCCTGATCTTGTGTACTTATACATGCATTTAATTTTACTCACGTGAACAGGAGAAAGTAGTAAATTCAACAGGACAATCCAACAGAGGCATCAAGCTTTCAGGATTCCTGGCTCTGCTTCTTTAGGGTGAAGCAAGATGTTAAAAAAAGAGTAACAAGGAACCCGACAGGGACAGGAAGAAAAAAAGATCCAAGAACTTCAAAGATACCTTAAAAGAAGTTTTTTGCTTTTAAATGTATTAAAAATGCTAACAGAAACACATCTATAATCTTTGTTCTGCTTTATCTACCTCTTCATAGTGGAAATACAAGCTATCCATATCTCTGAAATAGAGAATTTTGGAAAGTTAAAATCAATAAGGTTAGTTAATCCATTTTTCCTCTGTAAGGCACTGCCCCAACCTGTGCCTTACGAGAACCAGAATACTCTCCTTTTATATCTGGGAGGCTGAAGTTATTGAATAGTTTAAGTCCACTCTCAGAGCTCTGAGAGAGAAATAAAACCACTGGATGTCAATGGTGGAACTTCTTTCCTAATTCTTTGATGAAACTACATGACTGCCTTTCCTCTTAACCTCCTTTGCTTTTCACAATAATCCTTCTCAACATATTAGAAGCCCAAGCCACAACTTAATCTATATTGTTTAAAACTATTTGATAAAAAGTCTCCTCTGAAAATATGCACAATTATTTACTCATAACAATTTACTAACAGAACTACCCACTAATCCTAATTAACACTCTCTTTCATGACTTTCACTTGAAAATTGTGTATATAAACAACTGGAGAAGCAAATTTAAAAGGAAAAAAAAAAAGGAACATTTCTTTTTCCGCTTAATCATCTTTATACAAAAATAAGGAACAATACAATGTATTATTTATTGTGATTAAATCATCTAAAATATTCAAAACTAAAGACCGTTCAACTACCACAACATTTGAAATGTGCTATGAGACTACCAATAATCACCAAAGTTATATGCTGTACACGATAGATGTGACTGTAGATGACAGTGTTATCTTTTGTTGTTCCTCTTTTAAAACAAGTGCAGGAGTTGAACCCTGAAGTCTATTCAAACCAGTTCTTTAGGTTCAGAGTTGTACTCTATGGAAAAGAGGCCACAGAGAGCACTTTCGACTTCCACATCAGCCAAGGGGAACTATGTACAAGAGTATCAAGCATCCAGAATGAGTTTTAACAGTTCTTACAAACTACTAACATGTACTTTTTTCTTGACAGATAATCAGTAGGATACATCTGAGAAGTAAATACTGCAGCAACAGCAAGGCAGAAATGTTTCTGATTAATTCCATTTAGATTACCAAACACTTGAAAACTCAAACAAAAATAAAGATTGTGCAAGACTCAATAAATTATCTGATTAAGGTGTTAATTTACATATATAGCCTTTCCACCACTACATCATTTAATAGTATAATGTATTTAATATTTGTGACTACTGAATTAACATTTTAGTTATACTGAAATGCACCTTTTGTAAAAAGCCAGTTTCAAGCTTTTTAGTCTATTTCTAGCTTAACTTTACACTAATCACAAAAAACAAACATTATCAGGAAATGTAATAAAAGGTTGAAATCCATTGTTAAGAAGAATTTGTATTCATACAGAAACATATTCTATGTGTATGGTGTTATGACTTTAAAATACACTTAATAATAATAAATAAATAATTTATTCAATTTAATCACTGTATTTCTATCTTCACTCTATTAAAGTCAGCTTTGAAAAGAACTGGTTCCTGTCAGTCCTATTTCCTAGAGTTCTGTAAAGCCTTTGAATATATTACGATATAGCCCTCCAAAACCAGAAACTAAGAAAACAATAGACAACAGATTTTCAACCAAGGAGACTCCAAATTTGATGTAAAATATGAAGTCCACTGTCTGACTGAGAATATTACTTAAAATTTAAAAAATATATATTGCTGGATACTGTAGAACAAAGATGAAACATTAGTAGAAATAACAAGAAAATAGAAAGAAAACCAAGAAATGATCGTATTCAAAATGTTAGAGTCAATCTTTCAAAAGAGGTTGCCTCTTCACACCACTACTGATTTTTTATTTCTGAATTTCTATAATTCTGAGTTTTCGAGACACAATTCTTCATTTTGATCAGTTTCCAATAAAATATCAATAATGCTAGGAGAAAGCAAAATAATACAGTCTATACAGCTTGTGGTCCTATATACTCTGTGACGGTCATATTACATTGATTGTTTCTTCTTAAACAGACAAACTGAGTTTCTGACACAGTGTAAAAATATGGAAAGTTCTGGAATAGTTGCCACTATTTTTGCTAAAGATGTAATATTTACAACAGCAAACAAACTCCTGACTTAGCTTCACCTCCATTTGCGTATCCCCCGGAATCTACTCTGTTGGGATCATTCAGTTCTTCGAACAGTCCTGTTTCAATAATCTCTTCCTGCCAGGGTATAGAGACAGCTCCTGTCGCAAACTTTTTGAAGAACTTCTTATCTTTATCATCAAACTCAATTCCTCGCACCTCAGAGAAGTCAGCAATGTCTGCAAGATCTTTGGCATAGACAACGGACGGATCTGGCACAAATGGAGGGTCGATGAGGTTTGCCTCTAACCTATGGAAATTTATTGTCTTGAAGAAACTATGCTTTCTCGGGTCATCATCTTCACTTCTGCAATAAAGCAAATGAGCATTAATAAGTATGATGTTCTACTCTACTCTACAGATACAGGGGTCTCTGTGTTATATGCATTAGAGTATTTAAAATTAAGGATATGTATATACTGTGCAATGTAATGTCATTCTGAGATCTCCTGTGTATCCAAAGAATGCTGCATTGAACAACATAAGCATAGCTGTGAAGCAGAAAACATCCTGATCCCATTAATCATCACACTACCTCTCAGGGTAAATTAGTCTGGGCAAGCTGCCATGCAAGAATTGCAGTACTGCTACTGGCACAGTACTGCGTGAGATACTCATGTCTAAAGGTATGTTTTAACTAGAACCAAAAACACAGCAGGAAGGTTATTTAGGTGTGTGCAGGGATATTGGATTTACTGTCATTCAGGAATGTTCAATTGGTTGGTTCTATTTTAGCTAGGATAAGATGATCTAGCAAATTCTGGACTAGGGTACAATGGGGTACAATCTTGGGACTGTCTCTGATGAAAAACAGCTTAAACAAGAAACTCGTGACAGTTTACGTTTGTGGGGTTTACCTTAATTCAATGCACTTATGCATTCACATCACAAAAGTATTTTGCAAAACCCAGTATGTAGTTCTAATACACTCCTAGGTTGACTAAGCCAATTCACAGCTGAAGAACTACTTTTGTAAGTACACAAAAGCTTTAAGCAAGATATGCACAAATTATGACATTAGAAAAAAATGTGATCGCTATTCCTGTGCCACAGACACAAAGATAATCCGTTATTAATATGGTTGAAATCCAAAAACCAAAATCCCCAAAAGACTAAAAGCATTGTAAATACACTTTTTAACTACATTGACAAAAGTAACTGCAGTCCATACTGAGGAAAAAAAAAAAACATTATTCCATTATTATTTTATTCCAATTATTGTTGGAATAAAAACAGTGAATCACTTCACTGTAGACCCACAGTAAGATCTGCAGGATATTCCAATAAGAATAATTTGAGCCTCAAATGTACACTCATCAAAGCATACAGAATAACAATCCTAACTATCGAACTGGGTCTTGCCCTGTAATGTACCTGCAGCGTCAAGGCATGCAAGGTTTGAGTTCTGAATTCTAGTGGAAGGAGGTGCATCAGAGGGCATTTTGCACCCATACATCCTTTTTCATGTGTTTATGAGTGGACTTGCTCTTGAAAATGGGAACATGGGAAAGAGATTTATCTGCTTGTTTGACCTTAGTAAATAGTAGCCGTTAATCTCTTCCTGTTTGTTCTTCCAGTTTCCTTACAAAATCATACACCCAGTGAATAGCAAGCCTTTATATGTCTAGAACATCATGGAATGTTCTAGGGGCAAAATAAAATTCCAAACTTTTCAAGGCTACTCATCTTTGCATAGCACCACTGTATAAGAGTAGTCTTAGAACTACTGACTTTAGGAAACCTTCCTTTTTTTAGGGGCCTATATCCAGAACGGACTACTGCAGTGTTTCTCCTGGGATGTATCCTCTGATACCACCAGGAATAGAAGAGTTTAAACCACAGAGCTACGGGGACGCCATCTGCTGGAACCAACCGAGCCATCTTCCAACCACATGGGCTCGTCCTGTGTGAGTTTGTATTTACAAAACTTTATCAGAAAGAGCAAATAAGCTTGTCTAAATTCCTCCACAATGATTTCCCTGTACAGTACAGAGGCGTGCAGCAGCTGTGTGAAACCCTAAGAAAAAAAACAGTGTGGAGAAAATAGGGTTAAATCTTTCCTGAATTAGCTAATTTCATTAAGTCTTGAATATAAGATATGTAGTCTTTTAAAAGGTCAGGTGAACTAATTAAAGTTGTCCTTGATCAGCTTTAACTTATGCAACAGGCACTTATGTAGATAACGCAAGGTCTTGCTGTCCTTAGTAGAATTACAGCGCTAATCTTTACAAAAGGATGAGCTGTCCAGAATAGTATCTGCCTGTTTAAGGGGTACATATGTCAAGGCATGGTATACAGCCTTCTTCCTTTACTAAGTACCATGCATAAAGTCAAGAACCAGGACTTGTTCGTTATGAACTCCTCCATGATCTTCTCAGAAACAGTGCACATCAAAGGGCAGGATTATATTCCTTGCACTATAGTCAATATAGTCAATAATATGTGCCCTGTTTCCCCCCATGCCAGCGGCAAATTGATGACTCTATAGCTGTTCTAGCTGTAGTTCTGCTTGTGAGATGAGTGAGATCTTTAGTGAAGAGAAACAAGACTCTTGATTCAAGTTTCTCTCAAAATATCACCAGGAACGAACATCAACAAGTACAGAGAAAGGACATTTTACCTTAAAATACCTTAAGGACATTTTACCTTAAAATACCTTAAGCAGCAGAGAATGGAAAATATCTGTGCAAGTCACTTAAATCTCTAAATTTCAGTTTTCCTAACTCTAAGGTCCATTTATTTCACAAAATGTTGCAAGAGGAAATGTTTGCAAAGCATGTTCACTTGTAAAGTAGAATAATGTTTTTGGATTAAATTTACTTTCAAATATGCTTTAGAAATGTATTAAAATAATACATACTTAATATCAAACAATCTAACTGCAATTCAAAAAAAATTATATTTTTTTGTAATCTTGCAGAATTTTTCAGAATATTCACGAGACCCCAAAACTAGCTGTCTGCATTAAGTACTAAGATGATGAGAATAGCGTTATTTGCAGTATATTATCTCTTATTGCTTAACTGGGCAAATGGATGACCAACATTTTACAAGACTGTTCCAAGTTGTTGCGAAATAAAAATTTAGAAGATTATCCGTACATTTCTGCTCCCTGCGCCTATTCCACCTTCAGATTAGAAAACCATCTGAAATACATATTTATATATGAATAAAATGATGGAGCATTCTACAGTCGATCACTATCAATTTTTTATTCATTTATTATATTTTGGTTATATTTTCTATATTTTGTCCACATTGCAAAGTAGACCTTCAATTTCTCTCACTACAAATGCACTAAATGATGCATGTATGTAAGAGGATGAGAGTTTTTACAATTAGATCTTGTAAGACATCTCACAATATTTATAGTCTTCTAATTTTCTGATTATTTAACAGTTACTTGAAATTGCTAAGTAAGGGACATATCCAGCTGTCTTCACTAATGGAAAGCCACCACAGATGTCCCAAAAAAAGGTTTTGCTTCTTAAGAATGTGTCCAATATTCTTTGTTTCCTCCCTTTGCTCCTCGGGATGAGTCAGGAAAAACAAGGATCTCTACAAGATTATTTCAAAGCACTTTATCAAACAGGAATGGTTAAGATCTCTTCAGTAAGAAGCCAGTGACGCAGCCCTAGAGTTAGATATCTGCAGGACAGAAAATCCATATTGCAGTTCTGAATTTCTGCCAGCACCATTCTAGCTAGCAAGTGATCCAAAGACCATGCACTCTGCACTCAGTCAGCATTAGCCAAGATGCAGGTACTTACTTCAATATCCTTGAAGAAAAGGATAAATGGATAAAGGATAAAAGAAAATGCAAGAGATAATGGACTGCCCTCCTCTCCCAGAAGGCAAGCAGCCTAAGTCCCCAGAACACCATGTTATGGAGGGTGAAGATGGACAACTGCATTACTGCAACATTTCTTATTTCTTTATGATCACAAAAAAATCCCACTTCTCTCTTCCTGGAAGCGAAAGAAGACTCAGTACTATGTATAAAGTCAGTATTTAAACTCCTCCTTTGTACAACAATTGCATCATTAATCTGGTTATTACTGAGTCCGGGAAGTAAGGCATACCTGCTTCCTAAACGGTCCTCTGCTTTCTTAGCCAAAAACAGCCGGCAAATATCTTTTGCTTCCTCTGTGAAGTTGGCATGTTGAAAAGTCACCGCATCTTCCAGAGTTCTTCTTTTAACCTCATCCTTACCAACCTTTTCTTTGAAATCCTTGAATGGTGTTCGCCCAGCAACCATCTCATAAATACTACATCCCATTGCAAACCAGTCCACCGGATAGCTGTAATTTTCTTCGTTCAGGATTTCAGGAGCCATATAGCCATTTGTTCCAGCCTGTTGAAAGCATACAAGCAGATTTATTATGCATGTTAACAATGCATGCAGTTAAACAGACTAGTTTTCTGTTCATTCAAAATATTAGTAATACAAACTCTCCATAACATACAGGTGTACTTGTGCAACATGTTTTAACATATGGATTATTTCTGTCTTTAAACAACGTGTAAAAACTTAAAAAAAAAGGTTTTTTTTTCCCCCCCAACTTTATCTTTCTTTTCTTGAGAATATCAGAGAATCACAGAATCTGTCACATTATAATTTTTCCTTTGTGTTAAAGATAGTATTGTTAGTTTTGTCTTCTAAACATAACTGGTAATCACTTTGAAAGATAACAGTTAAAAAAAAAAAAATCAGGCATCCATTCCCTCCCCCTCCATCAGGCTGGAACTCAGGTCCAACAGTGGGTTTTGCTGCCAACGGAGAAAGTTCTCATCATGCTGGTAGCTGAGCCACATTAGGAAATTCTCACCCGCACTCCCTGCTGGTTTCTGGAAGAAGCTATTACCATCAACGGCCAAGGAAAACTCTTTAAAAAACATCGTAAGGAAGTAAATCAGTGAAAATCATCATTAGTAAATTGGTTATTTCTTCACAACAAGAGCTAAAAGCAAAGCAAGCTCTTTACCTACAGCCCTCAGTCTTCTAAAGAAAACTTTGTAAATGTCCTTACAATTCAGTGGTTGTAAAACAAGAAATTATACTTAAGAGCTTTTTTTTTAAATTCAAAAATAAATCTGAAAGAATACAAATATTTGTTCTCTTGTCACCTTGTAACTCCCATAAGCTATTACAGTGGCAAGACAACTTCATGATACCATCTTGAACATGCAAACAGGTGAAAGAACTAGGGAGTTAACACTTCCTACCTAAAATGAAGCTCTTTAGATAACAAATAGTACTAAATATAGTATAAATTGACCCCCTCCAGAAGAACAGACTGTTTTCAAGGAGGGAAATTAGTCTGTTTCCTTCCAAGACCAGGCCTGGACTATTCCCAGCTGGATCACAGACAGTATCCAAGGTAGCTTCTGCTGCCTCTCTAGTAAGTTGTTCTATCTGTGAGAAAAGAGAGGATTTCAATGTTCCTACACTTTGTTGTTGTTGTTGTTGCACTGTCACATTACTGATGGTATGCGATTTTGGTCAACACAAGTTACCATATCTGATACCGTATTTTATCCTATCTTATATATTTACCAGATTTAGTTAACAAGGATAACTACGTCAGTTACTTGAACCTTTTTTCTTTTTTTAAATATCTTCCTGAAAATTGAAATTGTTGAATTACTAGTATTACTATTTTAAAGGAAAACAGGATATTTTCACAAGATCCTCAGATATATTCAAGACCGACATCACTATCATTACCAGAACACAAATAAACATTAAGAGATATGCTTGGAAAAAAAAAATTGGAGGTAGAAAAGGGCAAATAAAACTAGTGTTTATAAGAGGAAATTACATTTCTAGTGTGTAAATTTGTACGTTTGTTGCAAAGCTCAAGAGATGACTTTTAGTTCATGAGCTGGGTACTCATACAACTTTTCTAACTTCAGGCAGAGTATTTCAGAATCTGGTCTTACTATATGAGCTCATGAGCTCATGCCACATACTCTACTATACAGAATAGATGCACAAGGCAACATGTTAACATCAATTACAATGTAAGTATAAATACCATTTGCAAAAATAAACAAATAGTAAATAAAAACAGCCAGACAATTAAATCCACTTTGTTTTTCCATTTTGTAATTTTTTCCTTTTAAGGATATAAAGCAAATATATTCATTTGGCTGAAAAATAAATGAGAAAATCAAAAACATGAGTCAGCTAGACAATAAAGGAAGGGTTTGAAGCTGACTCTCCCCTGCTTCGCCATACCCATGGAAGCTGCTCAGTGCAGGGAGACCACACGGGCAGGGCTAACATCATTCTTCAGGCAATCTCTACTGTTTGCACTGAGGTTATCTGAGAAGTTAACGTTAAGGGGTAACCAGACAGTACTAAATTTTTATTATGATCACTTGTTTATTCAGGAAGGAAGATGAGCATTCAAATGTGGACCCCTGAACTCAGATTTGTCTGGCTGAAGATCTTGAAACTGGAAAGAGAGAGGAAGGGTTGAAAGCAGTAGAAAGAGTCTGGTACAGAAGAATGGATACAGAGCTCCTCTGGATTAGTGAACATTAGCACTAAAAAGGTTTCTGGAATTTTTTTTTTTTTTTTTCTGGGAAGCAATAAGCATTAGTTTTACTGAGGCAGAAGATCACGCTAATTGGAGCACTAATATCTTGAAAAACTGATGAGTCATATCAAATTGCATCCCGACAGCCCAGACTGCACCTCCCGATAAGACCCTACTTTGCTGCAATTTAGCCTCATCAGACAGTGAATCACGCTGCATAAATTCGACACAGGAAAGACAGAGCAGCAGCGTGTGGCCATGACTGTCTCAGGGCAGTTCCTGTCAGCAATGCCTCTCTTCCACTTGCCTTCTTTCTCCCATACAACAAATGGCTTTGTAGAGAAACCACTAAAAGAAAAAGTTGCTGCAAGTACCTGCAATCTATTCCGCGTGCATTTCCCACGCAAGCGCTGGCAGGTCCCCCCGTACAGACAACCTGCACTGTGGTGGTTCCCTCACCTCTCAGGGCCGGAGAAGGCAAGGTCACCAACGCACACTGAGAAGGGCTGCGCAGCAACGGTCTACACACAGCACGGGCGGATCATCAAATGCTGCCCTTCAGACTTAAGTGAAAGATTGTGGTAAAGTCTGAGTTTGAACCCAAATTAAGTTTTAAAATTCTAAACTAACAGCATTGAAATCTTTTGAGCTGTTTTTGAAATGATTCAACTCAATGTGACAGAAGTGTTAAAAGATTTACTGCTCTTTGACATGTTAAACCACTCTAGTTCAGGGTTTTAGAAGAAGAGCTGGTTTTTTCATGGAATTTCCAACATCTAAACTCTAAAGAAATCCCTCTCAATTCTGGTTATTTCTTACAATTTGGAATTCAGGAGCAGACTAAGAAACAGGAATCTAAATCTAATCTTACAACCTCTGTCATTCAAAAAACAATTAAGGCTGCCATTTTCTATTGGAAGAAAATGCTCTTCCCAAATGGCCAACATTATTGTTTAACCTGACAAGAGGGAGGAAGAAACACATAAATGTCTCAGCCATTTTTGTCAAAATAGAAATTTGAAGACAGGAAAACCTACATTTTAGACCTTCTCACCTAAGTATTTGGTAATTTAGCAAAATATTTTATTTTGAAAGAAAGATGATAAAGCCATTTAGGCATGTAAAACTCAAGCAGCAACAAAGTCAAAAACCAGAAAGCAGCACTAAGATGCAAGGATCTATCCAGGATTATAAGGAAAAGAGCTGCTCAGTGCCTGGAACACAGATCTTTCAAGTAAAGAGTGAATTATAGCTTTGGGGAGTCGATGGCATTGGAGAGAAGCTAAAATCTGTCATCCCTACACTAGTCATTATGGAGAACAATACATCAAAAATGAGACCAACTTTCAACAGAGAAGAGACATCCTGAGGCAACACGAGAGACAACCCTCGATGACTCAGGAGAGCTTTATTTAAGCAGATAAGACAGATGCAAGTTCCCAGACTACTGAAATGAGCTCTTAAAGCATAAAGTTCTCACTAGATTAACAGAATTTGGAGTGGCTAAAAAACAGTGCATTAGGTGGAGAATATATCCACTGATTCCCAAAGGAAAGTCAGAAAAAAGAGTTCAGCTGTCCTTTAGCATGTCAAAGAGTAAATCAATGTACTGAAAATTACATTAAAATATTAAAAGGGAAAATAAGGCAGGAAGCAAAAGGATTTAAAAGTTATCACACATGAAAAAAAGAGAAATATAGGTTTTGAGAAGTCTATTTGCCATGGGCTCTTATTAAACACTTAATTCAGTGGGTATTACCTGACATCTCTCTCTATGGAAACTCTGAGTATGGGTTGCTGCCATTTTTTCTCACCTGAAATAATATTCTTAAATTATTAGTTTGCAGTAGAGTTCTTTTTACACAATACAGTTTATATAAAACATCAGAAGCTGTGTATTAAGTAAATACCACTTTCACAATAGATCTTATTTTACGTTGATATGAGCAAAATAAAAACATGCTGAGATAGTCCAACACCCTGTCTGCCAAATCTTCACAATTCAAATGTGCCTTCGTTTTGCCTGAGACTCAGGCTAGGGAGATTTATTTCTTCTTTCCTGCAAGATTCTTGATAAGATTCAGGACCATTTGTACATGTGCCATTGACTGCTCCAGTGATCTTAGAGACACCTAAATAGGTGCAATTATCCCTTCACCAAACCCAGCGTGGTAGTGTGCAAACTGACAACAAAAACACTATCACAAGGGAGCTGTAGGATGTTGCATTACCCCAGTGTCAACACACAAGGAGAAACTATGTCCCTGCAGAATGCAGTCAGTGCAATACCACCATTTTTTCATTGCTCATATGATATCACATCTTTCTTGACATGCCTTATTTGCATATACTGTTCAAAATACAAAAAATAAAACAAATTCTAGTAATTAAATTTTACTTTTTTTTTCTTTTTTCTTGAAGGGTTAAAGGATCTATTTCTCCTATTACTTTCATATCTTAAGAGGAACACAAAATATAATTTTTCCATAAACAACTAAAATACAATGACCAAATGTTGTCTTTGGATACATTACTGAAGAACTGCTGTTAAGTGGAATTGATGCTTTGAACGCGGTTTGACAGGGCATAGTAGAAATGATTCATCTGAATGATTCTTTTCTGAAAACGGACTCTGTATAAATTTTTTAAAAGGCCACATAATTATAATCTTTTAATAAAACAAGAAGTGATCCAGGGAAGCATTAAGTGCACTCAGTTCTCTGTGAAGTCAAAGGTACTCGGCACATTACTAAAACTTTCAGCAGATGGTGGCCCATAACTGTAACCACGTTCACATATCCTATTCAGATTACTGTCTTGACAAGGGAAAAGTACTTCAAACAACACAGCATCTCAGCTTCTAACAAATACAGCGCAGAACGAACTGTCTGCAGTTTTCACCAGCACAGATACTGACAAACAGGCAGAAATGGGATTTAGATCTCTCTACCTTTTCCCACAGATCTCTGCAAAACATACTCAACTGATATCACAAACTAAACAGCAAAGCAAACCAGAATATCTATCTTTTGTTTGCCATGGCACAAGAACTGTTGAACAGAGAAGAAAACAAGCTGAGTTTAGCTCCATCAGCTGTTTCCTGGGGCTCAGTCCTTCCTTCCTCCAAGGGGTGCCACCGACTGCTTTGTTCTCTTTCCCAGCTGCTCCTCCACTCCTTCAGCAATGGCCTTAATAGACCCTGGAGGAATGCAGAAACAGAGCATGGAAAAGTTTTCTCTACACACAAGTTAATAAGCCCTAGATGTAGGGAACAACTGATCTTCCTCTGTCATTCACTTACCAACCCTCACTTTTCTCCCATGGGGCACCGTGAGGAGGAAGGCAGCAAAATGACAGAGAATTACAGTTCTTCTACCAAATGACCAGACAGTAGTAAGAAAAGAGCTGATCAAACGAACAAGCAACTATTCTAGAAAGAAGATAACATCAAACTTAGTAAGTCCAAAGGAATGTTCTCTTTTTCACCCGTGAAAAGTCTCACACAACAGAGATGACAGCGTGTCACAAACATTCGGCAAACGCGAGGTGTCACACTCTGCGACGCACTGCTGCGCTCCCACGGAGCCGAGAACAGAGACAGGGGCTTGTGCAGGGTCGCAGGAAAAGGTAATGCCAGCGCTGGTGCAGGAACGTAGGAGTTCCCGAATCTGCACGCCTACATGAAACTCAAGACCAGGAGCTCTTTCCATTTTCAGATAGAGATGTAATTTTAACACCAAAAGGTGTCTGGTCTCCGCTTTAAGTATACACACACACACACACACACACACACACACACACACATATATGCTGATAAAAGCAAAAAAGACATAAAAATTTATGCTGCACTAGGAGAAAAAAAAAAAGAAAGGAAATAAAAATTGCCTCTGGGAATCAAACTCAGTAACTGGAACAGTAAAAATACACATTTGTTTGTTGGTTGGTTTGTTTTACAATTTCAAGTTTGAACATCAGTTATCACTGAAGTTGTCATTAGAAGTCACACTTAGGCGAGAGAAAGAGAAATTTGCAAGCGGAGGCTGCCTCTGTGCTTACTCATTGGAAGAAATATAGACATGCTAGAGTATATTTTTAAGTTCAGATTCACACTCTACAGAAATTAAAGGGATAAATGACTCAAGAAAGAATAGTCCAGTATCTGGGCACTAATTATAATATTGGAGGCATACATCATTCACCTGCTTATTTTCTGCTAGACCGTGCATAAATCACTCTGCTTTAGATATCCAGCGCAGAACAGGCTAACTTCTCCTTCCCTACTTCAGTAAGGTCTCATCAGAAGAAATATGCATTTATAGATAGTGAAACAATCAGACATTAGGAGGATGGTGCTATGTAGGACATACAGAAAGCCTGGTATAGAAAGCTTGGTCACAAACACCAAATTGCAATCAAAGACTTATCAGGGTTTCTTTAGCCTTCCCGTGACAAAATCTTCCTTTTAAATTTGTGAAAAGTTTCTTCCCTCCTTTAACTTCTTCTGACTATTTCTCATCTATAATGTGGGAATTATAATACTTCACTTCAGAGATGCCTATGGCTTTATTATTTAATGACTGTTGAATATTCTATTAGCAGCATTCAGAGAGAACATTATGAAGCCATTCATAATAAATGCCAGCCTAGTATCAGCACAGGACATGAGTGGCTTGCTCAGAGAGAGGACAAAGGGAAACAAAGGTGTGACGGAGGGAGCAGGACTGCAAGGGGCACCAAGAAGGGCAGTGGCTCCCCAGTGCTACAGGCTCTGTAGGGAAAGCAGCAGAAATGGCCATGAGGCCTAGACAGTAACTACTATGGAAATCCATAGGATATCATCCAAGTTATCTTTGGGGATTAGGACTTATGATGAAATACAACTGTTTTACATGTAAGTGGAGGAGTAGAGTCTTGCATCAGATCAAAGGGTCACCTAGTCCCTTTTACTGTCTAAACTAGCCAAAAACAGACGCAATGACCTTTGATGCTACATCTTAAAGAGAGACAATGGCTTTTTCTGGGCAGAAAAACATCATGTCTGGTTGGTGGCTATTCCTACACAGCAAACTGTCTGATTGGGGCACATTGACTACTCCTACATCCTCTCTACCATCTCCCAAACTGCAGGAGGTAGAAAAGCAGCACCAAAATCTCTGTTTCCTTCACTTTCGGTGATAATGACATTCATAGTAGATAAGGTTTTCATTTTAAACGTATACAACTTAGAGATAAAAAGCACAAAATACCTCTCACTAAGAGGCACTTCATACCAATAGTCATTATCAAAATTTTTATGATTCAAAGTCACACTGATCAAAACAAATGAATTTTGAATGTCACACAACACACAAACTGAATGCTGGTTTTGAACTTTTAACGTAGAAGCAACAGTCGATGTACTCTAATTGTGAACAAATCTGTCATTATAAAAAGCATGAAGGAAGAACAGCTTTTTGCAGAATGTTAACCAATAGAAATGCAATGAAGTGATGACCGCAGGTCAACTGTACAAATGCTCAGTTATTTCTTATTCCACAAATATGAACCTTCCTCCCTGCTTCTCAACTGTCTTGAAATCAAGCTGCAAGTTTCAGGAACATCTAAATAGATTTTCTTATGTTTGCCTAAGAAACACAATCTTATAATAAACAAACATACAGGAGGGCAAAAGGACATTTTGAATAAGATTTTAACCAAAACATGTTTTTCCTATAAAAATATTATGATGTCCTTCAAACATATAAAACACAACACAGGAAAACTGTGAAGAAGCCTGAAACCTCTAAAGACATGAATGCACTTTTATGAATGTTACCAAACTATACTGTTTACTATTTTTTTTTATTTTACTATGTCTGTTTACTTTTCACAATTATTATTACAATACTTAAGTCCTCTGGTTCACATGTGTCTGCATAAAATTACTGCATAATTTACGTACAACAGCTGCTTAGTGCAAAAAATGTGGGAGGCAGAAAGATGGTACCAAACCATCTCTGCTCCCTTCTGCCTCATAAGGGCAGAAAACTCCTAAAATAAACGGCAAATCTGCACGGATTTCCGTAAAAGCAAATAAACTCCCCTACATTTGGATATACAAAAGACACGAGGGTCCTAAACAGAACTGTGAACATCTGCCTCACTTTTCTCACAAGCATTTTCAGGAAATTAAGTATTTTTACTCATTGGGATAGGAACAATAGCATTTGACTCACACACATCAGGTAAACTTTTCATTGTCAAAAGAGAACACTTACTAGACCTTGCTGAGGAGCATTCTTCTTTTTTTCTCCTTTCCCTCTTCTGAAAGTCAGGTTATTTTTTTCCAGAATAAACTGAGATTTATAGTAATTACAGACAACTGATGTACAGCAGCCAGGTATTTCTCAAAAAGAGTACTTGTAGCAACAGTATCTAAAGGACAACAAACTACCCCATCAATTGCATCACTACTATATCATCAACTGTGTAATACTTCTTCTGCAACATAAATACATGTTACTCTATAAAATCATATTAAAATCACCCATACAAGTTTCAAGAAATCTTTCCTTCCACATAGAAAATAACCTTTGGCTAGTCAGCAGTGAATAAACAGTGCAGGTTCACAGAAATTTAACCAAAACCTTGCACATGTCTAAAACAGGAACTTGTTCACTAGCCTGCCACTGGTGCCATGTGACAACCTAGTCATGTAACAAGATTTGCAAAGGGATTTATAGTCTCCTGCTGATGTATGGGTGGTATGTATTTATACACCAGATACTAGCAGTGTTTTGATGCTTTGAAATTGGAACAAAGTTGCCTTTAATGGCTTACACACTCATGCGAAGTGTACAAAATGGACACATTGCAGGGTTTTGGCAATCTCTAGTTAAATAAATAAATTAGGAAAATAATTCCATATATTATATATGACTCTACAGAAAAATGAATGATATTTCTACTTCACAATATCTAGATAAAAAAAAAAAAAAAAAAGACAGTGAATATCTTGCTATCTCACAGCCAAAAAAATTGCTACTGTTTTTCATCATCTGTTACATATTTAGTGGCATTTTCACTAAAAAAATACTTTGCTTCTCTGTAACTTGGAAAAAGAATTAAATAAAACCTGCACGAGTTTTACTACAGTAAAAGGATGAAGTTAATGTAGAATTCAGTTTATCTGCTATAATAAGAAACACTGTGCATAGTATCAAAATCATTTAGAGTGTATTTTTTTCCCTCTGAAATATTACTTTAGCAAAAACAAGGTATTCAACAGTTGATGTTACTAACATTTCTATCATGAAAAAAACAAAAAATGAAATGTTTGAACAAATCAAGCTCACAAGCTATCCTTATATAGCAGAAAGAAAAGGATCAGTCGTTTTCTTTTACTATATCACTTCCAAGAAGACTGCAATATATGTGTTTCTACCTACTGTTTGACTAACAGACTCGCTTAATTTTTCTTCATAAGACATGTGAGACTTGCTAAGTAAGATTTACCCAAACAGATAAAACATATTCCTCATTGTAGCCATAAATCTGTAATAACACAGATGTACCAGAAGTAAACCATGGTTTTGTATCAATGAAATTAGCTCATTCCTTTGAGGCAAGTGAATAATTTGTGAATATGACTGAAACATAAGTTTCATATTTACTTAGTGTGCGGGAACAGTACAGGCATGACACTGAAGAACCAAGTTCAGACTTCTGAACTTCCGAAATCTGCAAACACCTCTCTGATGTTAGGCATTTAAGGCATGCATATAGTAAAAACAGGTTTGGCCTGGAATAATATATTTTCTGCTTCTGTATGTAAAATTGCAATTACAAATAGTGACACTGAATTTAATAAATCTCTCCTGGGACCACATATCTCTTTAGGTGACTAAAATTATGCCTATGCAAATATTTTTGTTCGACATTTTAGAATACTGACACTTTGATACTCATACTAAAAAGACATGCTAGAATATAAACTTTCTGGCAATTTTAACAGACACAGTAAAACTGATCAGTAAACAAAAACTGATTTAACAGCACTATTCCTTATTTATTACAGGAGTAATCTTATGAGGTTTAATGCAACAAATTTTGTAAATGTGCTTTCAGATTTTCCTATGCATGGCATTACAATAAATAGCAGTAAGGACCCAAGTCCTAGGTATTATAGATATAAATAGGGTCAGTTCATACAAATCCAGAGTTTTGCTGGGAATAGTTGTTCATTTAACTTTTTCATATTTATGACACATAGTTCACACACACCAAGTTTGTTGCCACAATAATATATAACTAAAGAAGCAAATTAGACCAACAAAAATGCATGTATCTATTATCTGCAAAACACAGTAAGATTTATAGCGGATATATAATGTGCTCAAATGCCATCTTCATGAATAAACTGATACTTCCACCTCAAATAACTTTTATTCCAAACCTGCTTTAACTGTCACAGAAACAACATTCTCATGATATTCCTCTAAAATACAACACATTCTTATTTTATAATAGTTTCCTATTTATAAAGCATTAGTCTCTATATTTTCTTTCACTGAGAACTAAAACCAATTGTACAATTTTTAACTATCAGAAGAAAATATATCTTTAAAATACAAATTATTTTATTTTGCTACTTAAACAGCAACATTAAAAGATAGGCTTATTTCACGTAGGATGCAAAAGGCTACGGGCAGGTCTTCTCTATTATCCTTAGTTTGTATACAATAAACTTGGGAAACAAGTGGGAAATGAAACACTTAGGAAATTTTATAATATTTGTAATTCTGGTTCCATTTCTTCAAAATGTTGCATCAACTTCAGATACATTCACTTGTTATATACATCCCTAAGCTCCATATACCTTAGGATAAATAACTTTCATATTTAAGTGATATGATATATCTCTTTGTGCAAACCTTACAATACTATCACCAACCAAGCTCAATCTGGGAAGACCACAGATAGGGCTAAGGTACTGCATACTCGACTTCACGTGTCAAGAGCTAATGGGACATCCTGCTCTTTCCTCCTTTGCATACAAACAGGCATGTATATTTTCCATCTGTCAGTTATCTGCAAACTTTTTCAGAAAGTAATTTGCAGGAGACGAAGGTTTGCAGTCATTTATTGGGCAGCACCACGAACAATACAAATAACACCACTACTTAAAGAAATCTGGAATAAATTTTGTTCTTCCAGGATCAAAAAGAAACTTTGACTGTTTGCCGGCCACTTGATACACAAAGAATTAATTGCTTAAATCCCCAACTAGGTGCTCTAGCTCAAATCACAAGGACGCTTGTGTTAGCATCTGTAAAATGCTTACATTTGTCAGTGCTTTATCCAAAGAGAAAAATCAGGCCAACTTAATTGTTGCATTTCTCTGTATGATGAGAAGTTGTTTTACTACATATAGATAGCATCCAAAGAGTTAATTAAGCAAATCTTCTTACCACCTGTCTCTTAGAATGAAATGACCACGTAAGGTCTTTAGCAAAGAACAAATCCTGAGGAATTAAGTCTTGAACTCATACTGCATTAGAAATAGAACAGCTTCCCACTTCCCTTCCCACTGCCCATGTTCAAACCATTTGTACTCACCCTCTGAGTGATGCTTTTTCCATCTTTGACTTGCACTGCCAAGCCAAGATCAGACAGTCTGCAGTTACCGTTATCATCCAGAAGGACGTTTTCTGGCTTCATGTCCCGGTACACAATCTTGATGGAATGCAGATGCAGAATCCCACAGGTGATCTGAGCTGAGTAAAAGATGATCCTATTCATTTCCAAACCTCTCTCTCCCACATTGTAGATGTGATATTTAAGATCCCCTCCATTCATGAGGCTCATGACAAGACACAGATGGCTTTTGCTTTCATAGGCATAAGCTAGGGTGACTATGAAGGGGCTGTTCACCTTCTCCAGAATCTCTTTCTCCAGAAGGGCCATCTTCTCTCCACCTTTCTTTTTCAACCTTTTCTTATCCAGTTTCTTGCAGGCATACATCTTACCAGTATTTTTCACTTGGATGGCACAAACCTACAGAAGATGCACAAGAAAAGGTAAAGAAATCATTTTACAGATACAGACTGTAGAATCAAGAGCAGTAATTAGGTAGGAACTGGAGAAGCATAGATGCCTGTGAAAAGAAATATGATCTGTTTTGTTCAGGACTACCATATGACGGGCCCAGTGCAAGATTCTTGAGGATTACATTAGTCCATTTGTACTAATAAATAAAATGAACATCCGACAATGAGAGTAAGTAGCATACACAGCTTGCACCAGTACAGCTGAATGTTCTTCTCTCCCCAAACAAGGCCTTCTCATATTCTTGTTCACAGATCCTGATCTATACTATTTCCCAAACCAAACCTAGGAATTGTTTGGAATGGTATGAGCTAGCGCAGGCCAAAACTATGGCAAGAAGTAGGCTAATAATTAACTACATGAATAATCAAGTAAGCCTGTGTCCTATTTCTTTACTAGCACAGACAGAAAACATAAAATGCATGGAGATGTTCTTCACTAATTGGCACCTGGAGTCTGCTCAATTATAAAGATGACAAACAGCCTAATTTCTGTGAAATGGAGTAAGTTTTGCAAAGTGTGAAATAATTTCTTAATTTACTGCCAAATCTTTCTTTGCAAAGCTGCCTGCTGGTCTTAGAAGGGAGGGACGACCAGCACCTTCAAAAGGACAGCTCTTACCTCTCCGAAGCCACCTTTGCCCAGAACTCGGAACTCGTAGAAGTATTTGTCAGTCACGGGCTGCTTCTCAAAAACTTTCCATTGGAGGAATTTGTCATAGAAGGGGCTGGCCTGGAAGTCCTGAAAGGGCTTGCCTTCAAGGAAGAGTTTGGTTTCCTCCTTGGCCAGCTGCACAATATTCTCATAGTCCTTCTCAGTGGCTGCCTGGCACTTGCTAGCCAAATCAGAGCTCATGAAACTCAGATAGTTTTTAGCGCCTGTCTTAAGAAAGTTGGTCATCATATTCTCCATGGTACTGCTCTTGATCTTGTCCTCTGCCAACTCCCAGTTTGACACCTCATCCATGAATTCCCTAGCTACTAAAAATTCAGGCACTGTCTCTAAGAAGTCTCTGAAGAATCTCTTGCCGATGGGCTGCTGCTCACAGATGCTCTCATAATCAACCACAATGGACTGTCTAGCGTCTTTACACTGGTCGACCTTGGGCAGTGAGAGGCTCTTGCGTCTCTTTTGCATCTCTTTGGTGTCTCCATCTCCACTCTTCCTGGCCTGCAGGTAGGCTGTGTTGGCAATCAGGTTGTCAAGCCCTCCCATGTCACACATCTTGGCAAACTCTTGGGGTGGCAGAGCCCAGGTGAGACAAAATGAGGAAGGGGCCCAAGAGCTATGCTGCAGCTGTGCTGTCCTTCTCCGTGCTGGTTGTGTGTGTGGGCTTCTGAAACACACCAGAGACACTAACTGCTTTTGCATTAAATACCTCTCAAGGATTTTCACTAAGTACCTTTAGGTATATGTACCATTTGTGGAAAGTGACTGGTAAGAGGTTTCTCTGTAAGGAGCTTTGAGTTTGCTATATATAGTTGAGGAATGACATCCTAGGCGAACCATCTCACTAGCAGCACCAAAGAAATGCAGTCTGGCTGGTGTTTCTCAGAACAGGCCCCGGTAGCCTCTACCTACATGGTCCCTGGCTGCTGGGAACGGGCTAAGGCTCCTCTTTGCAATATATGTCCACTCCAAACTCAGTAGCACTCCAACCACTCAACACAACAGTATCTTGGCTCCCTCACTCATGACTACATACATACAACTCTTTAACAGGAATTAAGTTCGGATTTGTTTTTATAAAAAGCTTTTATCACAATCTTCCATACCTGAAGCACAAGCTGATGTAGACTAACATGAGTTGTTGACTTTTTGATTACCACCCATCTGTCCAGTCGCTGACCATCTACACTTTCAAAACTCAAGTTATGTTCAGTGCCAACGGCTCTGGACTACAGATATCTCGTGCAAGGCTTGATACCTTATGCTCCTCCCTCTGAAGGAACGGAAAGCGGATTATATGGAGAGGCTAAGAACAGCAACAGCTCTAAAAATAATGATCTCTATATACAAAACAGCATAAAATTCTGATCTCCTCTCCCACACACAGGAAAACACTCTTCAAATGACTGGTCAAATATTGTTATAACAGTTCTAAAAGATACAGTGATCTCAATTTGTCTTCCCTGCTACATTTGTATTAGGACAACGAGTGACAGTACAAGAAGGTGGCAACAGTCTATGCCTGAGGTGACACCAACAAAGGGACAAAGTTGATTACAATCAAGTGAAGCCAAAATTGACCTAACTTCACGCGCTGGCTGCCTACGAAAACTGTGGCCCACTTTTTTGCCAATATTAAACACCAAGTGTGGACTTACCATATTGAGCCCTTCTACTGTGAGGCCACAATGTGGCAGCTAAGAACTCTTTGAAATAAGTAAGGTATTACAGGAGCAGGAAAAGTAGTTCCATGTTTTCTCTAGTAGCAACAAGTTCATGTTACTCAAGACACTACTCCTCTCCTTTTTCATTGTTGTATTTCAGATCAATTTGAAGAGTTGAATCAGAGAACTCAAACGCTAAACATTAGGAGTAACAACAGGCATCCCACAGACTCTTAAGTGCCGTACCCTTCTTAGCTGCTTTTTGTTAACTCTTCTATATGATTATACAGTATTTTGTTTTTGCATACTTACTCCCATGAATTCATGCTTACACTCTACAAAATTACACTATGGGTTTGTTTTTTTTGCTGAGTTTGGGAGGATGATCCATTGCAAAGTACAATACACAAAATGCACTGGACTTGAGTAAAAACAATACAAAATAAAACTATGACTTTTTAGATAAACTCATGCAAATTAACAGGTTTCTATATTTTGGCATGAGTTTTGGAGATCTTTTACAAAATTTTAAGATTAACATTATAACAAAACTACATATATAGTTTTATAGACCAATGCATTCATCATACACATTTGAAGAACCTTAGCTATCAATAGTCACAAAGAAAATAAAGTGGTCCTCCCACATTCTTCCATGTTAGTAGTAATGAGACCCAGTGAATTTAAGTACTCACAATTTTTTTTCTTTACAGTTAGTGAAATGAAGATCTTGTGAATTGTTAATCTTGTAGTGAGATGAGCAGAGCAGGGAACAACTACACTTGACCTGTATGACAAACTTAGGAATGCTGTTATTATCAATGACCCACATTAAGCTATCTTAAAAATAAGACAGTTTGCAACCATTAAATTGAAAAGCAATACTGCATAGAATTATTAAACTCTATTCCTCCAAACAGTATCTTATTTGTTTAAATAATAGCTTGTTGTTGCTTGTGTCTATCTCAAGGGCAAAAATTTACATAAGTATTTGAATAACTCTACATTATAATACTACAAAGAGACCTTTTAGAGTGTTCTGCTTTTAATGTTTGACACTATCCTACTTCTGTTTTCACATTTTTAGTCATTTGTAAAGAAAATTTCCATACTGAATATCTGGTAATTCCAGTCAAAAATAGCTAAGTCAAAGAGAGTTAAAAAAAAACAGTAGTACATTTTTTTTCTTGGGTTAAAAGTTTACAGGGTCCTTTTCTCTCAACAACGTTACTTACCGAATTCATGCATTGAAAAAGGACATGGAACTTCTACTCAGGACTTACTAAGTCCCACCAGTTTCAAGAGACCTTGAAAAATATACAAAGTCGAGCAGAAGGCCATCAAGATGATCTACAAGCTAACTAACCTGACCTGTGAAGCGAGGTTGAAAGAAATTGTTTAGCCTAGATAAGAGTGGGCTTGCAGAGAGGAGGGGAAACTAAACTCAGTCTTACAATACTTAAAAAGCAGATAGTTTTTAAGACACAGATTTTCTCTCCTCAAGATGTACCCTCTTCAAAACAATGCATGATGAGAAGACAGGAGGCAATGAGCAAAAGTTGATTCAGAGGAAATTCCTTCTCGATGTAAGATTTTTCACTGTGAAAACAGTTTCACATTGGAATAATCGGCCCAGAGAGGGTGGGACTTGGCTTGAGCCAGGCAAAGCTTTGCTTTCAGCAAAAGTAGAACTGGATGGTCTCCTAGGGTCACTTCCATGATAGATTTTGTCATGATTACTAATATATTTCAAAGATTTATCTCTTTCAAAGTGAACTGAGTGCACATGGCTTTTATCTTGTGAAAATTTCCTCAATTTTGAGAAAGGTAGAAGAAAAGTGACATGTCAGTTGCTTCAATTCAGTATTTAACTTCCTGAATGCTTCTTCTGCATTAGCATCTGTTGCAGGTAGCATTTTAAGACGACTTCTCTGCCATCATAATTTTTAGCTGTTGTCATGCATGTAACATGTGAACTGAAAGCTGAATGAAAATTACTTTGGTACCTTCCGTGAACCCAAGCAAAATGAACAAAGAAATCCTCTGATGTGACTAGACAGAACTAAAAGAGGGTAGAGGTTAGAACTAGGGATCTAATTTTAGCACAGAAAATATATGCTAAACATAGTTTAACTGCTACAGCTAAAAATTACTTCCATATCTAACAAGGACTTATTTTCTCATCATATTATGAAGGAATTCTCTTACACAAACTGAAGATGGGAAGATGAAAGAGGCTAGAGCAGCATAGAAACTATAGGCATTTCATTCATTATTATTGGCCTTTCTTGTATTAGTTTAAATTTTCAGAAAGACATCATCTGGGATATTAAAAACTGAAGTGACACACTGCAACAAGGACACAATGTAGAATTTCTGTGGTTTTTCAGTGTACAGTGAGACTTGTTACACAAGTTAGGTTTAAAACATTCAAGCCTTTCTAAAAGCAAGAAAATGAGTAGGAAACACATTAGTAGCACATTACACTCTACATGTACACTTGATGAAATAATCTAAGATTCCCATTGGACATATTTAGACAATGAACTTACATCTCTTAAATATTTTTAAATAAACAGAATTAGCTAGAAGTACCTCTGTTGAGAAATGTATAAACCTTGAATATTTAAGTTCATCATTCTGTAGTAAACAAGGATATGTATATAATTATTGTTTCAAATCTGCCCAGGTTTATTTACCATTTTATCGAGCTTGAATTCATTTCAGATATAATGTCAATCTCTATATTATTTATAAAAATACCCACACCATATGTTCAGATTAATATAAAAATTCAATGCCTCAGCATATACTGACATTAACTGTGATTATCTTTTCCTTAAATATCCAAAATAAACGGAAAATGAGATGCAAGCAAATAAATAAATGTAATAAAAACCACAGCACTGATCAAATAAAAAATGGTATTTTGAAGATTTTCATAATAACGAAACAACGCCTTCTCCTATTGCCCAAAACAAGCATTGTATAAGATAAAATGATGATAAAGAAACTTCTGGAACAGACTTTTGATGATATAATAATTTATTAAAACATATTTTTGATAAATTTATTAAGTACCTGCTTTCCTTCAGATATCTAAGTTATCAGTTTTTCCTGCTTTCTGGATTAGTCAACTGATCATCCACTAATTAGTGGTGTAACTGTTATCAAAGATGTGTCACTGCACCAGAATTCTCTGGATTAAAATAACATGTTTCCATGACCTTTAACAGAAACACAAATTAAAAAATTATGTGGTTTAACACTATGGTTGCAAAAATTATGTATAGAATATTATACAGCAACAGATTTTGAAACACAGCAATACATAATTTTCTTAAGTCATAAAGAAAACCTAAATGAGAAATGTATAGTACAGTCTCATGGAAAAAGTAATAAATGCTTCACTCACCATTTGCTTTAGATTAAGAAACAAAATACTTTCTAACAAACCTCCCTGACTGTGGTTCTGTAGGCAACATCATTTAGACAGCATTTTTTTTTTCTGATGATGAGCAATACAGTGTATCAGATTTTCAAAGTCTCCCTTTTGAATTCATTCACTTCTCTAATCAAATACATTAGGCTGTATCAGTGTAAAATTTACACAAATGCAATTCTATATTATGATACAGTTATCATTCAAATTGTAATAGACACATTTTTAACGTAGTGTCTCTTTTCAGCTGTGGAAAGATTCGCAACAAGACTGACCATTGCCTCCTAATACAGCAAAGAACGCACAACAAAACCACTCCATTATTGTAGCAGATAAACCAAAAAAACTGTGCCATGACTGGCCTGTTCCATCCTTTTGTATGAACATATGACATAAGACATACACTATTTAAACAAGTTCAACAGAAAAAAAAAATTCCAGTGTTTTTATTTGCCTATTCTCTGGACTACCCAGTCCTGCTGGCAGAGGGGACAGCGATTATTCTGTTTCACCCACAAGGACATGCAGCAATTGTGGAAGGAATGATTGCATTCTCCCCAAACCACTGAAAGAAATGAAAAAATGTTCCAGTTAAATTCTTGGATAAACGTCTAGTCAACATTCATTAGCAAGGTCCAAACTACCATTCTCAAGCACTTATAGATATTGCAAGCTGATATGATATTTAGAAAAAAAAATATATATATCACCAGTGCTTTATCTGCTGAGATTGTATCATTGCTGTCATTCTTACACTTCTCAGTTTGCTCTCACCGATCTTTGAATTTTATTCCAAATCAAAAGAAATACATATATTCTCATCTTCTTGTACAGTCCTGTGATTTGGTATAAACACATTTATCTTTGTGATCAGAACAAGTGCATCTGTCTGAGTTCTGTTCACTTGAATTGCCTCAGTAGCAAAATGCAGCCAATACACTACTCACTATCACTAAAGAGCATATTAACTAATTCTTATTGAATTATTAGTATTATTAGTATTGAATAATAGCTAAAAAATAGCCAAAGCTATTTTTACTAACGTAAAACAATGACAAACTGCAGAATTACAACAGTTTACTTCTGAGCTTTAAGAAAATTAGCATTCCCTTCAAACTCTAAAATGCACCCTACCGAGAAAAAAGCTTCAGTTGAAAGACAAGCAAATGAAATCACTACATACCAACACAATCTTCTTGTTTGTTTTCAGCTTGACATCTAAGACAGGCATCTAAAAGTAAACAAGAACAAAACTCAATTTGATGCTCAGAATATAGTCTTACTAATAGTCTGTCAGAATTGATTTACCTAGGTAAAAAGGCTACATTTTGCTGACTCAGCCATTTAACACTAAACTATCCCTCCATTCCTCCCCCAAATTTAAAAACATGCACCTGACACAATGAAATGAGCATCTGCAAGAGATCAAAAGGACTACAAACTGGTCAGAAAGTTTTATTTTCCATTGCTTCACTCTTTTCCCAACTTCTGCTGCAAAAAGCAATCGTTTTGCAGATATGACAACCAATTTCGTGCCAAGGCACTTAGGAATATTAAGACCAGAGCAAGCACAGAGCCAAACCCTAATTATAGGGCTTTGTTTTTCAATGACAGCATCTCCTTTTAAGGAAATCACTCAAAATTTTGATTTCTTTACCCTCTACATCTCTCACACCCCCCATCTACCACTACCGTCTTTTTTGTATGGTTGTTTTCCTCAAAGAAAATCTGCATGTAATTTTCACAATCCTGACACACGCACACAAACTATTTTTAAATGTCGACCACTAAAAGATAAATGGAGAAAACACCTAACTAAAAATATTTATCTTCTTTCTACTCTCTGGTCTCTGCAGCTACAGGTCGTGATGACAGACTGAGGATTACAGATACAGCAGTGACTACTTCCAGGCTTTATACTGGGCGACACAAATCCAGAAAGAGCAAAGCCTTCGTCTCTCCTTCGCTCCAACGTGGACTGCCACCTCTGTGTGCACACAGGCCATGCACAACAGAAAGCACTCAACTATTACGGCAGGCTATACAGTGCACACACGTCCTCATCGCCTCCAAAGACGAGCCAATCATTTAGACCAAAGCATCCCAAGAAGTAAATTTGCCCAGCAGGTCACCAACTGGAATATGTTTTTCCAGAAGAGCAAAGAATACTTCTATCTAGAAGATACAAAAGCATATCTATCTATCTATCTATAAGATAGACACAGGACTTTCAGTTTGAATAGTTATGCTATCACTACCAGATACTGGAATGTGCTTCTATTTCAGATTGACCCACCCAGATAGCCCTTGCTTTTCAGAAACTGTAAAAGCAAGAGCTTCAAAACTTATCCTTTCCTCATTAAGATTAGAGTAGCAAGTAAAATTGCCTTTTGCCTATGATAATTCCATAGCATCTAGGGGTCAAACCGCAGGGAAGATTCAGCCAAAGTGCTTCAATTTACAACACGGTACACCAAAGCAAACTGCTTCGGAGGGGCATCGAAGCGCTGGGCAGCGAGCTGCGGTGGGCTGGTAGCGGCTGTAAAAGCAGCTTACCTACCCCAGGTCTAAATATAGGGCTTCAGCTGGAGAGGCAGCGCCGACAGCTGAGGACACAAATCAGTACCCTGAGACAGCCGCCCCCACTCTTGCATCACAACCCCAAGGTATCAGTCCGTGAAAGGTTAAACAAATTTAGTACTGCCACAATCCTTCCCTTTCCAGGCAGCGCCTCAGCACTACTGCTTCCTCCCCCTGTGCTTCTCCTATCTTTGAAGTCGGTTTAGGGAATTAAACCAGGGAAGAAAATTAAGGCAGCTCACACCTACATAAAACACCAGCAAACCAGCTTTAACACATGGAGCCAGCCCAGCCTCCAACCAAAGGTTACTGCAGATGCAGCCGCTCAACAGGGAGTTGGGCCACGTCTGGCAGGGGTCAATGTTAAATTGCCAAAGTCGGAAATAATGAAGTTTCCCATGGAAAAAGCTAGGTTGCTCTATATTAAAAAAACAACTATTAGGTTTTTCTGCTAATTTCAGTTGAAAAATATTCCTTTATTATAAAAAAAAACCTTTAATTTTTTTCTTGAAATGTCTGGATGACTTTTTTTTTTTTGAAGGCTTTTTACAGTGCTCTGTAGCAGAACAAACGTTTTTGTAAGAAGCCATGACCAGAAGCTGCCTCATCAACACTTCAGCTTCCCCGCAAACTGCAGCACAACCACTGCTAGCACAGGAGCCGCCGTTCTCAGAACCGGCGTTTCCCTTTGGCTGACGAGCCGCTTCCAGGGTCAGGGGCGAGTTTCTGCCTGCCAGCCGAGGGCAGGCACTCGCCCTCTCCAAAACGCGCCCGCGCAGGGCCGCTCTCCGGCCACTTCGGCCTGGCCTGGGCCTTCCCGCTGTGTCCTCCCGTTCCGTGAACGTTCTCACTAAACCCTCCATGGAGAAGCAGCCGCGGGTGCCTCTGTCCCGCTGGCGCCACCCTGGCCAGGCCGCGCCGGCAGCCCCTCGGTGCCAGCCCCGCCGCGGCCTGTGCGCAGGGGCTCGGGAGCCCGCGCGGGGCTGACTCAGCAGCGCGCAGGGAAACGGGAGAGCGGCCCCAGCGTGGAGGAACGCGCGGAATTCCCAAGGACCCCACGCGAGGAGGGGGAACAGGGCCGCCCGGGCCCTCCCGGCTGCCTCACGGGGTGGGCTCTGCCGCTTAGCGCGGGGCGCCCCGCGCTCCTCGGCGCCTGCCCCGTGCGCAGCAGCGCTGCAGGAGCGGGGCGGCCGCGGGACGAGCCCGGCAAGGAGCGGCCCCCCGGCCCGCGCCCGCCCCGCCACAGCGCGGCCTCGCTCCTGCCGGGAGGCGGCGGCCCGGCCCGCGGCGCGGCCTGCGCGCCCAGGAGGCTCCGCGGGGGCGGCCGGCGCTGCTCTCCCCGCCCCCGGGAAGCGGCCCCGCGGCAGGGGCGGCGGCCATGACGGGCTGGGCCCGCGGCCGGCGCTTACCCATGACCTGCACGCGGCAAATGGCGCAGGTATCGCACTCCACGTCCCAGCTCCACATGGCCACCGCGTTCCACTTCTTCAGCGAGAACATCTTGTCGGCGCCGCCCGCCCTGGATCCCGCCGAGGCCGCGTGCGTGTGGGGGGCGCCCGGCTCGTCCCCGTCCTCCACATCGGCCATGGCGGAGGGGCGGCACCTCCCGGCGCCGCGCGGGGACGCGGCGCCGCCCCGCGGCCACCGCCGGCAGCGCGAGCGAGGGCCACGGGGCGCCCGTGGAGGGAAACCTCCCTCGGGAGACAGCGTCGAGGGACGAAAACATTTTAAAATATTCACCGTGAAGCAGCTGGTCACGGCTGTGGAGCACTACAGCCAAGGCGGCGCGAGGAACCTTCACCGTCTGAGAGGGGCAGCATTGCCCTTCCTGCACATGGAACTGCTTACACAGGCATCAAACGCAGTTGTTCACTCCAGACTCCCCTTGCACACAACATGAGGACTACAGACGAATATAGCTCTTTCAGCAGCTTTTCTCTACGTACTTTTTTCCCCACTGAATTTATATATGCATGGAAAATCATTACGAACAGCTCTCCTCATTTCCTTTGTACTCTACTGAAAATGTCCAAACTTCAGTATTTAAATGCAGGAACTGAGTGTACTAAGTTTTTCAGTTACTCAAATGACGGTTCAGCTAGCTCAGTGCATGCAACAGAATAGGAAAAAAATTGTTTGCCAACTGTAGATAATGCATATAATAGCAGATACCCATATTCAGAAATTCTGACTTGATGTCCCAGGCCGAGGAGTAGTGCTTGACCTGGTGTTCGACTGCCACCCTGGAAACAGAGAAAACCTCCTCAACTACCTAACAGCCGCTTTCGTTTCACACTTCTGAGCCCAGTACAAAGAATACAGATACATCTTTACCTTTTCAAGGACATTTTCATTTTCTGCACGTCTTTTCAAACTCCGACTGTTGCACTGACGGTGGTTGGGAGAATGTACAATGCTTTTCACAGTTTTTTCATCAATCTTGCAGAAATGGAGAATTCTAGACATGACCTGGCTTTTCTTTTTTCCCCCCTCCCTCTCTTTTCTTTCTTTCTTCCTTCTTTGTAGAACTTGAGCTTTTTTGTTGTTTTTTTCCACAGCTTGCTGTCTCTGAAACACAGAATCCAACGTTATTTTTACTAATAACAAAATTGTTATGGAAATGTTGATTTTATGATAATGCAAAGAACAGTTATGTAAGTGTGTATCTTGGCCAACTAATGCACATACTGAGTTGTATTATTACACTTACTGTTTGCTCTGTCAATAGATACCATATATCAGAACATTCAAGTACTGTGTCAAATTAATAAATTTGCCAAAGAAAAGAATGTAGAATCATGTAAACATGTAGGTAATGCTTGTCAGCATAGTTCCATGCCAAAATTATTTCTTAAGCTCTAGATTATCTCTGCCTCTCTCTGCTGTTTTACCAGTAGGAAGACACTCAACAGGGTTTTCAATGGCCAGGATTAATAAAACAGTCATGGTTAAAGTCAAGCCCTCAGTACAGGCAGATAGTAGGCCGGCCACAGAGGATGACAGTGCAGGGAATAGGTGCAATAGCAGCTATGGCAATTCTTAAGCTTTTATCAAACCTGCCTGATGCAGTCGCCAAAATGGAAAATAGACTTCAGCATTAATCATAGAATCATAGAATCATAGAATGGCTAGGGTTGGAAGGGACCTGTAGAGGTCATCTAGTCCAACCCCCCTGCACACGCAGGGTCCCCTAGAGCATGTGGCACAGGGTGATGTCCAGGCGGGTTTTGAAGATCTCCAGAGAAGGAGACTCCACCACCTCTCTGGGCAGCCTGTTCCAGTGCTCTGTCACCCTCACCGTTAAGAAATTCTTCCTCAAGTTCCTGTGGAACTTTTGGTGCCTCAATTTTTGGCCATTTCCCCTAGTTCTATCACTGGCCACCACTGAGAAGAGGCCAGCCCCCTCCTCCTCACTCCCTTTCGAATAGCTCCCTTTTAATAGCTACAAATTTTGTATCCAGAAATAAAAAACAGGTCAAGACAGGCCTTTTGAAAACAATCCTGTGTCTTCGGCGTGGATGAGTCCTGGAATACATTGTATAACACTTAAATTTGGAAGACCTTCGTAGAGGAGAGACCGAAGAAATCACAGAAATACATCGTTACCTAGAACAGCAAATGAGTTAGCACACACACAGCCCTTCCGTTTTCTCTAAACTGCAGCATATATGTGATTATGATGTGACAGTCACAAAAGTGCAAGTGAGTTCAAAGACAGAGAAGCAGTAATAATAATTCAGACTTTTAACTGAATTGAGTTACATCCAGTGTAGTAACAGGCATCACTACACCTAACACAGAGAAGGGAATTTCTTTAAAAAGTTATGAAAAAATAGCTTACCATATACCATATAGCTTGCTTAGCTTTTTTGCCTTTGACAGTTTTCTACTAGAAGTCTTGATTTGCTACTGAGAGTTGATGCTTATTGGCCCGATTTTTTGCTCTGTATGCATACTCCAAAGAGTATTGAATCAGTCCTTAGCATGTGTGAACACGTGTTGCATATTTTGTACTTTAAAATACATAAACAGAAATGAAAGATAATATCTTGCAAATTTTTCCATGTATTATTGCTTCTATTGAGTATATATAGCCTACTGACGGACTATATGAATACACATACACGTAATATATATTTCCCAACCACCAGTATAGTTACCTGCATCTACATGGAGGGGACCATTTTTTTTCTTTTGGAAAAGCCCAATAATAGAGAGGTATGTGTGAGAAATTCACACATTAACTTTGAAAAAATAGAGAGCTCTCAGAAGAACTTTCCAGTTAGAGGCAGTACTTACCTATGGTTACCCCAAAAATACAATACTCTGCAGAAAGGCTACAGACTTTATGGTGATGCTCTTTCACGTCACAATTTAGAAAAAACTCAGAGTAACTAAATGGTTAGATGGCATATTTGTGAAAAGATGAGATCATTCTGCTGTAATGATCATGGAATCCTTAATAAGACCTATACAGAGAAACTCCTGTTCTTGCAATTTCATATTTAACTTCCTCTTTCTGAATTGCTACCTATGAATGACCAGACTGGCCCTTAATACAGCTTACCTCAGAAACAATCAGAAACAAATTAACTCCAACTTGCATTGTAACTCCTGATAAAGAGCTCCCATGCTTAGTTTTCTGTACAAGGAAACAAAATATCTCAAGATATTGAAACACATTTGTATACAAAATTTTACCATACGAAAATCCCATAGACACTGGAGTGAGAGTAGGTGACAGAAAAAAGACCAAGAAAGATATCTCAACGAAAACAGAGAACAGATCAAGTTTGTTGTAAATTTATTTGTGAGTTATTCTCAAGCAATGTTACAAAATATTTTGATAAGAAAATAAAATTTAAATAAAAATACATTCAACAATACATCATCATAATACAAATTAAAACGAATGGTAGTTTACAATCCAAATAGACCTAAATTACTGAATGTCTTTCTATACTAATCAAAATGAAGGCAACTTTTATTATTAACCATCCTATTTGTACCTAATTCAGTTCTAGAACATCTACTGCCTTTAAAAATATTAAATATTAAATCTTAATGATCACAAATATTAAATGGCCTTTTTTCCCCCTAGACATTTCAGTACCAAAACAAATTAAAAGTGCATAAATTTTTACAAAATGTTGCAATATCTTACAACTTAATTTGTCATTGGAAACAACAGAAGATGGCTCCAAGGAACCAATGATTTGCAACAGGATTGGCCAATACACCACAAAATTTAACTTGGACACTCAATAATATTCAACTTTAATGGCAGCTTTTTAATGGCAATTCATCAGATCTTACTGACTTTGGCAAAACACATTTCTTGGCATTAATAATTTCCCTCCCGCCCCCAATTTCAAGTGACGTCAAATAAAAGTCCCTCAGAACACAAATATATACACACACACACAAAAAGGCAAAACGAATTGCAGCTGATTAAATGATTTTGACAATGCAGACACTGGTTCTGAATTCCAGATATTAAATCTAGAAGAATTATTAGAGAAAACAATCATTTTTACAATAGTTTGCATATATTTCAAAAAATATTTCAATTTTGTCTTGCCAATTGAATTGTATTTCTGTAGGAAGTCTCCTTACAGTATTGCAAATGTATATAGTACATTAGAGTTTTCAAGCATTGTGAAATTCCATTCTTTCTAATGGTAAGTTACATTCCTAATATTTTGGGCAAAGTATGATTGTAAAAAAACAAATAAAAAAAGAGACCCCACAGTAAATGCTCCAAAAAGCACCACACATAGACAGTTATTATTAAAAAAAAAAAATCCAAAGAGTACCATTGTATTTAATACTGCTGAAGCAAAGTTGCCACTGTAATAGTGATACCTTTGCTTCTTCCTGGTTCTATACACATATATTCTTTCAACAAAACCTAAATTCTCAGATGAAGTGAGTAAAAAAATTTATCTTCCTAAAGTCAGGAACGCCAGTTTAGAATTGTGTTAACTGGCAAATAAGAATCCATACAACCAAAGACACAAAAATATCACTTAGGCATTACCAAAACAACATTGATCATTCAACTGATCATAACAAGCAGATACTACAAAGTATCTAAAAATAATCTGGGATAGTCCAGATATCTAAAGTGCTTTGAGTGATTATACTAGAGATGCATTATTTATTAGACTTGTAGTCAAAAGAAACTGGACATAATTATTACTTTTTATTAAAAAGGAAGTTGTATGTGGGATCATGTAAGTTGATCAGTACTTTTTTAACCACAGTCTGCTCATGCTTGCATTTTTCTGCCTTTAGACAAACTTTTGGGGGTGTGGGGAGATGCTGCTACCCTGCATTTCTTAATAAAGGAAAAAATCTGTACCTTAAAAAAAAATCCTAAAAGAAAGAGATAGTGGTCTAATGTCACTCCATATGTTACTCACCCCAAATGTAAACACGAGGCACAATATACGTTCCCTGATTTCTTTTTCATTAGTACTTAAAATAACTAACACTGGTATCTGCTGCCCATATTATATGAACATACTGCACGATGTTAAGACTTCAGCATCAAGTCAAATCAATTCCTGCAAAACTAATGTGAGAAAAAGAATGGTCAAATGAGGTGAATATGAAGCTTCCAATCTTTTTTGCATGTCCAAGTATTTCAGGATTTCAATTTCAAGATACATATCAGCAGGGCAGGCACTCATGGTAAACTGATGCAAGTTTGCAGTATACATATACTCAGAGATGTAATCCAATCAATATTTGATGTATTGATTTTCTTCCATTAAAAAGCTTACTTGTTTAGAAAGTTCTTTTCAATCAGCCAGGAATGGCAGAAAAAAAAAATTTTAGATTTATTCACATCTGTTGCTTCAAGAACCTGAAATTTCAAGTTCTTCAGCAAAGGAGAATAAACTTTAAGACCAGATTTCTGACCAGCAAGTTTTCTATTAAATATTAAATAGATTGTCAACACAACTAGCAATTATGTTCATTCTTAAATACTTCGTAAAGGTGTAGGCAATGAAGAAAAAAAGATCAAAGAAAACCCATGAACTTTTCCAGTTTCTTCTTCTTCATCCACATAAGTCACATGGTTTTGGTTAGGAAACTTTTCCAACAATTGGATTTTCTCTGGAAAAGAAAAGTATCACATGTAGATATGTTCAAGGCAATACTTGCTTTCCAATTCTCAACAGATAATTTAAACAGCAAACATATTATTTAAACAATTTAAACACTATTTGTCAAACATTATGGTTTGCTGAAAACCTTATGTGCTTTTATGTCAAACTTCTAAATCAATGTTGATTTTTCCAGATCTCTCAGATCAAATACTAAAAGTAGGCAAACCGAACATGTTATTCTTTCATCTTCAAGCCTGCCTGATGTCAAGCAAACAGGAGCTTGACCAGTGTTATTCTACAGATATTAACTAGGATCAAAGAGAAATGCAATCAGCAGCTCTAGAGCAGCTATGTACTCCAAAGAACAGATTCTATGAACTACACCAACAAATATACCTTACCATTTAATGTAGAAAAGCTAATTTAAAAAATGATACAAACATTGTAAAAACAATACATATACAGCATGAAAGATATGTATGCACATAATTTTTATGTAACTTGGAATCTTAATTCTTTCTTAATTGAAGTTTTAAAAAAGAAAAAGATTTAATATATGAAAACATTTAATATTATAAAAAACATTAGAAGGTAGGCAGGCAGTTAGGGGTAATATCTGGAGCTCACACAAAATTTAAGTTGCAGAAAAACAGAGTCCTTGCCCCTGCTGATGGAAATAGCAATACAAACATCCATCTGAGGATTCCAACAGACAAACTGTTTGCATTATCTAATGACTTGTACAAGTTCCACTAAAAATACAGCAAATGTTTGTCTTGTCAAAATCTAACTTTACCTCAGGAAGTCTAACCTCATTCAGTGATTTTTTTTTTTTTTTGCACATGTTTACATATGCCCAAATTATTTAAGATACTTACTCACTGCCGTACTTAGCACTAGACGATCTCTTCTTTCGATATTTTTCATGGGAATCATTCAGCTTTTCCACTACATCTAGTATTTGTTTAAGTGTATGAAAGGTTGCTACAGAGTCTTCAATGGTGAAGTTAGAATAGTCATCTGGTTCTTTCTGGGGACCTTGATAGACTGCTATACTTCCACAAGCCTCTACAAAAATTATCACAAGTATCATATTAGAATTTTAACTCTTAATAGTCTTTTGCCTAGGCAGGAAAAGGAGATAGTAAAGCAAAGACAGAAGAACAATGGGGCATATTTGCAAGCCTCCTCTTATAAGCAAATTCATTTAGAATAAGGTATATACCCAATGCTTCCAGAAGACCGATATTAGAGCACTGAAGATTCAAAGATATATTCGATACAGTTTCGATTATCCAGATAATGTTAAGATATCAAATTGATATCATGGAGCTAAGGAGTAGGCTTGATTAATACCACTATAGCTCTTCTGAATTATTTAAATACCTTCCAGCTTCTGAAGTTTGGATATGTTGATGGTGAAAAGTGAGTAAATTCTCTCTGTTTCTCTGTCTCCATCAATCTCAATTTGCGTATCAGCAGGGACATCTCTAATTGAAAAAAAGAAAAAAAAGAAAAATAGACAAAGATGGATATGAGTAGTCAATGCAACTCATTCTCCGAAGGGTTAAAAAGAAACAAAAACTGATTCAGACTCAATAAAATAGCCTTTCATTATGTCTATCACTCACAGAGAATTTCACAATTGCTAGACAAAATTTAGCATTTATTGTGAAGATTTCACAGTATCAAAATTATGAAGTTGAGCGAAAAAAGTCCACAGCAGTACTAAAAATGACTCTTACAACAGAATTTATTATTCAGTACTTCTAAAAGAAAAAATAATTCAAAACACTAAAATAAGATTAATGTTATTAACTGACAATTAAATGATGGTTTCAAAAACTGCTATACTTGAGAATTACCAGAAGTGTAAGCTACATTCCTATTAGAAACCTTAAAGCAACAGATGAAAACCATAAAAAAAGCTATTTAGAAGTGACTATCCTTTGAACTAACAAGAAACCTCATATGAATGAGCTAAGTAACCTTGAAGAATTATGATACTTTTTGCAGAAAGTTTACTTACAGCATTTATTCTGAACTATATTCTACAAGAATTAAATGTCCCCTTTAATCTGTAGTTTAGTCTGGGTTTTTTTTGTAATATACCTACCCACCCATACCAATCCCCAAAAGAAATAAAAAGCCAAACAAAATAAACCACCCAAATGATCAGTCAAAATAAGTCTGGCCTGTTTCCTTAGCACATTGTGTTTAAGATTAGTGAAATTTCAACAAAAAAAGAGCTTGTGTAAAACAAGACAAAAGACACTAGCGAAAGCGATAGACTTTCAGGCTAAGTCTTACATTGTAATCTATTTCAATAACTTTTATATATATGATATAGGCATGTCATATTTCTTCATGAAACTTGGCATCTGAAGAAACTTAAGATATCTTATCTCTTAAGTGCACTAGAAGCAAAGCCCTCAACGAATCATCATCACCAATCAATGTCTACCACAGAGCAGCTACTGCAGATCAGATGTCTCTCAACATGTTCTATAATCATTATGCACATTAGGAACCAATAGGACAGACAAGAAAAATGCTAATTCAAAGTTGCTTTAGGCTGCTACAGGTACAATACAAACTCACAGCCAGGATACAGCTTGGAAGAGTCTGAGAGTTCAGAACACAGATGACAAGAGGCATTGGCACCAAAACCATTTTATTTTATCAAGTTCCCACTCAGGGAAGAAATACCACAATGTGGTATGAAACACTGAATTAACTACCTTTACTATTTTATATGGTGACTAATGAAGTACTAGATGTATTAAAAAAGAGTATTCCAAGCCTTATTTAGCAAGTTTTTAGTAGCAAAGCTTGCTAAAATAGATGGTAAAATCCTTCTCTTCTGATGCTCAAGCTCTATAATGAATCAACAGATTTTATCCTAAAAAACCCAAACAAAAACCAAAAACCACATTTTTATTTCAGAGGCAACTTACGCAGTGCAACGAGCACAGCCCACAGTGTTCTCTACAGTAGCCTTACAGCAAAGCCAGTTCCCATTCAGAAAAGCAGAAGGATGGTAAAAATTAAGTCTCTTCTGGTTGCATCTGGTTACCCGGCAAAGAGCTTCTATCCACTCGCTAGCTTCTACACAGTTATTTGCTTGAATATAGAGTGGCTTTTCTCCATGCAGTACTTGAAACATCTGTAAATGGAAAAGCAACATTATTCCACTCAGCAAAAGAGTCCAGTTACTGAGCAGTTTTGAACATTTCGCAAAAGCTTCTCCTTCAGCCCTCCTCAACCTAAGGAACAGCTGTACTTTTATCATTGCCTAGGAATTTTTGATTGAAATAATGGCAGAAATACTCACATTTTACAGGTCCAGAATGGGACTTCGTAAAAGAGAATTTTCTCTAAATTGATTAAAGGTAGAGGAAGCTCTCATCAAAAGGAATAAATGCAAGTCTGGTGGCATTGCATTTCTAATGGAACACGGTATAACTCAATAAGAACTTGCACAAAAGTCATTTGTTATTACGTTAACATTACAGGTCATTATAGTTTTAATCTTCATTTTAGAAATTTTGAACACGAGATATAAGTCAAACTGAGAGATAAAACAGGACGAAGGCAAAGAGTTTCTAGATTTTAAGTGCCATGTTCAGTACCAGCTAATACTGCATACAGCTGTTTTCTTTTCCTGAGTTCCATTGAAGAGATTTTTTTTGGATATGTTTAGTAAGAGAGTTTAAGGAATACTACTATACGGTTACTTAAGCTAACTACAATTTTCTATTTAAAGAGCATGTCAAGAATTTCAAATAATTTTGACTCACATTTTTCTTGTTGAAGGAACTCTCATCAAGCTTCTCCACTGCAAGGATGTTTTTGATTGGAATAGTGAAAATTGGTTCTTTATCTGCAAAAAATTATAAACGGATAATGAGAGCAAGACAACTTTGTTTTTTAAAAAAAAACCAACTCAGTGCATTTATATAGGAAGCTCTCAAAACGTGCATTTTAATTGTTGAGAAAAGGTAATCAATCAGACTATAATGGCCAGAGAACAAAAAGGTTTACTCAGAAAAACAGAAATTAGGAAATCATCTGCCATTTCTCACTGATCTGATTAATACGCAACCACACAGCAGTAAAGAGAATTGGATGGTGAGATGGGCCACAGAATCTGTCACATATGACAAAACAGGGTGCTATTTGGTTTAATTTTTCAATTAAAAGTCAGATAAAAAAAGAAATCAAGCTTAGTATGTTTTCTTCCCTGGAGAATCAAAACTGTACATCCAATGCCAAAACACTTTTTTCAGTGGTCAAGATATAGGACTCAAATGAACCACATAGAAAATATACCAGATTATTGCAGAAAACTGGAGTGAAACGACTGTTTTTTTTTTTTTTTTAATTTGATGGCTGCATCACATTATTACCCAATATTGACAACCACCACGTATATAACAGTCTACAGGTCTATCGGATGTGCTTGGTATTAAAAAAAATAGGAAAAAATCTTTGGTAGTTCTAGAATTAGTCAAAGAAAAAAATATTTTTCCATCTTTATTGATTTCTTTGCAAACATAAACAGGACATGAATTGCCTTCTGGATTTACTGTATCAACATCTTATATAAACTCCATAGTAAAGTAAGCATCATCCAAAGAGATGAGGAGCTGACTGTTCCTTACATATATCTGTATTTCAGATGCATGAACAATTTTGTACTAATCTATGAAAATCTCATTTATTTTCAAGGAAAATTTTAACTGTAAGCACACCCACACAAAGTAAAGTCTATAAAACAGAAATGAAGAGAAAACATCTGATGAAATACGATTTTGCTGGAAGCACAGGTTCAGTCACATGGTGACTCAATCAAAACCAAACATTTTGTAAACTAACTTTTAACAAACTTACAAAGCGCAGATAGCAGTTTTCCTGAGAAATCCCTGCATTTGCCTGTCAGCTCACTAGATAAGCTACTTTCAAAACAAATAAATAAAGAATCTATAGCAACTTTAGGAGGTCTAACATCAGCATTTATTAAACTCCTTGGTACAGGAGGAAAAAAAAAAAAAGTGTTCTCCAGTTTGCTTTACTGAATTGCAATTTAATGAATTGCTTTACCAGATCAAAGAACCCTGGTTTCAACTAAGGCTCTCAGAGTTGCCAGTATTCCCAATCTGGAAGCTCTCAAACTCTGCTAGGAAGTTAAGGAACTAACACCCACAATTTGGACCTCTGAAGGACTAAGATCTCAGATCTCTCAGAAACCGTATTTAACAGTGGTATACATTAAGTTCCAACTACTGTGCTGTAGCAGCCTTCGGCAACATAAGTAGGACTATGATAGATCAGAAGCATTTCGAGAACAGGGCAAAGGTAACTCATATTGTATACTTCAAGAAAAAAAAAAGTCATGTAAAATAAACATAATTTACCTTGTTGTTTGTGGTAGGTAAATTCTCTACTTGTTAGACAGAACCACCGTTTCTTGAAATTCTTTTTACCAATTCGAGTTCTTCCCTGAGCTCTTTTGTACATTTCTCTGTAAATATGGAAACAGACAAAAATGCTTCCGTTAATCCTTGAGAGAGCTTTCAAAATCACTTACTTGAGATAAAACGTTATGGTTTGTACTGCAGTGACATAAAAGTTCTATTAATCAGTTGTTCAAAACACCCTCCCAAAATTACTTCTCACGTGGCGATCCACGTACAGGCTCCGTTAAATGGTATGGAGTATGAATGGAATTCAGGTTCTGTTTGTAACAGTGAATTTGAGATGGGTTCTGGCTTATTCAGATCCTGAACAACAAACTGTCCCAGAAAGGAGTAAGGTGTATTCTCTTAGAGTACTCCCTCTCTCTCTTGCCACTTTGCACATGTAAGTGGATTAGGAACTGAAAACAAACAAAATGATCCTGAACAAGATTCAAAAGCAAGAGTAGACACAAATTGTGTTCAGTCCTGCTTAAAGCTCACTCACTGAAAACTATTGCTTGGAGCAAGTGTCATCAGTTTCTCATGTAGATAAGCTTCCAAACTGATATATTCAAGTGTTGACATACTTTCACAGCCCCCTTCCTCCATCTCTTGTTAGTATTTTACTAAGAGGCACATTTTTGTTTTGAGTTCAGATGCTTTTTTTCACAGAGGAATCTTCAAATGCTAATTATAAACTCTATTTTGGATAGTTAAAAAACTTTCTTCTCCCACAAATGTTTAATTTAATAGCATTAAAATAGACAGTTTGTTCATTTTGGAGAAACATCCTTTTTGTCATGATTTTTATAAAAACATTATCATTTTCTGTTAACAGACGATTCTGTTCCTCATGGTACAGATTTAAGATGTACTTACCCTTCTTTTAGATGTACTGGCTCACTTAGACCACTGGGCTCTTTACTTTCAGTAGAGGAAACATCATCTAGGAACTTAAAAGAAAAATACAAAAAGAATATATAGTACTTCAAAAAACAAAACAAACTAAACCTACTCTGAAAAAAACATATGCAGAGCTTCTCTCAGTACAAAATAACTATTTTGGGTAACAGAGGTAATAAATATATATATGTATGTGTGTGTGTGTGTGTGTGTGTGTGTGTATATATATACACACACAGAGAGACAGAGAGAGAGAGAGAAAGAGAGAGAGAGAGAGAGAGAGAGAGAGAGATACTTGAAACAAGGTAAGAAGGAAAGTCTAGAAATCATAGAAGAATTCCATAACTAGCTCCAAAACAGCGGATATAATAAAACCTGTTGCAAGTCATTTATATTTAATACACAAATTATTTTCTAAATTAAGTCCACAATATATTAAGTCATTCGTGCATTCCATTGCACTGATAGTATGTTTTGCATTTCTAGTAGAAACTGAAAAATGACACTATAGGTTTTTAATTGGAACTGACCTGTATTCAGACACACTATACATAAAAAAAAAAGTAGAAAGGTACCTTTTTAACAGATTCTGTAAACTTTTCTTCTTGAAATGTTTTGAAAAACTCACACATAAATGTTTCCTTGAAACTTGACTGAAAGGAAAGGTATACAGATATAAATAAGCTTTTCAAGAATGTAGTCTATGAAATAAGACAGAACACTAGCAGCCTTACAAGTTTGGTTTTGGTCAAGCTTCCCCAGCTCCCCAAAGTCTGGATGGCTTTTGATATAAGAGTTAATGTTCTAGAAGTCTGTGCATCCTAGAATACAGAAAAAAATAACAAGTTATGTTACATTTTTAGATAACACGAGATAATACTTGGATTTAAAAAACTAAATTTTCACAAAAACGTTATTACAAAATGCAATAGATATGACACACATTTATTACTCTTCTCCATAATGGCAAAAAGTGCATGTGCTACACTGTCCTATGGTACTTCCTATGATTTATGAGTATATGAATATATTAAAGATTATTACGCAGAATGTTTTATTTTAAAAACTTTATTATCACTATAATGCAATATTAGTGAACACAAAATATTTTTCTGTATGAAGCCTCTGATCAGTTCTCTCAAATTACTACTACATATCTAATGCTTCTAAAACATTCAAAACTGCATAAAGATTACAAACTGTTGCTGAAGAATGGAAGAAATTTTCATTATATAAATCATACTTAAAAGTTTGTTTACTATTTGCTTACTGATTCCTTTCTGTTTTAATACAGAATTATAAACAGAGAGGCCTTGATGATCTCTTTAACATGGTCAATATCCAAGTGATGAATTCCACTAATCTTTTACTAATAAACTGCATAATATCAAGCATCTGAATGATTTCAAACAATTCTGCTTTTCTCTGGAAAATGCTACACCTAAATAGATTAAATAAAAGAATGAAAACCACCTCAAGATGGGAAGGTTCCATAAATTTTCTCTAATTTATGCCAAAAAGAGTATATCTTTCTTATACTATTTTTATTTTTTGTCTTTGAAATTTTTTTATTTAATTATGTGTATACAAAATCAGGTAGATATAAGTGACCCACGTCCATTATTACAACAACATTATTAGATTACTAACTTTATTACTCTATGTTGAAAATTTGGCAAGACAAGTACAGCTCATGACGTCCAGAAAAAACACACAGACCATGCTTAAAGATCAAAGTGACATCAGGTTATTTAACTCCCATGGTGGAAGCAATCTATGCAGTTGAGGCATATGCTCTGAAGAGCCCTCTATTATACTGCCATCCCAGCACAAAAACAGCTCCCCTGCAAAGACATCCTTCTTAACAGCCATAGCTCTCCTACATAATTTGAACTGCAGAAGTCTTAGTTCCTTCAGTGGGGTATAACATAGAAAAGTCGATCTACAGACACTTATTAATCTTACTTTATTTCTCAATTACAGAGCCAGTGAAAGTAACTTATGCCTTCCCAGATACACAGTTCTGAAAAATATGAATAAAGCAGAACAATACAAAACTTACTGGATGATGAGGTCGTAAATGAAAAGTATGAGGTGAGACTACGGCTACAGCAAAGAAACGAAGAAACACAAAGCTGCTCACTGCAGAATACTGTACATGAGGGTCATCTGCAGAGAAAAATGGTGAAATGTAACATGCACTAAACTTAAGAAAGAAACAATGAAGACAGTCAACATAAAAATACTCAGAAGATAACATCAGAGAAGATTCTTATACAAATCAGTGAAGCGCGTGAAATGAAGAAGGTGACCATGGTAAAAAGCGTTCTACTTATAATGGAGGGCTTAATTTCTCTTTAAAAAGAAGCTCTGCTTTCACAGAACTGGCTCATCTGCTCCCCTACTAGTAGCAATGTGACTGTTATAAGCACTTATATGCAGTGTTTATCATATGTGGCTCTAAGCATTTTGAGCTGGAATAAAAATAGACTAGTAGCTGACTTCAAACATTAACACTATTAGGTTATTCACCCTTAAAATTAGTTACTGAAAAACATATACACACACACAGGGCTATACAACAAATGCAGTCAACAGATCTCAACAACTTTCATTTTAAATCTGTGCTGCAACAGAAAATTATAGTGTTATGTAATCATGATATTGTAAATGAACATTTCCTCATCTAACATTCATTTGGGATATTATATACCTTTATATATGGCAATAGAGTTGGGTCACATTCTTAACAATCACTTCAATCTGCTCTGAGAAGTTAGCTATTCTGAAAGGAATATCTTCACTGGAAAAAAAATATGGCCTCAGTTCCAGTGACAAATATGAGCCAGGAAGGCTTCAGAAGTTCATCTGTTACTATTCCTTAACATTTTAGGGTTTTGCTGACTTTTAAGTATATTTGTATTCCAGATACAGACCATTATTTGAAACATAAGCAGTATTACAACATTCTTCTTTCCAGAATTATTTTAATAAAGAAAGAAGTATTTTAAACTCTCCCCAACAAAACCTGAGCTTTATGTCTCTAGTTAATAATTTACTGCTCATGATATGAGCATACTGGACATTGTAAAGAGTTTAGTTCATACAGTTAGACAGTTAGATCAACTTTTTTTTTTTTTCCCCCCCCCCACTTCTTATTTAGAAGCAGTAAACAGCTTCCAGCTCTTCTAAATTCAAAGTATCATTAAACTAAATCACCTTCCCCATTGTCTCTACTTTTCTTCTGGTATCTCATCTTTTTGCTGTTATGTCTTGCAGCACTTCTGATCTGCTGCTACTTTGTATCTGAAAATAATTATTGATGAATGACCATAATGCTTAGTGTAGCATACAGACAGATAGAAAACTCAAGTGCCTGACTGCCAGATTAAAAAGTTCAAGGCATAGTTTTGGATAAAACAATATTTTTAACAGTCTTCGTAAGGTAATTGCATGTTAAGTAGTTCGTTCTCCACACCATTCTCAAAGGTGAAGAGCACACTTACTTGGAAATCTTTTGGCAGCCAGATGCCGCAGAGAATAAAATATATCACACATTAGGGTAGGACAACTTATACTTGACTTCACAATTTCACGGAATACTTTGTCTACATAATAGCGTAGATTTTCCTGTAATTATAGGAAAATATACTTTTCAGAGTGTTAACATTTGCATTACTATACCTTTTTTTCTGAACACAAACATACCACAGCAATACCCTTTTATAAAGTGTCCCAAAATATCTAAATATGGATAGTGCATATTTTGAAAGTCTCATATAATCTATACGGGTTTACTGGTGTTAAAAGATAATTTGACAATTTTTGATTAATTTTAAATTCAAGGCATCTTGAAAGTATACAGGCAGTTTCTGAGAGTGTTTCAACCTCTGTTAAAATATATTTTTGTAATTCGACAATATAAAAAGATTTTTTGTAATAGAAAGACATTTTGTAATTTGACAATATGGAAAGAAAATAGAATTTCCCATGCATCCCCAATGAATCTTATTTAATTTGTTGCAACTATTACTGCTTTTAATGCAATCTTCCAGTAAAAAATAAGTGACAAGCAAAATTTCAATGAAAAGTACTGAAGCAATGCTAATTAGCTATGACTAGGATGAAGAGCAGGAAAGTCCCAGCATCATAGCAACAAATTGTTAAGATGACTGTGATCCTTCACTCAGTTCCTCCTCCCTGTACCACTAGCAAGTTAATTTTCCATTGCTATCTTCATATACAGGGATATGAAAATTCATCTTTGTTTTTCGTTTGCACAGTCATTAGGGAATGATACTGTTATCATAAATAGATCAAGTTACTCATTTTCTGTTACACAAAACTGCCTTTAAAAGCATCTCTGTGTCATTTTTTTTGAAAATTTAAATTATGGAAAATAGATCAGGAAACTCACCATATGAATTTCTACGTTATCACCTTCTTTTAGTTTGATGGGATCTATTTCACAGGATTTTGGAGATTCACATATCTGAAATAAAAATAAAAGGACACCTTAATTTTGGTTTCTATTTTTTACAGAGGGCCCAGAAATATATCTATTTCATATTGAATTCTGTCCTAGGTCTAGAGGGAAAAGCTCTAAATAGGGTCTGAAAAATCCCTAATAACATGCAGTAATCACCCTTAATTTTGCGCATCTTCGCACATATATCATGCAACTTTGCATACAAGCATTATGTGGGAGGATTTGGCAGTGTGTCAGAGGCTGCAGCAAATGCCATTGACTACTTATTTTTAAGAATATGAGACAACAAAAAGCAACCCCTTCCGAAACTGGCAAATTTGGGTTAGCTTAACTTTCCTCTAGAATTCCTGGAATCCATAGTAATGGAATCCTAGAATCCAAGTAATCTTCCAGGAAGATTACTATGATAAAAAGAAATATAAGATGACTGCCTATCAAAGAGATAGCATACATCAAGAGGCTATCTGTCCTGTGAATAGTTTCAACAAGATAACTTACCTCATCAAGGACTGGTTTCAAAGTAACTTTTAGGTAGTGCCTCCCCACAATTTTCATCATTTCATCAACACATCGAGTTGCTAATGTGTTCCCTCTGAAAACTGTGTTTGCTTCTCTGTAAGAAAACAAGGTTATCCGAATGTGAGAAAAAACAACCTAAGGAGTTCAGTCACTAAGTCCGATTAGTATTTTATCTATTAAAAAAAGTTTTAAACATACATCAGGAATTTCAGAATTTAAGATATTCAAGTTGCAACTGAACTCATGAACAAAGAAGGAGAAAATAAAATAAAAAACCCACAATATTACTACAGCGTTTTCCAAACCAGTAACAAAATAATTTTTAAAAGTCTGGAAAATTTATGGCAAAGGATGTAACAATCAATGTTGAATGTGAGAAAACAATAATTGGAGTAATTCCAATACAGCACTATTACTCCAGCATTCCTGGTGAGAAAACTATTACCACTACAATAAATAGTATACAGCTGCACCATATAAATAAAATCAGGCACTTTTTGACCAAAATACATTCAATCTACGTTTGTTCTTCCTAGTCCTATGCGGCCAGACAGCCACGTTCAATGGCAAAATAAGTCTTTCTACTCTGATGCTTTTACTGTAATTTTTGTTACAGTGCAAACACAAAAGAAAGGCATGTGTGTACCAAAATGCAGTGCAAAAAGTTACTTCCGAATACAAGTCCCTTTTTATGTAATCAGCTGTCTCATCTAATTCATATCCGGAGTAAGTGAACTTTGTGAAGAACCATCCTGTGGTGACAAAATCCCTTCCACAGCTCCACTGGACACGACTCAGCATCTCAGCGGGCACTATTTAGGCCTACTTCATTTTCCTAACCACAAACTGCAAATCCATGCACCACAAACTGTTACAGAGGTAACAGTGTGGAAAAACATCTATGGTGCTAGTTTCAAGGCATACAGCAGAGCACAGACTTGCTTACAGGACATCTTTGAAGAGAAAAGATCACTCCATTTAAGTTACATACTCAAGAAAACGAGATGAGATTCTTAGCAATTTAAAAATGTTAAGTATCAATCTAGCGGCCAGTAGAATTGTAGAGCAGACAAACGCTTTAAAACAAAACAAACTATGCTACGTTTAACTGTACGTTAGCTGCAAGAAAGTTTTCTAGACAAATGATTCCACCCCAAATGGTACAGCTCTGACCCCCTGCTTCAATATAGTTTTAATAAGTGTTTTATAAATCAGAATGAGTGTATTCTATCAATTTTTGAGATACTGAGGAAGAACAGCTGACAGTTTCAGTGTTGTATCAAGAAACCTTTTGAAACTCTAAAAACAATAAAATTAGCATGAAATCACTAAGCATGAAATACATACTGAGTGTCCTTCAGATCTAGCTCTGCCACTGCAGTAACAAATGGAACTAGCTTATTGTGGTGTAGCAACAATCTTACAAGAGGCAGAACAGCATCATATTTGTCTCGACACACTTCACTCAAAATGTAGGCAGCTGATGCAGAAATTGGCTGTGAGAAAGCAAAGGAAAAAAGTCACAAATGAAATAACTGAATGTTCTGCATATATTTGGCAAACTATGACTCTCAATCAAAACTATCAAAAGTACAGACATATTGAAAAGCGCAACCAACAAGAAGAAAGTTTTATCATTGCCATTCACACAGCACAGGGTACTTCATTGTTGGTGATTGTTCATTTAAAACAACAACAGAAGCATTTTGGAGCAGAAGTAAATGCTCTGGAAGCTGCTCACCTTGTTTTAATGGGAACAGTTAACACAAAAGGAACAAAAACATACTATAGTTGTACTTATTTCCACACACTTTCTGGTACAAGAAGGCACAATCCAATCTAATTTATAAGCCTAAGTCTATTTTTTAACAGAAATTTTCAATGGAGGTACCTGAACATCTGATGATTTTAGCAGCAAGTTTCTTAAAGAAGTATAGTATTCAGACGGAAGTACATAGTCTTCAGTATAGCAAATATTTAATCTAAGCGATCCCAGATCATCAGTTTTAGAGGACTTGTTTCCATTTTCCCTCGGTTGAAGTAAGTACCTGAAATGCCAAAGGATCATTTTAAAATACAGCATTATCTTGTCCGATTTTACAATAAAGCAAAGCATCGCACTTAACTATTTCTATGTACATTATCTCAGTCTGAAATCTGACAATAAGTTATCAAAAGTAGTTGATACTTTTTCCTTACAAAGCAGCAACATTTGGTGCATTTCAGCACATAAAGAGACATATATTCATTTTCTCATAACTTTCCTAGCAGCAGCAGAAGCAGCAGCTCAACTGAGAAAACAGCAATTATCAGAAACTACATTGGATCATCTCATATCTAGGTTATACTTAGGTGTCAGCCATTAGATGTGTCAGACATTATAGACGAAACATCAAGAATCAACAATATAAATGGTCTAGACTGAAACTTCTAAAATATTATATTAGTAGGTTGCATTCTTGAGAAAGAAATAAACTTCAAATCAGCAAAAGTTTTTTAATGCTTTAATGTGCTTTTTATTCTACTCTTAATACAAAATATATCAATCAACCCGTCATTGTCTTAGCTGTAGTTCAGTTGTATTCCAACAGGAGGTGCAGTCTATAAAAAAGTTAATAACTTATAAGTAGTCATTTATGTGACATGTTAGTTTTAATACTGTCTGTAACGATATCTTCAAGTGCTTTTTTTAAAAAAAACTTCTTTTGAAAACAGAAGTGTATTTGTACTTCTACAGCCTTCTTTGATAGAAGAGACCCTCCACCAATATATTGGGACTCTTAAACTTATTTCCTAATATTTAGTAATAGTAGCACTCCTGTAGTCTTAAAAACATTCATATAAGGATTTTACACGCAATAAACTGAGTTTACAATAAACTGCACACAAAATTGAAGATACTGCCAAAAATGGTAAATGTGATCTGTTATAAAGGAAAGAATAAAACAATAAAACACTAAGACAAACAGTGTTCGACTTTTACATGTCTAAGATCTTTGGATATTGACTAAGAGGGATAGGTGGAGCAGAACCACTACTGTTCCTGGCTGACACCCACATTCCATGTAGTTCCTGTTTCCTTACTTCCTTCCTATTTGTTTTCTAGACGCAAATGGGAGGGCTGTGGTTCTTCCCTTCCTCTACTCTCTTCTCTGTACTAAAAGTCACCAAAAATAGAATATTTTGCACACTTAAAGGTCGTTGAGTTTGTCTTATTATTTCTGCCACTAAACAGCTCAAATGGCAAAGGGGCTGGAGATTGACTCTTGCCTGCAGAAAGGTTGTTATGATGTTATAAAGCAGAGGATTTTCTTCCCAAATTCTCTTATACTTTATCCTTCCACATTTTAAATGAGTATGTCAGCTCTCTTGAAACAACATAGGCTCAGTCTGAGACTCCATCTCTCCAAGAAAAAAACCAAATGCTATATATATATAATATATATATGGTATAAAATATATTTACATTCATATATATATATATACACACACACACACTTATATGTATTATATATAACATGCTTTTCTATGTTATAACTACATTACATACATATATATCTCCTTCATCAATTGTTCCCTAAGTCTGACATATTTAAATTCCTAAGTAATACAATTCCAGGTTTGGTGGCTAAAGCTGGAAGGCATCCACAGATTCACTAAAATTCAGCAAGACAACTGCGTGAGAGCTTGTTATTCTCTCTAATGGAAACACTCTTTTCCTTCTGCTTTCCCTTTCCTTTAGTATCTGCACTTTACCACAAAAACGTTAACTCCTCTGTGCATGGCTAGAGTGTGAGAAGGAGAGAACTACACACAGGCTGGCAAAGTTAATTCACCGAGCATAATAAAAACTAAAAAAACGCACACAAAATTGCACATACAGAATTCTAACCTTATTCAGGCGAACAAGACTAGAACATTTCACACAGAAAGACTTTTTTAACGAATAATAAAACATAGCCTTTACAAGGGAAGATAAGCAAGGCAGATTCCAACTCACTTTTGCACTATGTCTTACCATGCTTGAAAGGAATCGTTTCTTAACACCTTCACAGGAACTTTAATTTCTCCTAGAAAGACATCTTGTACCAAGTTTCCATTGTTCCATAGGTCAACCCTGAAAATAAAAACATAACTAAGAACATTATCCCCAGAAACAAAGAAAAATTTTCACATTAACAACTGTCTTACATCAATAATCCACATGCATAGAGGCAGGAAATGTTAGAAATCTCACTCCATTCTAATTAAATCAAGAGAAATCAAACAAAAGCCTTATTAACCAATAAATACCAGACAAAGCAACAAACAGTGAAAGTTAGAATCACAGTTCTCGCATCAGTAGAAAAGTGATATTGGCAATACAAATGTCTTTTGAATAGTTGCCATTCCCTAAACTGTACAAATTTCTTCACAGGTAAGTATAATTTTAAACAAATATATTTACATATCGATATTTTTCTGTTGAAATTGGGTACAACGCAATGCCACAGCAATACATGCGCTGGTTTTTCCAAACAGCGGTTCATTTTTACAACCTTAGAAGGAATAACAGACTCCAAAGACATGCACCTTGTTTTTTTTCTATCACTTCTTACCTCACTGACATTTCTGATAGACAGCAGATGTTAAGAAGAACAAAGAAAATTAATACTAGATGTGTTGGGGCATGACTGTTTTTCCTAAATCTATTTACATCTATAATGATATACACAATATTAAGATGTTTATGAAGCTAATTAAAGTATCACATACATACTGTCCTGTAACTGCTATTAAAACTAAAGACTAAATTTTTGTTCTGTTGTAAAACAAATGTGAGCCTTGAAGTTGTCAGTCTCCAGATTGCGTGTGCGTGTGCGCACACATACCAGAAGAGCGGAGCGTAGGCGCTCTGCAGTCTAAACTACTGAGCGCAGCCAAAGCTCTTCTACGGGCAATGGAGAGTAAAAGACTATACGACGAAATATTCTTTGCATCTGCAAGGAAGATGCAAGATGCATGTCTTCTGAAAAGCAATGCCAAACCATAAAGAAGTTAATGATGGAGGGGTTCTTCCTCTCTTTTTTTTTTTTTAAACCAACAGTCAATTGCAAATTGTCAATTGTATTTGTTTAACATCAGGTGTCATCCTTCAATACAAGCCCTATTAGCATCAATCTGCCCAAACCGCTACAAACAGATCATAGGTCCTTGTAACTTTCTACTCAGAGGCACAGAAAGAAATGTTTAGGCTGCTAGTTAAACTGCCAGTAGGTGGTAAAAAGAATATATTAAAAAAGAAGAGTAACTTCTTACAATAAAACATTTACTATCTTGAAACTTTTATTAATGACACAATAAAACACTTTCTAATCCGCTTAACCTACCTGACTTCCAATTTCTCAATATCTTCTTCTTCCACCTGAAATTGGGACTTTTTGGTATAACTGCTGGACCTGGTTACCTGGAAGTAAAACCTTCCTATTAACATACTTTTTACTGTCTTATTTAATAATTCAACAAGACAAAGAAAACCAAATTGTTAACACTGTTGATTAGTGTTTCTTTTCAAAGTCTAGTTCACCAAGTGAATGGCCTTCTGACACAAAGCAGATGAAAAGGAGGACAAGAATGTCTGATGATAGACTAAAAAGGCTAGTTTAGATCTAAGGAGCTATTAATAATATATCAGAAACACAAGAAAAAAATCACATTTTCAGCTTGGTATCTTACTTCCCACTAAATCACTTCCATTATCTTAAACATGGCGACTGAAACACACTCTGCATGCAATACTAAATACACAAGTATGGAACAATTTCTCATTGACATCACGCAGCAGGATCAGAATCTACACCAATACAGTAACATAAAGTATGCTTGAGATACATGTAATACTTTTATTACTTTAACTCTTAGCTGAGCAGCAGAGTATGCTGCAATTTATTTTTGTAAATGTCAGTTTTCATGTTTTTTTGTGTTCCTTTGTATCACTGTCAGCATAGCTGATTTTAACTGGAAGCTTGATGCCTTTCGTAGTGCAAAAAAGCAGCAGAAAAGAATGTTTAGATCTCTCTGGCAATTTTTCTACACTCTGAACTAAAATTTTTAATCCAGTAGGATGTTATTATACCCTTACTAGATATAACTGCCACACTGCTTTATTAAGGAAATAATTATTTCATTTAGCTGTATGCTCCTGAAAATACAAACTGAGTTCCACAGCACAAGTTCAAATTCCCTCAGAATGCTTCCTGATGGTCACAGACACTAAACAAATGTGATTTAAGACAACCAATTTCTCTCACATACATGTTTATTATGAAAAGTCATTTCTACATGACCACCGGCGGGATGCTATTGTTAAACTGTCCCCACCATGATACATGTATCTGTGTACTTTATTACAGGGGCTAGTTATAGTTTGTTGGAAGGAATATTAAGTACTGCGATGCAGCTTTCTTAAAAATAGTAGAAAGGTTGCAGGAAACAGATAAACAGGCGGAACATGATATAAGGTCAGAACTATACATTGATAAAAAGTTACCTCAAAATAAAAGGTTTCGTTAAACTGCGGATTGCTTGTTTTCTTCTTTACTTTGGTCTTCTTTTGGTCATTCCTGTTCCAATATGGTAAAATTTTTACCATAGACAACTTAAACACACAATTATAAAGACATTCTATTGTCAATGGGGAAATGCACTTAAGTTAAAATAATTTGTTATTTTAGAGGTCAGTTCAATCAGTGAGGGGAAATACTAACATGCAACTAGCTCTTTACAATATAATTTGAAAAGTTAAAATTTCAAGCAATGCATCTACTGAAGTATGCATCCATCCAGCCCTTATTATTCAGTTACATTTATTATTCACAACTTAAGTTTACGTTTCAGTTCACAAATATAAGTAAAATACAGCAATTTCTGAAATGTTTCAGATTGAAACCTGCAAATACTTTAAGCGTTGCTTGCAGGGTTTGAGAAGTTTTTAAGGCCTTGTTCAAATGCCAAATTCCATTTTCCCATCCCTTTTTGGTGTGAGAGTACCAAACTAGTTCATTACAGAGGCTTAAAACCAAGGCAGAAAATGTTTTCTTTGGAAGAAAGTATGGTTAGCACTAGATGCCAAACTGCATACAGACAAACAAAATGAACACTCTCAACTCTCTTGTATTTTACATAGACAGAACATGTTCAAAATTTAACATATTGAAAGAATATATTTGTAACTCTTAAAGGGTTTTCATAGAATTAAATTGTTTTATATAAGAAACAAGTATAAAATGCTAAGAAAAACAGAGGAGGGAAAGGAAAAAAAAAATGTATCCTAGACATCCACTAACTGTTCTCAGGAGACATTAGCCATAGAAATATTCCATTCATGGTGCATGAGTCACAGGTGAATGACTGCGGAAAATCTGAACAGGGAGTTTCTCTCAAATTTGCACATATAATCTCATACAAGGTACCAAGCAATTGTATGAGACCATGAGACCCAGTTCCTTGTGCATAACAGGACTCATATATGTCAATTGCATTCTCTGGCCATCAACATCACGCTTCCTACAAATAATGACAGAATCCTCTGAAAAGCAAGCAAGCAAACAAAAAAACCCTCAGTAAACTATTTTGATTGCCCACTACCAGGCAGGAAAAAAGCCTCTTTCACTTAGAGCTTCTTCGGGGACAATTTTGCCAAAGTCTTTATACACACAAGTTTACTAGAGAGGTTCTGCTCATGGGGTCAGAGACACCATTCTTCAGTACCACCAGAAACAGTGTCTATGGATTTATGTTTGAAGATTAAAAAAAAAAAAATTATTCAAGATTACTGATTCAAAAATTGAGGTAATATTTCAACAAAGGGAACTCTGAATGTGTCACATTCAGAAAAAATAGACCAAGAAAACAAAAACACAGTAATAAAAAGAACCCTTGATGTGTTAGAAAAAACAGCAAAAAGGAAATGGTAAACTGGCAATTAACCCCTGGCAAGCGTCCGCTGTATAGGACATTGGTAGATATCAAAAAATCCCAATTTATGGACGATATCAAAAAGAGTCAGTACAAAATCTGACTGGTGCAGGCTGGTGAAGCAGCCCAAACCCTCTTGAGAGTATGGTAGGGAAAAGCAGTGAACAGTGGTAAGCGAGTATACGATGTATGCAGGAGGCATTTTAAGATCTGTTCTTCTGAAACAAAACGTAACACCTCTAGATTCTCTAGCACCTCTGCATTTCAAAGGCTTTTATGAAAAACTATCACTTATTTTCAGGATAAGATTACAGTATTTTAGATTTTTTTTTTTTTTTTTTTTTTTAATACTAAAAACATTACCTGGAAGGACCCACAAGAGAGACTGTTGCGTAAGGGTCACAGTTCTGCCCATTTATAAGAGGCAACCCGTGGCATTCCTTAATGCTAAAAGGAAACGGAATAAGTGTATCAGTGAATCAGTATGCTTGGACAGGGTGAAGAAAGACAAAACAGAAGAATGCCGAACAATTCTATTCTTTTTTTAAAAGTATGTCCTGCCACACTACATACTGATACTTTCTGACCTAATGTAATGAATGCACAGAATGTGGATCATGCCTAGAGACTCCTGGATGATAACACGAAGTAATATTCAAGTATACAGTCAAACTTGGGCAGCTCGGTGAGAACAAAATCCTTGGAATCACTTAGATGAAAAATATTGCAGTACTGAATCACAAAATGCATGGTAAAATACTAATTAAATAATCTCACAAGTCACAAGAAAAGACCTAAAAGACCTAAAATGCTGCTGGATTTCATCCGCAATGACAACTGAATTCTGAACACATTGAAAAAGATTGAAAAAAAAAATTCAGCTAAACTGAGTAAGCTGAAAAATGCAAAGTCATATCCTGAAAACTTAATTAACATTGGATATCCAAAACTGCTAGTGTATGTATAGTCCTAGCACCTAGAAACCTAGAATCCAGTTCTTGATCCCCTCCATGCTACTTGTCCACATGAAAAATATCAGTTTTCTGGAGAAGCAGTATTTAAACTCCATTTCCAAACTCTCTTCTCAACAGCACGTAAGTATATGAAAACAGTAAAGCTGACCTTTTTAAAAAAAATTGTTCTCTTTCATAAGACATACAGCTAGTCATAAGCTGAAGATGAATAAGCTCACTTTTCACCACTCCTGATGTAAGAGACAGGATGGTTACTAAATGTTCTCAGGAGGTTTTCTGGGTATTCTCTGAAGGCGTGCAATCTCTTTTCTGGGTAATCTTCAAGTAATACTCAAATATGAGAATTAAAACAGCTGGAACAATCTGTAAACTTTAGGCAGAACTCAGGCTTTCTAGCAAGTGCTGCACTAATACAGTTATGTACACATCAGTATTTAAATCTAGAAACATATATCAGATTGTGAATTTAATAAGAAAAAAACAGACAATTTTTTTTTTACTTAAATAATCTTTGACAAGAAACTAAGTAAGCTGTGGTTGCCATAATTAGTTAGTTTGAATAAAATCCTAAATCTACATAACTTAAGGAGAGAACAGACGTCTTCGCTAAGTTTGTAATGAAGTACATTTTCTAAATGCTATATTTTGGAAAAAAACAAATGTGCAGTGGTTTATGGCACTACTGAAAGCAAAGCAAGTTTAAGAAGTTACACAGGAGCAAGACAACAGTAAGCTGTTAACTACGTTCCTTCTGCACTGTAGAAAACCAATATTAGAAGAACAACAAAAGGTTCTAAACTCAAACACTGGTATGCTGGGAAACAGACAACACTCCTATGCTGCCTCAGCCCTACCCACTTCCAACCATGCACTTTTATGTTGCAGATACTGTTTTCCCAAAAAATATCCCATTGTCTTTGCCAGTTCAGGGAACATATAGTGCTTATCCACACTGCACAGTCATTCTGTATTTTTCATTACAGTGGTTAAGCACACGGCCTTAAGCATTTTAATAATTTTGGAATCACAAAGAACCTTACAATGACTACAAACCCACAGACTTAAATGGGTTCTTGAATCATCCAGCTGTTTCATCAGGATTGAGTCCTCTTCCACACACCTGTGACAGAGTGGTGCCAAAATTAAACTGTCTAGACAAATGACTGCTTGACAGTCATTTGGAGTATCTGATTTGAGACAGCTAGCACTGGATTTTGGTCAGACTATCAAGCCTAAGGCAGCACTAAACGCATTAAATATCCAGAGCTCACCAAAATTTTCAGTTTCAGGTGTAAGCTAGCCTGAGTTTGAATCTCATAGGAAATTAACAGCAGACAGGCCAAGTCAAATCTATCTGGTATTTTAAACAGAAAATAATTTCTCTTCCGACTGTTTCCTTTCTCGTGTTTACCACACTTCTAGATCTCTCTACTGAACAGATGCAGATCCTACAGAAAATACCCTCTTTCATTACACATAAAGTTTTAAATTTGTTCTCTGATCTCTGTATGACTCACATTCTTGCAGATAAGGATCCCTTAGAAAGGCATGCACTTGATCAAGCCAATAAAAATGATCACAATGCATTACTTTAGATCACACAAACAGCTTGCTCTGGCCTCTCCTGGCTTCCGATAGCCTGACTGCAACATAGACAAATTAACAAAAAACTTGTTTGTGATTTCCTCTAAGTTGAAAAAACACTTTACCAACAACCACACAACCCTGCAGCAGAACTAGAATCTCCAGATTCATCATACAGACCTGTCACCTCAAGCTAATTTCATGCTACAGCCAGTCTCGCTGTGTAGGCAGCCCTAGCATTCTCTTTTCATCTCCTGCCCAAGCCCTAGTTCTGTTGCCAGCCATAAGTTCTAGGTACCCTAGGCAGCCTACTCCAACATCCCAAAAAATAAGCAATACCTACTTCAGCTGACAATCAATTTAGAGTATTCTCTGAGTTTTCCTTGTGAGATGCATCAAGCGCAAGACTTTGTTCTCCTTTCCTTCCAGTCACAACCATCTCTTCATTTGTCAACTACTACTATCTAGAGTCTGCTTCAACATGTGACTTAGCTGTATGGCTAAGTCAATCTAACCAAAGTGGTGCTTGTCTTTTACTTCTATCTTGCACTTGGGATCACCTGGGATGATTCTGCTTGTTTATCTTGAAGAAAGTTATTTGGGTTGCAGGCCAGTTTTCAGTCAACTTGGCAAATTGAATGAACTTATTCACAGATCTTGTAAACTCCACAGGCAATGCAAAGGAAGCGACAAGGAGCACAAACCCCTTAAATCAACTCAGAAGAATCAAACTGCACTCTTGTTCTTCAGGGACCGCATACAGAATACTGAAATGTCAGAACATACATTTTAGCTGCTAAACAAACAGCCTTTGGTAAATATGCATTAAACCCTTCAGGATATGGTGTCTCAACTGGAGTACACTTAAACAGGTAGAACCTCATGAAGCTTATAAACTACCAAATCTCAAGGGAATACACCAAGATGCCCGAATTGCAAATTTCTAGAAAAAATAAATATGGCTTTGACTAATCAAAAGGAACACTAAATATGCATTCCTAGTCTGACAATTGTATAAAATACATTTCAGGACTGCAGCATTGAGACACTCTCTTGCTTATCTAGGCTGTCATAAGCAACTATATTTAAAAGGCAGAAACTCCTAGAGTTAATATAAGTAGATGGGAGTGAAAAAGACTTCAATTTTAGCTTTTAGTTTAGTAAAACTTTACATAAAATCTAAGCAACAGGTAACAAGGACTTGGGCTCTTCTCTCAAACTACTGATGAACTGCAGCTCAATGTTTAAAGACAGACCTTTCACACTACATTCATTCTTGTTTCTCATTTGTGTGAGTTTGGTTTGTAAAGGAAGTTTCATAGAGGAAATGTAAGCCTTTCATATATGAACTGGCATATATGAAGTTTGTGATAGGGAAGCAAGTCCTTAAAAAGATACAGCCCTCAGTAACATGCCTCATCCCACCCAGTAAGGACTTGATGGCTGTGATGCTATAACCTCAGCATTCACAATAGCCTAATTTGGCAAAAAAACATCATCAGTTTCACCAGCAGAAAATATGCAAAAAATAGTCACACAAACTTGTTTGTACAGACTCCCTGGAAGGAGAGCAACAAACATGCATTTTTCAGGTGTACTACTATACACGCTGCTGTGGTTTTGAAAAAAGAGCCTGCATTGAGTCAGCAGTTAATCTGTTGCAGTATCTTTTTTCCCCTTCTCATTCACATATTTGAAAAGGAAGTGAGTAGTGTAAGAAACAAAACAAAATTTTAATTCAGAAGAGGTCTGTGGGTGTATCTGCACGAAATTTAACCTTAAGTTCTCAATTAACATTAAAATTGTGCATCAAATCAGGGTTTGGCCCACTAATTTTTCCACAATATACCTTTTTAGCAGAGGAAGCGTATGCTGCTATTTATATATATATATATATGAGCCTTACTGATAGTAAGAAATTTCAAGTGTTAGCTTGACTTTCTCCAGAGAGTGACATACTTCAACAACTTGCTCATATCAACAGAATACATCACATTTAGGTTCATTAAATTTTTTCACAAAGGACTCAAATGTGTTTGTTTTAGGATTCTAAGCACACTTGAAATATTTATTTTTCAATTCTTCGTCCAACTTCAAAGTTGTAACTGGCTTCTGAAGGTGACACTTTAGGCACCCTCTCCTTTTCCTTCCCCCCACCGGCTTCATCAAAATCAAATCATTAACCTGAGATATACCTTGTCGAAGACTTTTTTTGTCAGTTTGGATAAAAAAAGGACACTTCCAGTGTTTGAGAGTTTTGGATTTTTCTTAGCTGCAATTCACAACTTCTCTGGTATAAACATAGACAGAGATACTAACACTTGTCCTTCCCAGAACTTACTTCCCTTACACAAAGTCATGTAAGGCAGTTCAAACAAGACTCCAAGTTAAACACTAAGAGAAAAAAAAAAAGCATAGAATCTCATTCATGGTCTTATAAGACAACTGCCCATGTCTTGCGAAAGTCGCATGTTCCTTTTCCAATCATTTCTTATTTGGAAAACATACCTCCCTTCAGCATTAGCCTTGAGACTAAATTCCAAACACTTTAATTCTCATTACAAAATCCCATCCAAAAGGCAAAGAAAAAGAGCTTCCACAAGCAAGTCTACTTAATCATAACATGAACAAACAAGAGTCTAGTCAGGTCTAATGTCATCAAGTCGGTTCAGTCACAAATAAAAGTTAACTCACAGACTCCAGATGATGCCAGAGAACTAACTGCTATTGTCTGTGTGCACCTTGAACTGCAAAAGTTGTGGCTACTATTTTACATCTTTGTAGAATATAGGTAGTTTCAAGGAATGAACCTTGAAAATCCATTAGAAATTATACAGACAAGGAAGCCAATAAAAGCATCTCAAAATCTCTTAGTCTACAAAAATACATCTGTTGAAGGCTCAAAATAAATCCCTGATTCATTACATTAAGAGATCATTAATTTGAACAAGAAGCAAGACAGTTTTGAAAGGTAAGACTATTTTATGATAGATTTTATTTGTTTGTGTCAATATTTGTTCAGAATTTTGAAGTTCAGTTTTGAGAGCAGGAGAGGAGAAAAATGTACAAATATGTCCACTGCCCTCTTTTACTCAAGAACAGCTCTGCCACCTTTTATGGCGCAGCTTTGCAATGGGATTTACTAATACAATAACTTTAAGGCCTAGTGATTGGTCAAAGACAGCAGCAAATGCAGCACTGCTGCAAGGTAGCTACTAGTTACTTTGTGCAAATATACAAAATAGACAAAAAACGTCTCATATTTTGAATGAACATGTGAAAATGCTTATGCATGAAGTACTTCATTTATAGGCAATTATTTGAAGACTATCAGTAAGTCTGCTAACGTATAATAAACGTGCAGCTTTAGTTTAAGGAACTCTTTCTCATTTCATAATCTGGGGTGAGGACAAAAGTGCTGATGTAATACTGCAGTGTTTAACGCACGCTGCTCTTCCACATGTCACTCCGTGGGTGCGCGCAGCAACCACGAGAACCCTAGCTTCCTTTTGATCATTTATCTCCGTCATAGAGAGATCCTAAAAGAGGACACAGTGAGTAAACCACTTCCTACTCAAAATTGCAATCTGCAACAGTAACTTTCTAAAGCAATTTTTCCTCACCGTATCAAAATCAAAACATTTTAAACATGAGAAATTGATGTAAACTGCACAACTGTGTAAAGTTATCAACATATAAAATTCAAATATATAAATCTAGCATCTACAAAAAAAAAGATGTTAAATTGGGAATGTAGAGTCATAAAATTCTAGTCACCTTTTGGTGATGAATGGTCTAATGTCTCTATACCTTAGAGTCAAAATTAAGACTGATAATGGGAAGTCCTTGAGACATTGCTAAGAAATTTTTACTGAAACATGGTAATGTTATGCTTCCCCAAAAAGTATTGCCTGTTTTTTAATTTTTCATAGACACTCCTTGCCACAGTTAACCATGAGAAAGCCACTCAAGCAAAAAAAGACAGACCTTCACATTTCAGAAGAAAACATTACTACTGAAAGGGTTGCCCAAGGTTCCCAACAACAGCAGCTCTTTGGTGTCAGTAACACATCTGCAATTTCCAGCTGTAGTCAGTGTCTCTAGCCTGCTCACCCAGACTCATTTCGACTGGGCTCAAAAAGTATTAGTATCCAACAGCCAAGAGGAGTCACAGAATCACAGAGTCTTTACGGTAGGAAGGGACCTCTACAGATCATCTAGTCCAACCTCCCTGCTCCAGCAGGGACACTTAATGAAAGTGACTGCCTTGGGAACCGGAGAGATAAGCAGCTGCTCAAAACTCCTGCAGAAAGATCCCTAAGCAAATACCTGTTCCCTCGCACAGAGCGACAGCCTCTTGCCCATCCCAAAGTAATCTTCCCTCATGCCATACAAAAATAAAAAATGTTACTGGTACTAGGATGGACAGACATTCAAAACTAAAAGAGAATAATTATATCACATTGTAACAACAATCTCAAAATTTACTGATATATATACATATACAAAGTGATGTTCTTACTGTACTACTAGCTGCTGACACACAGATCCATTGTCTGTTATCAGTTCATTCAGTTTTAGTTCAAGGTGAACTTTTCCCTAGAAGGGAAAAAAAAGAAACATATTTTTAAATAACTTTATTTTAAAAATACCAGTTAAGACAATATAGTTTATAATTAAAAAAACTTTTAGGTTAATTTCAATATGTGCACTTCAAAAGCAGGTATTTGGTCTAAAGTACGTATCCTGCAAGTACTGTACATAAAATATGTTTTCAACCACAAGCAACAATGATTAAGAGATGCACGATCATCATGAACAAAACACATGAATTGTTTAAGCTTCTACAGATCTAACACACTAACAAAAAAAAAAAAAGTATTTTCTTCCAGCACGAGGAAGTATAAAGAATAAAAGGGAAGTATAAAGAGTAAAAGCTCCTCTCAATCCTTTTGTCCTAAAGCACTGGAGGATCCCATGAATAAACTGAGAGCAATTTCAGAAGAGTTTCAAAAGGAAGTCCTAATATGAGCTTGGAAACTCAAGGCTACTACATAAATAAAAACAGTGCAATAGCATAGAGTAGCTGTAACACCTTTAATACACTGCTGCAAAATTTGTCCCATTCCACCAGACTGAATACCCTTCAGAAATCTTATCCCAGTGCCACTTTTAACCATCTCCTGAAATCAGTTGATGCTTTGGCAGAACAGTAGATATAATCAAAGGAGACAAAAAAGTGACAAAAATATCTAATCCCAGACGCTTCCTCTTTTTCTGATGTAATAGGATGGTGTTTGACATTTACCTAGATATATCAGAAACAAGAATCTGTAAGCAATGGCATGACATGGATTAAGCTTGGAGCTCAGCAAGGGCAAGATTGCTCTAACCTCTCAATATAGGCTGCAAGAACTCCAAGCTATGTTTTCTTAGTATGTCCAAAGCTCTGTACAACCTGGCTCCAAACACCTGCCTCAAAAATATTGCTTCTCCTTTCCACTCCTGACTATTCACATGGGCTTTCATGAAATATGAATACTTGAAATGCAAGAGACAGTGATGCAGATAAAGACTAAAGAGATGGCTGGACAGACGCATTAACGTCTCCGTGCATGTCCTATGTTTGCACAACTATGCACAGAGAGAAAACAGCCTCAACAGATCCTGCCATTCAAACGAAATCGTTCAGAGTTAAGACTTTTACAGTTGCATCACCTGTGTTCACAAAGTCCATCATCCACAAACTAATATAGGGAAGGTACTCCAGGCAGTGATTGCTGTATGATTCCCTAATCCTCAAAATTCTTCTCTAGAGATCCTTTACAAGTAACTGTCCAGAGACAAAACACCAGGCAAGACAGACCTTGAGTAGTGCTTTAGAACCTACATGCTGCTATTCCTTTTAGAACTGTGTAGTCCATAAATAGAACATTAGATGACACTGGTACATTCATGATTAGAATTCTTCTTCAGCTGAACAACAAACAGGACACGTTAGGTCTGGAAGGAAACTTCCAAGTGTTACAAAAGGAGTAAGCAACGATTTAAGCAACAGTTTCGCTGCTACAGCCCTAAAATGGAAATAAAACCTCTAGCTGACCCTATGCACATTTTTTTTTTTTTTTTTTTTTTTTTATTAAGGAAGTTCTAAATGTAACTATTTTGGGATGCCTGCCAACTGTTTTGCAAACTGTTACTACATGCGGTGGAACACAGGTACATTAAGAAAATATTTGTCAAACAGAGAAACTCGATTACAAAAATAGATTTACAGGCTGAAAACAGGATATTGAGCAGGAAGTCAACAGCCTTACAAGGCAAAGGTCTTGAACGACAAATGAAGAGACAGTATTACCACTACTTATTGTAATAGCTGGCTTAACTACTTTAAGTAAACAGACCTAGCGAACGGTCCCAACACACCTTTCTTTGCTCTTAAGCAAAAGAAAACAAAAAAAAAAATCCCAAACTCCAAAGTGACGTGTTCTTCTGCCATAGTCAGTAAAATAAAAAGCTTACTGACCTTGAGAGTGTTACCTCTCTCTGTATTTTGTCCAAAACTCATCACCATGATGGTGATAACAAAATGGCTGCATCTAAGCGAGTATCTCCACGGCAGTGGCAGCCAGTTTTAAGCAGATTGTTACTGTTTTGTTTGTTGGGAGCAGTGTTACGGTTTCCTAAAGCAGCTCATATGCAGATCGATATCACAACTTTTAACAAACATGCAGCTGGATTTTAAATGCAGTTGCACAGGTTGGTTTTAGATGAAAACATCAAGGGAAATTAGTCATTCTTATAGGAAGAATAAGAACAACTCCTTATGTGAATGTATTTTTGCAGATTTGTTGGTCTCAAAGCAGGTCAAAAAGCCAGGCAGGTACCATTTTCATTTTATAAATAGATTTGCAGTTATCTTGCCTGATACAATCTGGTGAGAGACAAAGCCATTCGTTCTGGGGCTAAGATTCATGTACAGGTTACCAAAAAAGCCAAAAGAGAGTGCTCAAATCACCAGCGTACATGTCAGAATCACAGAAACAATTTTGTTTCACGTTTTTGTTTTATAACTGCTATTGCATTTAAAACACAGTATTTTGAGAGATGGCCTTTCCTCCCCATACTTTCATTGTTTGGATCATTTCTTTACTGAAGTGTTGCAACTACCTATACTAAGTAGGAGGCTTCTAAAGCTGTTCAGTAAAACCAGGCTGGCAATTATATTTTAAACATTTACCTCTGAAGGAACTCATATTGTGCCAATGTTATAAATTGTACTACTGATACAAGTATACCATTAAGTAACTTTTGATAGTATAGTTTTTTTTTTTCATAAAACCTTCTTTCCTTTACATTCAAGAGGAAATACACAACCTCTTGCTAGAAAGAAGTTCTGTGTTTGGGAAGGTTATTTTGGGGGCAGGGTGTAGGGATGTGTGTGGGTGGCGGAGAGGTGGTATTAAGCAGAGTTAAAAAATGCTAGCAGTTATTCTCCGGTTTCTCCCTCAGCAACTGAAATGCTACATTATAGTATATTTCTGCTAGATTGAGTTAAGTGGAAATAGAACAGACAAAGGAAAAAACATCACAATCACATTATTGGATTTTTAGTAACATACTCTTAATATATATTATAGCCCTCTAACACCTATACAGAAGAAAACAAACTGTAGACCATGCCAAAAGCTATACAATATTCCTACAATTAGTGTGGCACACAACAGTTACTTCTGCTTACTTACTGTTAAAACTCTATAAATATCAGAGGTGGGTTTTCTTAGTTTTCATTAGGTCCTTTTTTTCCAACTTCCTATTCTAAACTACAACAAATATAGATAACATTTTAGGAATGTAATACACTTTTACCATCTCCACCATGTAGATCCTAGCCCAAAGGAACGGTCTATAGTTCCATACTGTTATGAATAAAGTATGTTCAATTTGGAGCCTATTGAGAAGATTTACTCCACACCAGATCTCTTTTTTCCTTGGATTACAGGACTGAGCTGTTTGAATCTACAAAGTGGCCTGAGGTTCAATCTTGTTCCAAAGACACTTAGGCATTCGTCCTGAACAGCAGATCAAACCAGCAGAAGTATGTTAGGCAAACCCCAAACCTTGCTAACTCAAACATAATTTACTGAACTTCAATTTCACTTCAGTATTAATACAAAGTTGTGGACTTAGAACATAAGATGACAGGTATACACAGCTCTTACATTAGTAAATTGTGCTTTTTATCTTAGAGAAGTCTTAAATTTATAATAGCTAACATGGTTTTAGGAAGTAACTGTTGCTTCTCTCATCCCCTTCATTTTTTTCCCAATTCTACAGGAATTAGCAAATAATTCCAGAGTGGGGAAAAGAAGAAAAAAAAAGCAAAACAAGACACGGCATTCAACGCACTTTTAAATCTTTCTAGAAACTGTCTAAATTTGGTAATTAATGAACTTAAGTCATTGTTTCATTTGTTCAGAGAGGTAGAGCCTACCATTTCCCATACAGACTATGAGAATTGCTGGAAGTGTAAAGAAAAACAGAAAAAAAGAGCCAAGAAAAGCACAAGACAAGCTTATTTGAGGAAATACATCAGTCAGTGCAAAAGCATTTTATGACAAAGTGTGGATTGTATACACCTGCAAGCTCTGTATAACATCATTTAAGTTTATTCATTCTAGTGCATCTCGACTATTAATATATCTGATATACAAGTTGCATCTCACAGCAAATCTTGCTTGTATGAAAAATATTCCTGGTATACACAAAGCGTGAGGTTCTTGAAAGAAATAATGTTTCCTTTAAAGAAACTGCAATAAAAACAGGGAATATAAAATACTTAAAGCCATCCTTGCATTCATCACAAAGACTTATGTGGAGGTAACTAGAAAAAAAAGTTAACTATTGTTTAGCCCTGCAAGGAACACAGCATATTTGAAAACCGTTTTTCTTTTTCAAACTGTCACTTAGGTTTTAAATATCTATCCAGACAACAAACAAAAACACCCACACACACACACTCCAAGGCAAGATTATCTTTTTTATCTTGTTGCATCTCTAGAACAAAATGTCATTCTTTATAGGAAAAGTCACACAGGAGTGTTTGACAAGTCTCACTCATAAGAAAATATCAAATGAGAGCTTATATCCAACTGTGAATACAAAGTCATGAAAAAAAAAATTCCAAAACATTGAAAACTAGTCAAATATATGAAATAATATAACTGAATATTCACAAGCTTGATTCTTACTCATAGGAACATTTATAGTAACATGACAGAAAGAAAGAACTTTTTTTTCCAAATGAATGAAGGAAAATAGAGCATGCATGATAATCCTTTCGGTGAAAGCTTACATGTCATTTCAGCTTCTATTTTGAAAGGATTTTCTAAAATATTGAGTGCAATTACATGGTGAAACTGGAAGAAGAGACAAATATGCCTTATTTTCAACAGATAAAAGACAGTGATGCTAGCTCAGGTATTGTTTTGTATACTCCCAAGAGTTGCATTCTAAGCTTACAGAACACACTTGCACATTCTGTCCACACATTTACCTTTTTTTTTTTTTTTTTTTTAAAGGCAGGCATGTTTCCTCCTACTCAGAAAGTTCCAAAGAAGAACATAAACACTGTCAAGTCTGAAACTTCACACCAAACAACTCTAGTTTTGAAGATTTACTATTTCATATTACACAATCAAGTTTCAAATGGTAAAACCAAATCTGATTTTTAGGTATATATAGTGAGCCTTATATATTGATCTATATTCTAATATATATATATAGATAACACATCGTCCGTTATACATTTCCCTGACAGTGGCCTCAAGTATTCTATCAGTCTTAAAGCTATCATAACGAACAATACAACCAGTTTAGAAATACTGAATATGCATTATTCTTTAAGTAAGAACAAAAAAAGCTCACCTCTATCCGCCACAGTTCAATATAAACTCTACCATTACATATATTTACATATATTAAATTTTAAAACATGTATGTGCAATCTAGTACTTACCTGAACCTCTGAATTAGAATCAATAGGTTGAAGTAAAAACCAGCTCTCTTTGCCTGTGTAGTTGCATAAATCTTCTTTTTTGATCGAAACCTTTCCTGAGGTCAGGGAGAAGGAGAAAGAAATGGTTGGGGCATAAATACCACTTTCATGTGAAAAGGTCAGATAGCTTAAGCGATCTGCAGTCTTGACAGTTTCTTAATCTTGTTAAAGCTGGTGATGTTATATGAAAAGCTCACAGCAACAGGAAACTAGAAACATAGAACAGAAGTAAAACAGCAAAAGGGCTTATATGAAAACAAATTAATCTGAATATAATTCATTACCTAGGCTATCTAATAAATTCCAACGAGGCAAAATAAAGAATGTGCTTGCGGTTGTAAGTAAGGTAACATAGCAAAGCTTTGAGAGAACAGTAACGGTGTTGAACCTTTAAATAGGAAACTGAAGGTAAATGTCTTTTGCCCTTCTGATTGCTATTTGGAAAGCTGTTATTATACCAAATTATCTGGCATCCTGGTGCAAATTATTTCCTTCCTCAATTCAAATAATGTGAGGGTTATTTCTACAACAGATTGTTAGCTAGAGCTTTTATAGCTACTATATCCAAACTGCATCTGCAATAGGGTAATTATGCATTGAAAGAAATTCCATCTCTAATTTTTCAGATAAGCTACATAAAGCATTTTCCAGCATCTTATTAGTCATTGGATTTAAAGGTTACACTTGGCAGAGACAAATAATTTAGCTCTTTCTATACAGATATACCAGTAGTCACAATTATTCAACAGAAACAAAAGGGGAGAAAAAAAGACAAAAACATATTGAATAAGACCATAATGTGTTCTATTATTTTTAAAAAAATAGATGTTCAATGTAATAGATTAAATCTATTAAAGGCAAGACAAGAAAATGCTGCTTCCAAAACATTAAATGAGTATTTAGTTTTAAGTGCACTATGCAACTTTTTGAAATACGCATCAGTTTAATAATTGTATTCATTAAACTACACAGCACAATACTGAAAATGACCCCATTTTTTTTTGAATTATGCAATATGTAGGGAATATCCCAGAACATACCTATACGCAGGTCTTTTTGCAAAACACTTTTATCATAAATATAGAAGGACAACCATTGGAATGTTCTTGGAATCTCAAAGTAAAACTCTTCTCCGAAATAAGGGCTGAAAAGAAAAATTTGAAGTTAAAATAGCAAAATACTGATTATAATTCATACAGAACAAATACTAAAAAGCAGCATTTTACTGAAGTCAGAACGTTGAACAGTAAAAATGAAATGCTATCTTAAATACTTATTTCCTCCTGAAAACTGAACTAGCCAATGCATTTCTCCAGCTAATTAAGTTCAAGACAGTAGTTATGCTGCACTGTACTTAACAGTTTTACTAATAAATAGCAAGAACTATTTGAAGAGTGTCTTACTTTTTCCCATTATATGGAATCCTACTCATACAGATGCAATTTAGAGGATTGAAGAGTTACCTACATAGCCAGTGGACAGAGAAAGGAGGCTACTAGTAAAGTATAACTCAGAACACTGACTCTTAACCGCTCAGAAAACATTCTCTGTTTAGCAAGAGAACTTTCATACTGCCCAAAAACTTTCTCAGTGTGCACCTAACACCTTCAGAATTGCCATCTTGGTACTGTGAGATTTTTCTTCCTTGATTTGTAACACACAAATGGTGATAATTTCATTTAATTATTTTCTATTTTAGCAATACTGAAAAAAAAAAGATTATCTATTCTATCAGTGTCTTACTAGACAATTAGTAGCTTTTCTATAGTCAGTTAAAGTCCATTTTAATTACTTTTCAAATGATTATAAAAGAAATGCTTGTATAAAAATTAAACAGGAAAGGCATTGCTTCTAAGCACAAGATCAATCTTTACAGTGTCAGTCATTAGGCCTGTAAAAAAAATCTGACCACATCAACACACTTAAAGAATATTTGTGTATCCTTCTTCCAAATAGAAAAAGTTACATATATTCAGGATGCTTTAAAACTGCATGCCAGTAATCCATTCTCATTGCAAGCAAGAACCATGGGATGGGAAGGAAAAGAGAAAATTACTGTGTGTGTGTGTGTGTGTGTGTGTGTGTGTGTGTGTGTATAAGAGCATTTAGTTTGATGGGTAAAAGGGAATGGCAAATTAAGTTTCTGCGTTACTAATACAGTGTCTTCAACTTTTTTTTGAAAGACTACTCTATTTTGGTATTCAAATTTAATTCAAAGTTCAAAAAATCAACAACAATCAGGAAGGACAACTATATGCCATTTTTAATTTGCAAGTGCTGTAGTCTGATCCAATCATTTTCAAAATATAATTTGCTCTAAGTATGTGGTGCTTCCTCTTCATGCCTAGACATAAGGAGGCTTTGAAATGATTCTCTGAAAAAGCAGATATTCCCTATTTAAACTGGTTACATGATCAGTAGTATTTTTTCCTGGATAGAAAGCATCAAGAGAAAGATGTCTCAAGGAGCAAATCTTAAATACAAAACTGCATGAAACTGTAAGAGCAAGAAAAAAGTCATATTTCACAAAAATAATCAAACTTGGATATTCCAGAGGATGTAGCTGTAATAGTGCTTCACTATGAGCTGACAAGGAACTTAGAATTTCAAGATGTAAAAGCACCTATATACCACTTCAGCTATGTTACTATGAGTTTTTTCTTGCTGTTTTTGAAGCTCTAAGGCAGTAGCAGAATGAAGAGCTAACCACTCAGGGAGGCAGATAAAGCAAGCCATTCTGTGTTAGTACAGGTTAGAGCCCAAAACAAGAATTTCAAGAGAGAATGAGGCCTATTCAGGGAGATATCCCACACCAAAGAAATTCTGATAAATGGAAGAGTTCCAGTTCTTTCATTCTAAAAACAGGTTTTACAAGACAGACACCAAGAGCAAAATTCCACCAATACAGAACAACTACAGAACATTGTGTCAGGTAAGGAAAAGACAAGGAGAGAAAGTATCAAGCAGATTCCTTTCTCTTGAAAACAACTTGGCAAGAAAAGGTATGTTATTGTGCCCAAGGGAACAGAATAAAATAATGATGAAATATGTCTTAGCATGTTTCATTTTCAAAGCTGTACTGTGCTTTTAAAAGCACAGCTTATTCATAAGCCTCAATACTGCCTTCTCCCATTTACTCTCAACATTGCCCTAGTGTTAGCTTCACAAGAGCAGCTTCTTCACAAGTCAGCTCTCTTATTAAGGAGACACAGCAAAACCACATGCACAGATAAATACATATGTTGTTTTCATTCTGCACAGAGGAGGTCTTGCTCACCATTTCCACTTAAAAAATTAAGCTTACCTTAAAGATTTTTCAACTACTTGTGTACGAAAGACTTCTTCTTGGTCCAAGTTTATAGTACAGAAAACATCTCTCATTTTATTGGGTACCAAATGTTTGGCTTCACCTGTAAATACAAACAACGACTATAAATATGGAGGACACAAATATTTTAGTTTGAACAAATGTCCAAAATTAACTTTTGCATTCCTTCTCCTATTCATTCCATTTACCTATTAAGACCATGCATTCATAATGTTCACAGGATCAGATGTGTACACAGGAATTGTGTATGCAGGAATTGCTACACCCACCTTCGTGTGGGAATGAGAAATCGACAGGAAGACAAGAGCACCCTGACTCACCACCACCACTTCCTGCAGCACCTGCACTTTCCCTTCAGAGGTCTCATCTCAGCCTTGACCTTGGCCAGCTTGCTAAATTCGAGCAGCCTGAGGTGATCTGGCATTGGTTCATAAGACCAAGCGAGGATCTGACTGAGCTATTGCTCACTCAATATTTTCTCCAGAAATATTCAGGTTAAAGGAAACTGTTTAATACAATCTTACCCATCAGATTCTTATTCATCTAGCACCAAAAAAAAAAAAAAAAAAAAAAAAAGCATGTTTTCAAAGATTCACTTTCAAATAGCTTTCTCCTGACCCCAACAGTGTGGGCTAGTAGAGAAAGATAAAAATCAGCTATTGCCTAAATAGAATATGGCAAATAGAATAAAGGCAAGTTGGAAAGAAAGGAGGTAAAGAGCAAGGGCGATGGTCAACACAGGAACACAAAGATTTCTTGGGTACTGAGTCCAGCTCACTGCAAAAAACACACCCTGGACATCAGATAGCCCTTTCTAGAAGTAGCTACTTCTACGTAGATGCTGCTAAAAACAGCTCCCAGTTGTCAAATTAGAAAGCTCTTTGAAAATCTTAATGCTGCAGACATCTACATTTAATTATGGCAATATAATCTTTTAGCTTAGATAGCTATGTCCACTATAGTGTTTCCTTCTCCTTTGAAAGTCTTTGCAAATAGCAACTATATCCTTTTCAGCTTTTATTCTGCTATGAGAAACGAGACAAGCTTTTCTGGTCCTCTCATATGATATACCTCCCTCTCTGTACCTGTCCCATTTCAATTATTAGTTTAAACACTGGCAACCAGAACTGCATACAGTATTCCAGGCTAGGTCTTATCCAGGGGCTTTTACAGCTGCATTTGTGCTTATATTTCTACTAGAAAATTGTGCTTATATTTCTCCTAATAAAATATAGAAGCAAAGTTATCTAAATCTCTACTCTAACATATTAAAGGGCAACAAAGCTAAAAGTGCACAAAGTAAAATTATTATTTCAGTAATGTAACTTCCAATCAGTAATTACTGCCACTTTCAAAGACCTATAGCTTAAAACTATACTTGAAATGTTATTTCTAGAAAAATGCAGACATGAAGCACTGTGGGAAATAAGTTCCACTGCCTCCGTTGTTAAAATTTAAAATTGAAATTCTTAATTACATAAATTATTGACAGTCTTGAATATTAACTAAATAACACGTGACATTTCAAAGGCTACCACAACTGTATCCCGAGAGGGAACATGGTGGTTTAACAAGAACAGAGACTGAACTTCTGCACGGCCTTTTCACCATCAGGTTTGTGTACACTGATGGAAAGTATGAACAGGCACTTAGGTAACTCTGCAACTGTTAAAATGCTGTTCTCAGAAGCATCAATGAGCTTTTCATCAGCTTGGGTGTGGGAGAGGAGGAAGTAAACATTATTTTTAAATGTCAGACAGATTAAGAGACATTAACAAAACCATTTTTTAATGCCATGAGACTCCAAAAAAAGAGACTAAACTCAAAATTATATCTCAAGTGAGATATTGTAGGAAGAACTGAGAAAAGCAACCGAGATTGAACATCATTTTAAAATATACTGTTTTAACATAGCATATGAAATAGCTTCCCCTTCAGAGAGCTTTTGATGCTGCAGTTTGCAATTAATGTGCATGACTTGAATATGTCAGTCATTCCATACAAGGACCTTCTAATTTTTCATCAATACTCTATAGTTTAATCATTCTATGCTACATTAAATAATAAAACTCAAGTGCTACTTTGACGCCACTCTAAAGCCAGAGTACAGTAAACTTTGAAAGGGTATTGCAAATACTAGTTTCTTCAAATAACACAAAAGTATTTTCACAGACACCTTCACCATTTTCATGCCTATACTGTAGTCTTTCAGTATTAAAAGGGACTTAATTACCTAAGGGAACAGGAGAAATAGAAGTTCTGACTTTATAATGAATGTTGCAGCCCAGATGCTAAGCTTTAAAGCAGACATACTTATTTCTCTAATAATTTTAAAATAATTTTTGCAGTTCTCTATGAGCATTCTTGTTATTATGAGAGCACAAGATTTCACATTTTTCCAAACTCCTCTTAACATGTTTGATTGTGGGAGACTTTTCAACCATATAATGATCCAAATCTTCTAAGCGCCCTTACATTCTTAATAAAAAGCACAAGTTTCACTGCAGGTAAATCTCAGTTTTTCCTCAAAACAAAACCAGGAAGTGTATAACATATCATCTGCCTGAATTTTCTGATTTTCAGTCTGCTTATCAAGTATGCAATTCTGAACGACAACGATGGCAAAAGGCAGACAGTATGAAGTTCCACTGTTCAAAAGACGGAGAAGAATAAAGAGAAGTGAAAGAGAAATATGCTGAAGAAACACATACCAGTGTTTCCAAAGGGTTTGTTTAGAAAGCAGAGATATACGAAAGAACACCAGGGACACCAAATAAAGTTGTTCTGGGGAAAAGATAGAAATGAAATCAACTTTGGCTTCAATTGTAGAACTGTACTTCAAACCTTTTCACAGCGACTATCATTTAAAAACATATGATGTGACACTTGCTTCCAAAACTCTGCAGAGTAAATAGCAAAACATAGGTTTCAGACAAGAGCAATAATATAAATGTTTTAAGCATATCAGTTCACCCATTTCAGTAACTGAATTGGCCTAAAAGAGAAATTCTCACATGATGCTTTCAGTGGCCTAATGCAACAGAAAAAGCATGAAATCTACTACCAGAAGTGTCAACCTTCCTACAGTATTTTGAAGAGACATTCATAATTATTTATAAGACTTCTTAAGTCTATTTACATGACTTTTAAACTAACTTCACCACCACTCAAGTATTTACTTTGAGAAAATAACAAGAAATAAAATACTCTGGCCTATTAGATATATTAGTTTGGTTTTTAAAATTTCTATAAAATATTGTTAGTTTCCCTATACAAATCCTTCAAAATAAGGAATATTAGGTCAAATCTAAGCAAAAGGTAAAAATATGATGCTAATAAACATGTAAGTGTCAGAGCAATAAGAACTCAGGTATCAATATCTAACAAATTAAATTCTCTATGGCACCTTAATGTTACAAAATTTACTAAAGACAGCACTAGGGTAGCCTGCTAAACACAACAGTCCCATCTTTTGCCACCATTTTGCACATCATTTGTTAAATGTAAATATAGCACAAAAATATCAAGTTAATTCTTGTTTTGACTTAAAAGTGCATCAGAACCTAAACAAAGGCAGCAACTACGACAGTTTCACTCAACAGAAGATATTGTGAATGGCATACAAGTGTACAATCACTATTCATCCTTTGACAGGAAGATGAAACTGAGAAATGTAAAATAAGTTTATGCTCATGAACTGCAAGGTTTTCTATTCAGGGATTAAACACACTGCACAGAAACAGCTACATCTGTTGTAGAGGTGTAGGATAATCTGAGACAACCACATGGTGTAAACTACTTGGCCAAAAAAGTCTGAAATAGATTGGACTCTGCATTCTATCCCATGAGAAATCACAGGAGATGACAAATCAGAGATATTTCTGCAGTGTTCCACTGGGACAGGCTTCCAGTAAAAGTAACAACATAAAAAAAAAATCACTTACTATATAAAAAAATGCATGACATCTTACAAAAATAAAACAGAAGCTAGTTATAAACTAAATTTAAGAAATATACCAAGAAAAAAAGCTACAAGAAAATATTCACATACCTAGTCAGTATAGTTAAGAGGCTTTTGACACTGTCAGGAGCCAAAATAGAGCCATCGATACATAATTGTCATAAAAAAAAAAAATCAATAAATTTCTGATGAAAATCTGTCAAAAGAAATATCACATTTTCAAAGAAAAATATGGAGGTTTGGACCAATAAAAGGATCACATCTTTACCTCAGCTCCCTTTTATATTTGAAAGCCAGAGGCATGAGACTGTGTATAAACACTAGTAGCCCACATAGTATATACAGCACTAGGAACTGCAGATGTATTCCTACTCATTTTTTTCATTGCTGTGTATGCAATAGCTACTCAGGGCAATGTAAGTATAGGCCTCAAGTCTCTTGTGATGATTTGTATTAGATTTATCATCTACCTATGTACTGTTAAAAAAAAAGATAAATAAGAATTTACCACAGATTGTTTTCTACATAGATAGAATTAAGCATTAAGCAGAACTGGCATTCCTCATGCAACCTCTACAAAAAATGAGTAGTGTTAAATCCTGCAGTAGTTCATATGCCAATAAGACTTAGACTTCACTTTCTACTTGTGAAAAGCATGTCACAGGGTTTTTTTTTTTTAAACACATGTAAAGTGTTTGCTATGGATAGACTAAACATGGAGCGTTCCCCTTAAAAAAATATAAATAAGTGAAAATATAGCACTATAGTGTGCAAAGAGGTTAGAGGAAAAGCTTCTCAGCATATTTAACCCATATTTTTTTTAATGGCATTTTTGTTTTGTTAGCAGAAATAGTTTTACAAAGAGATTTTCACACAGTTTCAAGAAATGTCTTATCACAGCTATTACTTTCACTCATTTTTCAAACATGCTCCTACAGCTCTTCCATGCTTTTAGCAGCTAATTCTCTACATATTCTCTAGGAAGCAGGTCACAGGCCTCTGCTCGACATCATTTTTGCCAAGTAATTGACTGTGGTAACATTCAAAGCTACAGTTTCAAAGTAGCAACTGCAGGGTCTATGCATAACACATGAATGGGATGCAATAAAGCTCATTTCAACATCAGTGTTAAGAAATCCCTTCCTTGTCTTCTAACACTTAACAGAAATTTTCATTCAAGTATCACACACTTTAAGACCCTGACTTGCAGTGATGATAAGACTCAGTATAAAATCAGGATGCAGAAGAAAGGGAATAACTTATAGCATGGAATTTCAGAAGGTGTGTTCAGTCTGTCCGCTCAATGAGTACAAGTTACACCTTCAGCTATGCTCGGCCTCAACATCTCCCATTCTCATGAGCATCCTCTATCTACTAAAGAGGATCTCAAGTCTATAGGACATGGCACAATTCATCAAGTAAAAACGACCTCATTTCTCAGCTAACTCTTTCCGAACTAAATCTGATCATCCAGAAGGTGTTTGTAACTGATCCCCAGTCCCAGCACAGTGTCCAACCCAGCTTGCTTCAACTCATTCTCAAAGAAGTTGATCAAACGCGTGAGAAAGGAAACAAACGGGTTGCATCCGAATTGTATGAATGTATTTTGATACCCCTTCAGGAAGCCGCTGCACATCCTGTTTCTCCTCCTCGCTTTGAAGCCCTTGCAAGTCACACCACACTATCTGCTTTCCTCCTCTCCCCGTCCTGCCCGAGCGCGGCGCACAGACCACCCCTCGGTCTGCCAAGCCGCGGAGCCTAGAGGTATTTTGGGGAGCGTTTCCTAACCGCCGCCACCAGAAGGGCGCCGCGAGCCCCTCGCCCTCCCTCAGACACACTGCTCACAGAGCCATTAATGACCGTTTCCAGCAGGGCCTTCTACCACCGACTTCCTGAACATCAGTAATTTCGCAACGGCCGCTTGACAAACAGACTCCCGTGCGCGAGCTCGGCAAGGGAGGGGGCCCTTCCTCCGGCGAGCGCTCAGGGAGCCCCGCGCCCC
>PTEX01000175.1:1339313-1478910 GCA_003342815.1 Eudromia elegans
CGCTCGCCCCGCCCGCCGCGCCTGGGGGACGCGGGCACGGAGGGGGGCGGTGGGCGCATGCGCGCTCGCCCCTCCCGGCAGGCGCTGCGCAGGGGCCCGCGGGGCGGTCGGTGGCGCCGCCTTTTTCCGGGTTAGCGCCGGTTGTTGCTCGTCTGCCCTTCCAGCCTCACACGAGCGCGGCGAGCAGCAGCGGGGGGGGCTTGGGCGCTTCCTCGCTGTCCCTGTCCTGCCTGGGCCGTGTTTCCGGGCAGAGACAGCTACATGGAGGCCATGGGATGGATGGGGAATAAGCTCCTTCATGCTGCCCGTAACTGCAGCCTTTGTATCCATGCAAACCCCACATCCACACACAGGAACTGATTTTTCCCCTACGAGAAATGAGAGCTTCACTTGGACTACAGTGTCTAATTTGATTATCTGCAATTGGTTTCTCCTGGGTTGGCACTCCTAACTGAGGTGTGATCGGCAAACTCACAGGAGCCCTAGGAGAGCTGAACCCCTGGAGAAGGCAGTGGAGCAGCACTCTGAAAATTAACACTTAAACTGTATGTTGCAAGTTTTTAAAATCTAGACTACATAAATCTGCCTCCAACTCTTACATGCTCTGTCAAAAGCTGTCTCAAGTGATTGCAGCTAGAGTTCACTGTTTAGTCTTGCATCAGTTTCCATGCAAAACACAGGCTTTCCACCATTAACAAAGTAAGGTTTTAGTTTTGGTATTGTTTCGTTGCTGGGAAATCCATTTTATTTAAAAAGTGCCTCCACTTAATCTAACACACTATATTCAGAATACTTTGATTATATAATGTTAATTTTTTGGCACTCTCATGTTATGTTTGAGAAGTGTGTCCATGACAGATAGATCTGCTCAGCTAAGGACGGAGTTAAGGCAAAGACTGGTGTACTAAATTTCCACCTAACATTAGAGATTTATTTATAAATGAGGATGTAAATAGGGGCATTTTCATCTCACGAGAAAACCTTTGGCATTAGCTGAGGTGTTGAATTATCAATGGTAATTTTTTTACTGAGGATTTCCTCAGAAACAGAGCAGAAAGGAGAGATGATAATACTGTATTCAAACATTTCCTCTACCTGCATTATATCTATATCATATTATTTCACAGGTAACAGTACTGTTCAATATATTTTAGTTTTGCATACATCATAAATGAAAGTTTACTATTTAGATGCACAAACTTTGTGATATCTATTTGTTTTATTAGTAGTTAAAATAGAGAAAATATATGGAGCAAAATTCCGAGCTTTCCTGTTTAGACATCTCTCTTCAGGACCAATCCCTATTGACCTATATAGTGTAGCCCTAACTTATTTTTTAAAGTGTGACTAGTGACACCTAGCTGAAGAGGGGAGTACTCTGAATGCATACAGTTTTCTATTTTGTTTGTATGTCGGAGTTTTATGCAGATTAGATATTTGCATTCTGAACAATGTCCTTAAATTTGTTCCAAAAGATCTGAAACATGGTATGCTTCAAATAACACAGTCTATACTACAAAGTTATCATTGGACTTTAAATGAAAAATGAGATTTCTTGAAATTCATAGTCAATGGGGTCATCATAAAAACACGTTTAAACTGTTTAAAAACATTAACATGAATTCACCTGTCTTGCAGGTCCTCTGAAACACTGGGCAGGTAGATTCTGTTCACCTCAGCACTGCGCCTTCACCCTTAAGGGTACGATGCCAGGAGATACCATCAATTCCCTTGACGTATGGAGTGTTCTCGATTTGTTGTGCTGACCTTAATGAAGGGAATGTTTGGTAACTGTGTTGCTTAACCATATAATGAAATACGTATTAGAAGATACATATCTCTGCATTATATGGACTGTTAAAGTATATTTCAAAAAATGGAGAGACTTACAGCAAAATAGGAAGAGGTTATTTTAATCAAGCAAAAACAGGGTTATAAGCACTCCTTCTAAAAATAAAATTAGACTTCATCAATCCTTAACATCTGCATTTAATATTTTCTTTTAAACGAAAAAATACAGATGCCATTATGTAGCAAATTACAGTATTTGACAACGTATAGTATTTACCATCTCTTACACTTACTTTAATTCTAATTTGGTCATTAATACTTGACTCATTACTGCAGTGTGTTACTAGTAGTAAAAGTGCCACAATAAACATGACATTGCCATCTTAAAACTGCTTTGTTATAAATTGTATAGAATATACAGAGTTACAAAGTCATTGGGTTTTTATCAAAATATACAAACCCCCCCAAACCTAACACAAGCTATCCATATTTTTCTTATGAACTATACAGTTATACAAAATATCTGTAAAATTATCTTTATATGTATAAATATTCTACCTTATTTGCTTTGGTCTATAATTAACATCATACAAGTCCACTTGGAAAATATCTCCCATGTACTTTCTTTGAAATGTCACCGTACTTTCCTTATTTATTCTCCTATATTCTTATTTAAATGGAACCAAAGCTGCCATGAAACCAAAAATTTCTCCTGGGTTCATAGTATTCACCAATGATAGAATAAATAAGTGGACTGTATTATTACTTAAATCGATACTGTATTATCATTTGACTTTTAGTTTTATCATACTCAAGCTATAATTTTTTAATATTCAAGAAAACGAAGTAAGTAAACAAAATGTACCATATTTGCACATAGAATGAAGCTGAGGTTCACTACCTTTGTCCTGCCTTTTTTTTTTAATACTTTCATAGAGATGAAAGTCTACTTGGAAATGCAGATACAGTACAACAGAGCCTTATTATGTAAAATGCAACTTACAGGCATCTATCCTCCTTGGTTTATTTTTCCACCTCATTTTAAATGAATCATATTTTGACAAAAAAATATGAATTGTAAGGTGTATATTAATGATGTCTTCCAGAAGCTTGTACTCCTAGTTCTTAGAAGAATGCCAAACCATAAAGCTCACCATAAAGCTCTGGTGTGGCAGGGTGCCAGAGAGACAACACCTCTTGCCTCGGAGCTGGTGCCCAGCACGTCTCTGCTGTGGGTCCACTGTGCTGGGACCATGGACTCCCTGCAGCAAGTGGGGCGAGAGGTGCTGGCGTGTTTAGAGGGATCAATGAGAAAGGACATGGGAAAGGCTAGATGCGGTATTTAAGGTCTAGGGGTGATGAGGATCCTCACAAACTGGCCCTATCCCTGGTTGTTTAAGGACTGCCTCAGTGATATATACGGAAGGAAGAATCTAAGCATTTACCTACTCCTCCAAAAAAGAAAAAAAGGAAAAAAAAAAAAAGGCAAATTTACTGGGAGTGGCTCAGTCATTTCTTGTTTGGGTATTATTCCAGGAGGAGGAGGGAGACTGTCTAGATCTCTTCAAATAAGAAGAACAATTTTTCTAAAAGGCAGGACTTGCAGACCTACCAGGAGGTGGAAGCTTAAATACATTATGTTTTTCAGGTGGTCAGCTTCCTGGGAACAGAGCATGAGGATTTTCTTCAGACAGATGCACCTGAATAGTCCAATGAGGCCATTGAGAGTTGAATCTTTGGAGATTTATGCAATTTGGAAGACTGATGAGTTGCACTGAATCTCTAATATATATGTCTCAGAGGTACGATAAATCTGGATTACTTTCCACACTATCACTCAGAGACTTTATGCTTAACAGGGTAACTGCAAAACTAAATATGAACATATAAATAAATTTATATTCCTGCATCTGTTCTGTGAATGTTGAATGCCTTCCAGAACTCAACTGTACTTCAGCATACTCAAATTCATGAAACATTTCCCACCTTCACTTTAGAATACACTATACCACAGTTATTTTGTTTATAAACACATTACTTTTTTGTTTAAAAAAATTCAGTATATGGTTTCTTCAACACAATTTCCTTCTACAGAGTATACTTTGAACCTATGTATTTATTATGTTCAGAATGACTCTGACTCAACAACAGCACTGTAAAATAGTTCAGTGGCTAGTTAATAGTGACACTAAGTACTAGGGGCTCGGTGGGTCCTTTGTTTTCTTCTCTATGTATATATACTAGAAGTCTATTGTGGCAAAAGTATTTTGGGTTAAACTCTGATTCTCTTTCACATTAAGTTTGTATTATTGCGAAATACTTTCTTTCAGTGATTTTTCCCCTTCTTCTTTTGCATATATTGACATTTAGATGAAGACCTTTGATCTTTGTTTTTGTAAATGATACAGATTTGAGTGGAGAAGTTTCCCCATTCAGTGCATTTTCTCCAATACACTTATATGGATTTTCTCCTCCTTCTGTGACAACTGTCACTCACAGTATAACTTCTGGAGTTATATTTTGTATATTTTTAACTTCATTCCCTTCTGAGCCGAGAAAATGTTGATTTTCCAGAAGTTTAGCACTTTCATTGCAAAACTGTTCTTTCCTATTGCGTAGACCTGGGCTTTTGAATAGATGTTTCTTCTGGTGCATTCCCAGAGCAGCTGCTGTCTTGCAAATTTTGGGGCACTGAAAGCAAGCATATCCTTTTCCGTTGTGCTCACGTATGTGCCTTTGCTCATGATTCCTTTTGGTAGAAAGATACAAGAAACTCTGTAAGCAGAACTGACAGTGGTAGCGCTTTTCTCCAGTATGAATTCTTTCATGTATCTTGAGCGTTTCATTTAAAGTGAATGCCTTATTACAGTATTGGCAGACAAAGTCTTTGACACCCAAATGAATACGTTCATGTTTCTGTAGATTTCCAGGAATGGAAAAACACTTACCACAGGTTTTGCAGGTGTAGGGCTTTTCCCCAGTGTGACATCTCATATGCATTTTTAGGGTGGATGGACTTTGGAATTGTTTTTGGCATAATTCACAAATGTAAGGCTTCGAAGTAGCTACATGCCAGTGCATGTGTTCTTGACTTCCTGCGGTGGCAGATTTGTCTGTTTCACAGAGCTCACAGTGAAGATTGGGCATCTCGGGGTTCTCCTCTCGACTGATGCCCTTTTCCTCAGGTGCATTCCTCAGTGCATACTCTCGGCTAAATGTGTTGTGACTTTCTTTAATGGTGTTCTTATATCCGTGCTTTTTCCTCCATTTGGTCTTTTTCATTTTTCTTAGCTGTTTAGATTTCTTTTTTGGTTTGTAATTGTAGTAAGGTCTCCAGGGCTTATCATTGGAATCCTGATCACTCACATCATCACACATTTCTGGCAGCTCCATGCATTCCGAGCTGTAGAGCTGAGATGGGCTTCTTTCTTTTGCCTCCATTTCCGACTCCTCAACTAGGTTGTCCTGTCTAGACTCATACTTAGATTTTCGTCCCCTTTTACAAAACAACTTAGATCCTAAAATGTGCCTTTTGACAATAGCCTCATTACCGATTTTTACCGTTATTTGACAAAGAGGAGCAACATTACTGTCAGCAGACGTTCCAGGTAAGGCGGGCTTTGCAATGTACGTTTCAGTTTTACTTGACTCTTGAACAGTATTTGCTGTTTTGCTAGATGTACCTCCAGCTCCTGCGGTGTACTGCGTATCCTCACTTGTTTCTGCTCTGTTGTATAGCTGTGTTTTCTTTTTCTCCTTAACAATTTTTGATTTAGTAATGCATTTGCCGTAATTATCTGACCCGTGTTTACAAGCATCACTTATAGATGGAGTAGGTAGGTTATTTGAAGATTCTGCCTTATTGTTTTCTATGGAAGTGATTGTTTTACTGTGCATTATTACTGATGAAACTCTGCTACTGTGCATTATAACAGAAGGTGCAGAACTGCTGTAACTGATGACAGAGGTTGAATTCTCTTTCACATTAGTGAAAGACACAATTGAGGAATCACGTTCCTGAGAACCAGAAGCATTTGCAGCAGTGGAGACTGTTTTTTCCCGGGTGAAAAAGTCACTTTGCAGGTTAGAATTTAATATGCCCACTCCCCAGGAGGAAGAATTTTGAGTATTTGTAGAAGCTGCCGTATCGTTATGTGAAGAGGTGTCCAAGGCAAGAGCTCTGTTGTTTGTCAGTATATTACTTTGAAAATTCAGTGATGGTAAGTCAGAAGTAAGAGAATTTGGAATGAAACAGTTACTAGAAGTAGATTCATTAACCTGGCTGCTTGCTTGAACACTTTCATATGAAGAATTTCGATAGGACTTATAAGGCAGTCGCCTGCATTTCATAGGTAAAAGTCGATAAAGCTTATATGGATACATACTTGGTTTTAAGCCTCCATTGGCTGTTTTTTTACTTACTGAAAGACGGTGATCAATTGCATGGAAAGACTTTTGATGATTTTTTAGTATATAATAAGTCATAAAAGTCTCCAGACAGAAAATGCACTGGTATCGTCTTTCTCCTGTATGCCAGATCTCATGTCTCGTACGATATTCAGCTAATGCAAAGACTTTGTTGCAGTAGTGGCAAGGATATGTTCTTCTCCATGAATGTACGTTTGCATGTCTTCGAAGACTAGACAGAGTTACATAACTACGCTTGCAAACTATGCAGGTATATAATATCTGCCCATCAACAACTTTAACTAAATGATCTGTTTCTGGTAAAGTGCAGCTTGCATTAGAATAATCAGTTATGCTGTTTTCAGACAATAGAGGCTCTGTGTTTGCATATGAATTGCCATTCCTTCCATCTGTAGTAGTATAGTTATCTGAAAAATTCTGTTCACTTCCATTGTGAACAGATAAACTACTTGACCTCATACAGACTTGTTCATGACCTTCCAGTATATTTAGATTTGCAAATTGTTTGCTGCAGTATTTGCATATGAAAGTTTCCTGGTGCTCTGAATGGAGCTGAAGATGAGTACTGAGCAAAGCTCTGTCGTTGAATGATTTAGTACAGCAGTTACAGTTGAAAACAGGTGGAACTACAGTTGCCACAGATACAGGGATGTTAGCAGATTTATTTTCTTCTTCTCTGGGTGAGTGGAAATCTCCTGGTTTATTTTGAGGTTTTGGAAAAGAAATAATTGTTTGATCAGCAACAGCTTCATGTTGGACTTCTGTATTGGATACTGTAGAGGCTGGCGCTTTTGCTACAGCCAAGCCAGCACTCTGGGCCTTAAAGGCTGTCTTAGGAGTGCCACAGGCCTGTTTTCCTGGCTGTATGAGTGGTGTGGCCTTGAGATTTTCATAATGTTCTTCACCCGTCTTATATGAAGGGCTCTTGTCCTGTTCAAAAAAAGATGTTCCTTGAAAAATATCTCCCCCTGAAGAAACTGCGTATGAGTGTTCAGCTAAGGTACTGGCTGATTCGGCATCTTTGCAAGCCTCACTTCTGTCAAGGCTGGTGTTGGGTGTTTGTATTGTCTCGGATACCTTTTTGAAGCTTGCTCTCAAATCAAGCGGCGAAAACACACTATTTTCACTTTCAAAAATTGAGAATGCATTTGTAATTCGTGGTCCATTTGCGACAGCTGAGTCTTCATGTCTCTTTTCATGTTTTTCCTCTTTGACAGTTCCCTTTTCATTGTTACAGTGTGCATAAGGGCAGGGGGAACTTGAAAAATTAACATCTGTAAGATCTTCTAGAAATGATATTCCCAATTTTTTCCCTGCAGCTGCAAGGTCTGTTACAGTCTCCTGCCTTTTAACAACCACTGTGGAACTGTAGATATAATTAAGAATTTCTGTAAACACTTCAGCTTTGAGATCGTCTAACTCCAGTACATGACCTGAAATGCAGATTGTACGACTCCAGAAAATGTTTTTAAAATAAAGGCTTGAAGCTGCCAGCACATTACTATGGGCTTTAAACTTGGTATCTTCCACAATTATGGTGACATCACATAAAATACCCCGAATACGCTGCTCATTTAAAATGGAAAGTACAGTGTCACTATGGAAGTCATCTTTGAGATCCTTTGAATGCGACATGACTGTCATCTACAAGGGAAAACAGAAGAATTAATGGAGGCATCTTTAAAGGCATTTTTCATTCATTTCAGTGACAGATTGGTGTTATAGCCATATATTTATTTTTAAGTGTTAAGAATGAATACAGTTTTGCTGTATAATTTGAAATGGACTCACTCACATGAACAGTATTGATTTCTAAACAAGATAATCACTAGGTACCAATCATTTACTCCTAGCTGACTGATACAGCCCTCTGATGCATCATCATGTCTATCGGTTACAAGTTCTGTCCCCTTTCACTGGGCAATACTAATTTCTCAACAAATAGTTACGAACAGGTCAAGGATGCAGGAGTTTCTGAAGCTCCTCCATAGCAGTCAGAGACTCGACTTGCACCCAGGGCCCTAAAGCCGCGTCATTCTGTCTTGCAAGCAGTGGCTTAGATGCAGCCCACATGGAAGGACTCGCTGAACCCTTAAGGTAATTTCTCCAGCACAAATCTGAGTGACTTGATGGCCTTTACGGGAAGGCTGAGTTGATGTGGTTCTGTGGATACTATGAACTTCACTTTCTAGGGCTGACAGTCAATCATGTAACAACAGAAGAGCATTTCATCTCTTTATTAACATAATATTTAACAGAATCAGACATCCTGTGAAATGCAGTTTCAGTTACAGGACAAGGCTCTATACGCAAGGGAGTGCACAAGTACAACCATTTTGTAAACAGTAGCGGAACATGTGCAATGGTGTTTATATAATTCTTTTACTGTTTTTAAAATAGTGATTAGGGTCTATTAGATACATAGTATTTACTTTAAAATAACAGAATTTTGTATTTTGTTTCCAATTCAGTGAGTAAAACTTTGAGTTAAGAGCAGTATTTTGTTTTCTTCAGTCATAGTTTATTTATGCTCAGCCTGCAATATGATAGTGTGTGTTTGCTCTTAATTTCTGTTACATGGTAAGATCCTCCAGGCAAACAATAGCACACTGGCTCTCTCATCCAAGCTATTAGCACATAACTCTTCGCTGAGCTTGGTGCCTTTGTCTCAAAGTAAGTAATAGGACACGCATAGCCCTGTTGCAGCTAGTCTAGTTCTCACTATACACAGTTTAGCAAAAATCCACTGACTGCTTTGCTGCTATTTAAATTATACAAAAAAGAATGACAAGGCTGCTGTGACGACCAAGCCAGTGCCCTATGTGAAATACCATAATTTACTACACTACGGATGAAGTTTAGAGGTAAAATTTATACCTTGGAAGGGGACTGTTGTTTCTCTAAGGCAGATACTATCAATGCAGAGTCAAAACTGCTATTGCAGATAATGGCTGAGAGTTGTGAACACACTGAACTAAGAAAACTTCCAAGTTGTGATCCATGCCAAATAATTATGATGTGTAGATATGCTGGGGATATCCAGAAAGGATATCATCAGCATTACTGTGACAGAAATGTAGATATGCATATTGTTTTGATTATCTAGTCACCTGCACTAGCTGTAGATCTAGATGCACTGTCTTCTGTTTTTAAATCTTAAACCCATATTTTATAATGTGTTTGTTCATTACACTTTGTTTAAGGTGAGTGGTATTAAAGATTGACTCACTTGGAATGATGATCTGAAGTTCACAGCAGTTAAGGATGGTTGTCTCCTTTGATTTAGTATCTGGAAACCCCTACATAATTGTAGACAGCTCCAGCATATCAAGTCTGCTACATGAAGAACACTGACAAGAACACTTTTCTTCCAGCAAGTAGCCATAATCCCTTAATTGATTCTTTTTCGCACTGACAGTGTCTGAGATTATGTCTGACTTGCTCATGTGATGCGGTATTAGAAACCAACTGTCAGACATCAAAAACATTTCACAAAGGAAGCTATTGATACAGTTATTTCCTGAGTACAGGATATAAATGCTGTCAACGCTACCTCCCAAGGAACTCCCCCATAGACACTTGCCTGTACTTTTTCTGCTTCTTTGTAGCAGACAGCTAGTTTTAGTTCAAAGACATATCACCCAACATACTGTTGCTAAATATATCAGACTGCTACTTCTATTCCAAGTGGCATTTTTACACAAAGCCTACAACTCATTATCTGAGCATTTTAGTAGGAGTCTTATTATTCAACTAGATAGTTCAAAATTTATCCTCTCTCAGGGAAAAGTAAGTATTTTCAATTTCTACTTGCATGTCAATAGACTGCTAGTTTTTGTAGTCTTTGAATCATGGATACTGTGGTATGTTCAGTCTAGATTTCTTGTGTAAAGATAGTAGAAACTATCATTTGCCATTTGGGCATTCATTTTTTCCTGGTGTGCTGAACTATTTGCTTGTATCTCATAGCAAGATTATACAAATAAAAAAAGAAAAAAGAAAAACTCTCTGGACCAAATTTATTTTCAGAGCCTCTTGCTGATCTTTTTCTTTTTTCTTTTACCTGACTTTTCTTTTTCTTTTACCTTTTTCTTTTACCTGACTTGCCTCTTGCGTTTGTGACTTTTGGGGTGTGTATGTGAAATACTGTAAATCACAGTGCTCTGCCTAACACACACTGTAGGAACATTTTACATTCTGGTTGCAGCTGGGTGAAGCACTGTAAAAGGAAAGCATCTGTTTAGTTCCCAAGGGGGGTCCTTGCCGAGATTAAGGTACATAGAAATCAGACTCTTCTGATTAATCTTTACTATATATTTTCTATTATAACACTGGAAAGTCCATTTGAAATATTACTTTTTTTTTCCCAATTATTGTTATACAGTTATGGGAGAAATTTTAGTATTTTCAGATGTTGCCCCAAACTTGTTTAAGTGCCATTTTGGGGCTTTTTAACCTGAAGGGCTATTAAAAAGTCAGGTAGATTCTTCAGGCTACTAAATCACACTTTCTATACAAGTTTCAGTGCGTTTCTTTGATACTTTTTCTACACTCCTTCCAAAGAAAAGTAACTTTTTTATAATCCCTATGGCACCTTCCTTGTGTATCTTGCAACCTTTGATATGTAGCTTCTGAAGGGCAAAACTTGAGGTTGCGTGTTACTTTGTGCAGACTTTGCTTTGTTTTGGAAAAACAATACTAGGCCCAGCCTGTCCTGGCTGTTCAGCATGGTCACAGTGAGCTTTTTAAGGAAAACACCGATTCCCTCTGGGCATGATGGAAACATGGGGCTGCCTAGACCACGTCTCCTTAGCTCTCCTTACAACCACAGGCATGCAGCAAGGCTTTAATGAGGTCTCACTATGTTTAATAGCTTGCAAAGGCTTATAGTTTATTGTTACATTCTACACAGCTACACATCATTTTCTACAAGTGTGTTTATGTTTTTTTCTCTATTAGACTCATGCTTCTTGCCATCCTTCCTTGTTAATTAAGAATAACACTTCCCTTTTGTATTTGTTACAGCCTCATAAACATTATAGACTTTAAATATTTCCCTTTCAGCATCGTATTATTTCCTCTAATTTTTAATTCAGACTGTTGCAGGGGATGAGAAACTTAATGATGATGATTATATTAATACTGGCAGATCTCTGCAGCCAGCAGATGAATCACTCTGAAATACTTGTAATTCTTGCTCATTATTAGCACCCCGATTCGTTCTTTCATTTCTTCGTTTAGACTTTCTATCATCGTTTCTTATCATAAGGAAAACAGCCTCTAAAATTTATCGGAGTACTCAGAGAAGCCTGAGACTTTTCTTTGAAGTTATGGGTCTCACCGTGAAAACCAATGCACTGTTGCTGTGTCTCCTGTAAAAAAATCTTTTCGCAATGTACATGTGCCTAGGTACATGTGCCATATGTCTAGGTCTTTCTGTTTTCAGAAGGTTTTGGCCTTTTTGCTTATTTCTTCTGAATCTTTTAATTATCGGAAACACGGGAGTTCCTAAGCAGGGAAGGCAGGAGAGGGAGGCGGTGGATGTGTGGCTTCAGCAGGGGCTCGTCCTCCGGCCGTGCCCGCGAGGTGGAGCTGGATGCCTGCAAGAGAACCCGCTCCCCTCCCGCAAGGCAAGGCGCGCGAGAGCCGCTCACTCGGCTCCGCTACCGGGAACCGCTGCTGCAGAGCTAAAATGCCACTGTTGTTAATCCCCGATGAATTACATAAAATATAAGCTGCTGATACAGCAGTTAATTTCAGTATATTTCTCTGTCTTGAAATAGAGCCTCTTGAGACATCAAACATTTGGCAGCTCTTCAACTGAAGACGCTTCCTGTTTATGGGTAATAGCTGCACCCTGGGCACAACCAAACGGTTAGCCAAGAACGCCGCGCTTATCAACCCAAGATAGGATTTTCCTAGCACCGTCAGAAACGCTTTCATAATTTTATGCTTCAGCGTCAAATAAGTCTCAGTTTTGAGCTGTGTGCCGATCAAAACGTATCTCTGGTGCTCTTTGGGCGGAAGAGCGGGGGCCGCTCGGGGGGCCACGCGTGGTGCCCGCGGAGGCCGGCGGGCCGGGCGGGCGCCGGGCGGCCCGCGAGCGCAGCAGCCATTTTGCTGCGGAGATCCCTGGTGCAGAGCCCCGGGTGGCCGGGCTGCTCCCGCGGCCCCGCTCGTCCTCACGCTACCTGCTGCAGCATTCCTATGTGCTTATTTTGCACTAATTGCTTTGTGCGAAGTTCACAAGCTCCTCTGTGACATTTAGCATGCTGGCCATGTTATTTACATGCAAATATTCCACGCTCAGAAAGACGGGGAAAGACAGTGCTCCCCACATCCAACCCTCTGCCCTATGAGCATTAACACAGTTTAACTCACATTATTAATATTCCTTTTAAACTAACAAAGGACCCTTTCGTTACCTTATTCTTTTTCAAAGCCTTCCTGCTTTGAAAGAGACCATCAATGGAGATATGTAGCTCAGGACCTGAGTTCTGCAACTCCCCAGTGAAAAGGAGAGAGTCAGAATATTTCCTCCAAATAATCCTACTTGAGATAAATTTGCTTCAGCTTGTGATATTCACTTTTATTTTCTTATCTGATTATACTAGCTCTCCTGTTTCTACATATACACAAAAATCGGTACGGTACCAGGAAGATATTTATTTTAAGCAGTAGTTTTAGCCTCTAATTTCATCAAAATATTTACTGCCTCAGGAAACAAATGCAACATTACTATTAGTACTTATGAAGTGTTAACAAATGTTTCCCCAAACAAAGAAGAAAGTAGTGTAATTTTATTTGGCCAGAAGCATTTTATTTGCTCGTCTATATATTCACTCCAGTTCTAAATAGACTGCAAAACCTGTTTCTCCAGGCATTTGTAATCAGAAAACCTGGAGAAAAACTGGCTTTTAAGTAAGGTGAGAGGCATTCATTTAAGGAAAAGGATGTTCTCCTTTTGCCTTAAAGTTTGGAATAAGTTTGGTCAACACTAATCTGTATTAATTTTTCACATGCATGGGCTGTGGCTGGAATGATACTTTGTTTTAAAATCTAAACCTATGCTTTGGAAGCACTGGATAGTATGAACTGTTTCACTGTAGATACCCAAGTTCCAGAAGCGTGAACTGTCCTGCCATCATTCACCATGGAAGCTACAGCGTTGCTAAAACTCACTTCCTTCATAAACACTGCTTATCATCCGAAGCAAAATTTAATACCAAATCAGATAAACAGATTCATCATAAGTGGGTTTTTTTTTTTAGCATATTATTTTGGAATTCTTAGATGATTTCCTGGTTATTTAAATTATATAGATTTTTTCTTTTCAGGAGATTGTTAGAATTTCAGTGATTAATCTAAACTTCTCACACTATTTTACACAATCCATATTAAAAGTCCAGCTGAGAAATAATGAACATGGCTGTAGAGAACTTCATTATCACTTCTGCATTACTGAAATTCCCATCTAAAAGTTCCTCTATTGAAACAATGTACAACTTAATTTAGGACACTCTGCTACCCAAAAATGGTTTATTTTCCATCTCAGCACAAACTGAGGCGTTCTTATCAGTAGCTATTGGTAATGAAATGTAGAACAAATATTTGAAGAACAAAAGCAAGGTTGTCACAACCTTCTTTTTTATTCCACGCAACATAACTGAGGAACAGAGTTTCATAATCATGCATAGGTTACTTTTAATCTTGGACTTCGCTTATTTGCCATTGTTTCTGTATTGCTTTAGGGGTGTATATTAATGTGTATTTATGAAGACTTCTGACAAAAGTCCTCCCAAATGTATCTGTGAAGAATGTATTGTTATTAAGAACACAACAATATAGATTAAATTTAAACCATTATAATACTTTAAAAGAAAGAAATGCCAATGCATTACTGAACAGGAACAAATAAAGTATTGTTTTAGATTATGTGAGACAATGTTAAGGACAATTAGGCTATGAATTCTCATTAAACCTTAACTTTTCTTTAATTGTTTTGAAAACAAAGGGATAACTGTCATTTGTATAACATGTTATTCTTATACTCCCAATTTAGAGATATTAACCTATTTGTTTCATGTTCTGGCTGTTTCCATAATCTGTAGGTCACATAAGAGAGTTGCAGAAAACATATTTTTTTTAATTAATAGTGTGTCTTCCTATGGAAACTTTAGCTCAGTCACTTTTTCTGACTGATAGTACTTAATGGTACTAATTTACATACACAAACCTGAGCTTTCTGCAATTCATAATATGGCTGACCACATATATTGAAAAGATACTTCACGGTGAGAAATCCTTTATAAGACTGGCTTGGCTGCACCTAAGCTTTTACATTCCTCACTATTATGCTTCACATAGTACCATTTTCTTGCAAAGAAAATAGAGGAATTGGTGCTGCAATGACACCTGCAGCTGACTATATTCCCATCTGTTAATGAGAAGTTGCACAAGGAGATTCGGCTACATCTGCAGTCCTGATTTCAGACTTTTTAATATTCATTAAATACTAGAAGAAATAGCAATCTTGCTAGCGTACCAATTCCCACTTAACTTATAAACGGTTGTGCATAACATCACACAAATATTCTGTTATTTAAATATAAGTCCAGAGTGGTTTACAAGTGTTTACTTTCTTACAGCAAGGTTTTTTTTATATATATATATTTATATACACACACACATATACACACTATATGTAGGGATGTGCATATGTATGTATATACATCACCATGCTTTTACTTCTTTTAAAATGAAAAATGCATGAAAGTGGCTGTTGAAATGGTGGTGTTTGGATGCTTTCCTGAAGTCTGATAATCTCACTTCTGCAAACCGTGGCATGTGGCCTGCTTTCCTTAAGAGTACTTCAGACTGCTGAGGAAAATAATGTCCCAATATTCCTCTGTAGTCAAGCAGTTTCAGTTCTTAAAGAATAGCAGGAAACAGTATATATATAGCCCTACCAACATGTGCAAATTCTTTGTGAGTGACAGAAGTCGGTCAGGGCTTCTCAGTGCCTAGTGAAGGGTTGCGTATCCATGAAAAAGAATGCTTGGATGGACTGGCTTCCCTATTGCTCTCACTGCTGGGCCACCGAGAAAGGAAACACAGCTCATGCATGGGGGCAAGAGAAATAGTTCCTTTGGCAAGGCCTCTTCTAGACCCTTCTGCAGAGGGAGAAGAAAGGGGGAAGCAGCTAGAGACGCAGTCACCTCTGCAGCTGCCCGTTCACCCCGGGCTGCGTGAGGAAGAGCTGGGTAGGACTCACCTGCCTCTAAAGCTGAGGGAGCTGCACAAGTGTGCAAAGCAAGACTCTTCTCTCAAGTCATACTGGCTTCACACGAGCCATTTTAGGCTCGTAATATAAGTCCCATGAACACTAAACCACACAAATACAAGTTTTTTTTTAAAGGCATAACTATCTTTGTCTCTACATCAACCTAAAGAAGAAAACAAGGCAAGTACAATAACTGATATAAATCCCAATTTTTCTCTTTTGTACACAATTAGAAGCTTATGTTGTGCTGCTATGAAAAATCAGCTGACTTCACATCTTGCTAATTCTGTATGAACAATCATAATATTACTTCCATTCACTTTATGTGCTGCTGACAAGTTACTTTCTAGCCTCCTACACTGCTGGGACACATGGCAGTCCTAGCTAGCTTAGATCACTCAGTTGTGAAGCTATGTTTACAGCCTATTTTCCTTTTTTTCTGTTAATAATTAAGTGTAGTAATTGATGCATCTCAATAGCTTTAAACAAAAGTAGCAAATTAAACATTTAATTTTTGCTCATTTTGGACAAATATTGTGTTGTATTCTATTGCCCATTCAGTTATCAGACAATATGAAAGTAGCCTAATCCAGCCTTACACTTTCCAGTTTCAGAGGAAACATCCTTTGAATAGCTGGATCAAGATATCTGCATCTGGATCCTCCTCAAGAGGAGGATGCCAAATTGCATGCTTGGGGGCCACTGTTATTCCCAGCCAGGTGTGCTGGGGACCAGGCCAGTACAGCCGTTCTTGCCCATTACTGCAGCTGTATTACCCTTCCCCTTGCAGTTTATACGAAATACACTGCATATGCGTACTGAAAACTTAATTTAAATGGTCTGCTAGATGGTGAGGCAAGGCCATTTCAGAAAGCTACAAGCCTCAAGCTGCTGGCTGACCACCACGGAGCACCAACTTTCTTTAAAACTACAAAATATTTTTGTATTTTTGCTCTTCTTTTGGTGAGTTTCAGCAAGCCTTAGAAGTCCTAAACGCAAGCGCAAGTGGTTGCTTTCACTCTGAATCATGGTCACACACACAACTTCAAATCACACCAAATGAATTTAAGCTCAAGACTCGCAGTCACCCATTTTTCCTTTCTGTCCTTCCAAAGTTTAGCATTTTAGACTTACTTATTAACTATAAAAGATACATCAACTTGCGTAATACAATTAACTGGAAGAGAGGTATACAGTCTTTCATTTTTTACAAAATGAATATTTTGAGAAGACAGGCCAAAAATGTATGTAACTTACCTCAAATTGGTAAAGAAATCTATCAAAATTGATCTGATATATATCTAAGCTTCTTTTAAAGACAGAGACAAAGTAAGCCTATAAAAACCCAGAAAGTGTACAGAAAGAAATGCCTAAATGCAAAATTTCCTTCCAAGTTCAGTCCATGAGCAGCTGCCATTTGGGTCTCCTCTGCAGCTTCCTGTTGCTGCCCCTGGCTCTGGCTACGGGCGGCTGTTGAAAGACAGTGCTTTGTTGTTGAGTGTCTTAGCCTGGGTAGAACGGGGGTGCTCGAAGCAACAGAAGTTGCATTTTTATTTTAGTTTGTCACTACGTCAAGCAATATATTTGCTTCTGAATTCTTGTGCAAGATTCAAATTTAAAATGGTCGAGCGTTGCAGAAAGACACCAGATATCTGAATTTCCATTATTTTGTTGTCTTAAAGGACATTAATATTGTAAGTAGTCAGAATCTTGGAGAGAGATTTGCAGACTGAACTTGCCATATTAACATTGTCCAGTTATTAAAGTCCAAATTAAAGCTCAATGAAAAAATCATGGAGAGATTTCAATTGACAACAATAAATTTTAGGTTAAAATCTTTGAGTATTAAAAACCCATTTTGGGCCATGCACAGAAATCTTTTTATATGGAGATTTTCAAGATGCATGCATTATTATGAGCGCATGCTATGTAAATGCATTGAGCTGGTTAATAAGCATTCACTGACACACATCTGCAGCTTTGCTAATGTACCTTTTATTCCTATGTAGTTGCCAAGGAAACAGGTTATGGTCCAGTATTCCATCTAAAAAATACTAAGCAACTGTTCCGTGATCATTTACTGAGGTAGAATTTAGATTTTGAGCCCATTGCTCTCTAAGTCCAGGTGACTTCAATTCATCTAATTTTAACATTTCATTTATTAATTTAAGCTAACAATGCAATATTTTCTCTGAAAATCTGTTACCATCTTCTGTCTTTAAATCATAAAGCATTGTATATTAAAAGTAAACATAGACTACAGATATTGAGATATTCTAGAACAAAAAGAATGTTTTTCCTTTATTGTTTTGTGCATGTTTTAAATAGCTCTTTTTCTTACATTTTGACCTGCAGCCTAATTATCTATTTATATCTTAAGATATTTCAGCATTAATGACTGTAAGCACACAAACCATTTCCTACAGAAATTTGTGTGAATAGTGCCACTGCAATCAATGAATCTAATGAATTAATTTTGAATTCACAATAAGACAGAAACTTATAATATTTGAAAAACTCATGCAAAATGCATAACTGTATTTTGAAAAAATCCTGATTATTTATCACAATAAATCACATCATCACAATATTTATCACTTGATTTTACTAATGCTTACTGAATCTCACAATTCAAGTGTTTTCTTTTTTTTTACTGCCCCTGATTACCGACTTGCATGGCGACTAGCCTTTTATGAGATGAACTATATAAAATTCAATCAAAATAGCAAGATTAAAATTGGACATGGGCACTAATAGACTTCCTCTACCTCTACTGCATGCCATCGGTTTATAATGGTTGCCAGTACTGGCATCTGAAGTTAACATTCTGGCAAGCTTAAGGGGCTTGCTTCTTGCCTGCCAAAACGTCTGGTTTGCACAGATCACAGGAGGTTCCTGGAAGCCATAACAACCTGTTTCAGAGGTCTGTTCTGCAAGATTTTGTTTTTCTAACCATTATGGCAATAAAAATCTAACAGGAGAGGGAACATAACCACCAATATTAAGACTTGAATATAGTAAAGCAGTAAAATAGTGAAAAAAATTCTTCAACACTTATTCAAAAATGACGTAGCTGTTTCATTGAAAAAAATTTAAAGATTGCAGCTTACTATCAATTACTCCATAAACTTACTCACCTAGAATCAGGCTATCCGTCTCTTACTGTCTTCTTAAGTTGATGTCAACAGATACGTCCGGCAAAATCATCTCAGTGACTGCAGGACCTCTGTGGCTCCCCGTGTCAGTCTGCAAAGGAAAAAAACCAAGTTTAATAGCTACGTGATTAGACAAGTACTAATTTCCAGATATATATCGTGTAACTCATTGTCACTTTCTTTGGAACGCTGCAGGGCTCCCTCTCCAGCAGTGTGAGCCGTGGAGCTGGTTAGCAACACAACAGTTCTGTTAACAAGACGACGAGCAGGACTGCGCTGGGAAGCATTGGTTCTTTATGGTTGAACTTGTGTAGTGCAGACAGGACATCAGGTTTCTAATGTGTTCCAGGCTGGAATCTAAGGACATTTTTTAAACAAGGTTTGAAAACATTTCTTCATCAGGATTTTGGGAATAATTAGCCTTAAAAACAGGCCGCATCTATATTTCTCTACTCGTGGCCATTCAACTACATCCAATCCATTTCTGTCATACTTAATAAAATATCCAATAATGGAGGCTTCCTACTTTTCTCAGTCAATCTGTTCCTGAGATCCACAAAGTAAAGTCAGTGAAAAATAATTGTGTTTTTAAGATTAGCTATCACATCTAGCCAGTTCACAAAACAGATTATGGTACTGTGGGAAACAATCTTCATCACTAGGCAACTCCCTTGACTCCACATAAACTTCAAAAACCAATTACAAATTATCTTTTTATTTTTAAAGCCGCCATGTATTTCAGACATCTCTCAAAGGGCCTTTTCTTTCCCTTCTTTCCATTCTGGCACTTCTGTTCTGACCGCTTTTACCACACATAAGACTTTTTAGGCAACATATAGTCTTTCTGCATCTTTCTGCTCAAATGATTCTTCATTGTTTTCGAACATCCAAGTTTTACGCTACTATACATCAAACATCCCAATAACTTTACTACATAATACTTTAAAAATAATTTAGTGCAAGGTTTCATCCTGACAATACTAGACACAATCAAATTGTTTCGCAGAACAAACTGCAGAATCTTGCGGATGAGGCTCATGACTCAGCCAGCAGGCATTTATAGAGCTGCAATTAAGAATAAATAGATACCGCTTCCATTTGCAAACATACTGCTATATTTCATAGATAACTGATCTGCAGCATCCATCACTTGTTAGGTTTTAGCTGGAGGAGTCTATGCATGTCTCCTCATAATAAAGACCAGTATGACAAAAAAATTTAATTAAGCCATTATTATCATCATCTGAAATAGCAGTAAAGTCATGAGCCCACTCACGTCACTGACAAAGATTATGGCGAATGGGAAGCTTAAACCTCAGACTTGGAGGAATCCAGCAAAAAAGAGGATTTTATCAAAGCTAAAAGAATCCCCAAATTTGATAATGTTACAATTCAGATGTACTGCTATACATAATAAATCAATTTTAATACACGCTAAAACCCTGTATCTGAAAAATGCTCGAACGTCATGAAGGAAAACCGCCACTTTACATGCTCCAAAAGGGTTAATTGGTATCTCTTCATTACTACCACTATCTGACGGCTATAGTCTGACAAATATCATCTAGACATAAACAGTTTCACACTGTGAGACCTGCAAATCAAACTGTAACTTGGAGCCAGAAGTATCCTAAACTGAAAAGGTAATTTAAAAGTAAGCCGGATAGCATCCACTGGAATGATTTTTTGCGATTCTGCACCTATTCAAGTTTTATGTAAATTTTCTTCTTGGCAGAAATGGAATTTCCATGCATAAAATAATAGATTTCAGTACAAAAAGGGGAACTGAATTTCGGCAGTTTGGCATTTAGGATAAAACCGGACAAAAAGCCAAGTCCCCCCCCACTCCAGCACTAACACTTGACAGGTTGTACCGAGGCGTGAAACCCTGCACCTGCTCCGAGGTGCCTCCGTTACCTCCCAGCCAAAAAGGAACAAAACGCACAAAGTTCATCCAGGATTTCATATACCACCCCTCGCTTTGACATTAGACACCCTGCCCCTGCCTTAGCTGGATTTACCTACCATTAAAATCTGCACAGCACCCGGTGTGTGATACTGGAACTGCAAACAGCTTGCTAATTACACGAATCCTCCTTAATAAATGAATCTATTTCTTCGGCTAGAAGAAATTACTGCGCACAGGCTTCCAGTGAGTTTTTCCAGAGCCATGAAAGCACTTCAGTTCAGTCATATTAATTACAAGAAGACTTGCACCCTCTAACAAAAGAGCGAATTTGCAAATGGATTTAAAACAACCATAGTGAAGCACGCTCGTGTCATGGAGCTGCACTTCTTTGAGTACATATATTTAAACACAAAGAAGCAATAAAAACAGTTTAGCTGAAAGTGCCACTCCTTTTCTAAAGATAAATATCAACAGCAATAAATAGATTGCTACTGCAGAGCATTAGCTCAGCAACTTCCTTTAAAAATAACCACACAAGAAATAAACGAAAAAAGAACATGTAAGGGTGTTCTTTCCATAACACTTCAGACTGAAAGACAAAATATCAGATAAGCTACTGGAGAAAAATAAAATTATATTAAAAAAATTCTTTGTCACTTGAGAGATGCTGTTTATTATGTTTTCAATTCTGCATCCTTATGTGGAATGGAGAAATATGATTGCGTGGTGTTTAACCCATCTAGTAATTACCAACCAAATGGTTTTATCATCATTATTAAGCATTGGCCTATCAAGACAGATGACAACAGCCATCTTCCTGAACAGTTATACACTGTTTATTCGGAATATACTAAACTGATGTATTTAAAAATAAATAAGAATTAGTTCAATCTCACTGAAACTGTCAAGGCTATCATTAATATAATGGACTGTGCTTCTAATACACCTTTTGTATTGATTTTCCATGCTAGATCATCATCCACATAAAATATACTCAGTCATTTTAAAGTCAAGGACGTGAAAGGAAAATGGCTACCCTGCTGCAGAAGTCTCAGTGCAGCAGTGAGAATTTCTCAAGCCACGTACAAAGGAGGTTCAGGAGGAAATATACTGCATGCTAAGTCAAGTGGAGACATTTAGCAAATTTAATACTGTACTAGCTGTTACCTCCGGTATACACACAAGACTTGTCTTGTATTTTTAAAAGTGTTACATAAAAATGGAAATAAGGAATTAAAGTACTTGAATTTTGCAAAATGTAGGAGGTCTGCAAATTACCGCAGACTGCAGGCGAGCTTATATAAAGGCTTGTTTATAAGGTCTGACACAAGAATCTTTTCCAGCGTGGTTAAACCCAGTTCTTTAGCTGAACTCCAGAACGCAACCACTATTTAAAAACGGGTTATTAGCATTACTGTGACAGAATTCAGCAAAGGTGAAAGGAGGCTTAAACATACTTCTGGTTCTGTACATGTTTTAGTGATACTTCTGTCTGAGTAATAATGAAACTATGAGTCTGTATACCGACAGTACAAACTTTGACCTACATCAAGACCAGGCTACGTTTAAAAAAAAAAAAGAAAAAAAAGAAAAAAATAAAAAAGAACCACCACCTGGGTGCATTTCTGAAAACAACCAATGTAAAACAGGGGGGAAAAAAAAAAAAACAGTTTTCTGCTGTGCACAGCTTTATAAACAGCAACGTGTAAAAAATGATAGTTGCATGGAAACATAAAATGAGATCAGATTCTCATTTAGAACTGAAAAGAAACTTAACTGCAAAATTTCCATTTGCATTGTGGCACTGGTATTAAAGAGAATAATTTCTTTTACATCACTACTACCGCACCTTTTAAAAGGATTTGGTTGCCAAGGAAACTGGTTCTGGCCCAGTATTAATCTCAAACAAATATATTACAGAAGTTGGTGTTAGCAGACAACAATCATAATTCTATTTATTCTTAATACTCAAATTCAGGCTTTTGTACCTAAGGCTGCCAGTTTTAATTTCACGATCTTTTTTGTTTGAAGTAAAGCACCTCAGTGAACTGATACTCTGTTTAAGCTGACAGGGCCATCTATATTAATCATTTAAAAACCTTCTGCTTTAAAATAAAAAGAAATAATTGCAGGTTTATGTTTATATCCAATACAGACACTATTAGCATTAAAGCTTATCAGTCTTTATTTAAGATTTCGCACAACGCACGGGAAAACGCTTACAACAGAATTTAAATATTTTTCATTTTTCTTATCTGCCCTAATTTTTATTTTTGCATTTTAACTGCAAGCTCCATAATGCTCATAGGCAGCTTTAAAATGTAATGGAATCAACCGGGTTTTCAAAAATTCTTTTGTTGCAGAGGCGTCGCCACGCCCTTGCTACCTATGGTTATTTTAACAGACATGACTGCTCTACTTTCACAATAGAATTTTTTTTAAATAGGTAAAAACAATTGTCATGCCACTTTAGGAAGCCACGTAATTCAATATCATGTTGGTTTCAATTAACACTTTAATGCATTTTTTTAAACAGAAAGCTAAATTGCAAAGCCCATTTTATGTTCCTGCAGCCCTGATGAAGAAATCTGTAAAACATGCAAATCAACCTACCTGCATGTACCACTTAGTGCAGTGTTAGCATGGCAATGCACCCAGCCATTTTTACGTAAAGCGATGGAGACAAACCGAATTCTTGGTCTTCTTGACAATTTTTAGAAGCAGTTGTCAAAAATCAGATGGGAAGCAGCTTGAACAGACCATGATCGGGAGAACTGCATTTGTCAATAGGGAAAGCAGGAGTGGGAAAAAAAAAATCTTCATCCGAGGTTTTCCGAAACTGCAATACAAGATTTTTTTTTCTCTCCCTCTTGGAGGGCTCACAGCTCGAAGCTGGCCACAGCAAAGGCCACTTGTCACATTTACTGAAAATCAGCCTATTGATATCACAGCTGAAAATATAAACTCGACAACCAAAGCCCATTGCACAACGTGGACTGCGTAAGAGTTAAAAATAGATTCGACGTGCCTCCTACCTGCATAATAAATATGTAAGTTTCAAGTGCTTTAATCCGATATTCACATTAATTAACAATACAATATACATTATTTAAACTACAGTAAATGCAAGAAGAAAAAGGGTGACGCCATCTGGAAGCACAGTTTGCTTTTTTTTTTTTCTTTCCATGGGCTAATAACGTATTTCGAATGTGATGACAAGCTAACAGCTCACCACATTGCAAATGAAAAAGAATTCTTAAGGTGATGTTCAAATATCTAAGCCTGTAATGAAGCATTAACCAGTCTTTGCTACTGCATGCTATGGCACACAGACCATTTACATACTCACATTTGAGACACTAGGCACGGTATAATGAATTCAATACACAGCATGCACACAGCACAAGCAATGTTAATCCTGCCTGCCATTTTAGGCTTGCAGGAGTACGATACATACTGCAGCACAGCTCTGGTAAGGGAGGAGGCAAGGGACAGCTCACCTTAAATGCAGTATCTGATTAATGTTGTAAGTGACATTGCATATCGGCTACAGAGTCTTGGTTCAACTGGGTGGGAGGGAACAAAGAAAATTGTCATCAACTGGTGATGCAAGATGAGCTCCAGTCACTCGCACTGTTAGCAAACTCCAAATTCTACGATACAGTAGTAGGCATTTGAAACTCTTATCAAAATCTGTCTGTGCAATAGCTGAGTCCGCCTGCCGATGAAAACAAAACAATCCTCTTGCTTATTGGAGAGAGGCTGGATTGACTACAGTAACATCCTCTTGACGGAGAAAGATTTCACACAGCACATTAGATCCTGGATGCATTTGCTGCGCTTTCTTATTTTTTTAAGCAAAAAAAAAAAAAAAAAAAAAAAAAAAAAAAAGGGAAGAAAAAAAGAAAAGACAATTATAGGAAAAATATCATAAAGATATAATTTTTATGCAAAAATTTTTTTTCTTTCCTTTCTGCTTTTTTTTATTCTTTTACAGTCCATCAAAATCCTGAGCAGTATTGACAAACCACACAAGCAGAGGGTCTGACTGCATGATCAGCTGTCTGTGTCTACGCTACACCCTGTTAGCCACAAGCAGTGTTAGAGCTAAATATATCTGCAATGCAGAAACTAGGTGCTCTGCGGTATACAATTCTGATTAATCATAAAATATTTTTCTATCGTAGATATAATAAAGCAAAGCAAAACTGCTGCTGATCTTCTTTAGGCACTGAATCTGTCTGACTTTAAGAACATAAAACCCAACCTAAGTATACTGACCTAGATAGCACTAAGACGACTTACGCAGCAAACAAGCATACTCACTGTCAAAGCAAGGAAAAACGAAACAAAGATGGTCTAATCAAACTGAAAGCAACAGCGCGCTACCACAGTATGAATCCCAAAATGCTACGTACTGTATATGCACATCTCATGTTAGTGGGAGATGCAAAGCTCCTTTGTTTTTTCTCGGAGGCTTTTCTTAGCTACGGTTGCACAATGACATTCTGACATCATGGAGGTCACGCAGCTACTAAAGTGCTGTCGTCTTTAGGAAGAAAAAAAATCATTTTGGAATATTAAGCCACAGCTGCAAAAATAATAATGATGAATGTCACATAACCTGCTTAACATCTCTCCTTTACCTTCTGGGATTAATTGTATGCACATTGTTCTGCTGCATACATTAAATTGGTTTCACCCTCTGCTGTGATTGCAGGAGTGTAACTGCAGGAATTAGATTTCTATAAATAAGTAGATAGAAATGTTAAAAAAAAAATTTAATTCTCCAGAAAACTTAAAAATACAATAAAATATTTGATATGGATAATGAAAAATAAACATTAAAAACTGGTTATCTGATAAATTTTTTTAAACGTCTAATGAACAAAATTGTTTTCATTTTCATTAGCAATATGTTTCCACGGGGAAAATGAAAGCACTGTAGCACAACTTACTATGACCTGAATTATATTCCCAAAAGGCTAAACAATCAGCTGAAATAAAATAAACCCTTAGGTCTATCTGTTTATCGGGAATCCTTCTGACGCACTCCCAGCCACTTACGCTTTCCTTTTCTTTCCACCCCAGATATCTCAAACAGATACCCAATACACAGTCAGAATAGTAAATGTTAATGTGCCAGCTCTGAAACTATTTCACTGAAAGGTTTATTTAAGCAAATAGTACCCACCTTATGCATAAGTGAATATATATGTTTTCTGACCAGCTTCTGAAATAGAGATATTTGTAAGGCAGGATTTTTATGGGGAAGCTGTTTTTCACCTGATCTGCCAAATGTTGAGACACACATTTTTTTCTCAGGAACCTGTGTACCTCTTCCCCTGCCACTGAATAACGTCTATTTTTTAAAAGGGAAAACCAGCAATAATAAATATTGCATCTATTTTGCACAGCAACAACCTCAGATTGCTATATGTACGTATTATACTTGAATTAGGTGCTTCTTCTACACAACAGACAAGCTGATTTCTTTTTCTTTCTTTCTTTTTTAAAGGACTAAATATATAAATTTAATTTGGAAATGTTTATCTGGAAATCGTTTGGCATTCTGTTCTGTTTGGTTTTAAAGGCTGGGAATGAGATGATCCTAACAGTCAGCGCTTTAAAATATTCAGAATCCCCTTCCATAAATAGCACATCTGTCACAGAGAAATGGAACACAGCCAGCGGAAAGGGAGACCAGAGCAAAATAAACCAACTGCTATTCCAGTTTCTGATTACAAAATAAGTTAGGACTTTAGCAATCACTTATTTTGATTTTTTGTTTTGAGCTTTCTTACAGTTAAGAGCTGTCAATTTGTTTAGATGATGCTATATATCAATTTAACTATGCATTAATTCATTTCAGGTTTTTAATGTTCATCTTTCAGCAATACATATATGATAGGCCCTCTCTAAAGCATGGTAAAGTTCCTATAAATCTCAAGCGGGGAAGATTTGGGTCTCATGCAGCTGCCTACTGAACGGTTTATGAGAAAGTGTGACAGGACACTTTTGTGAACCAAATGCTATGTTTGCTTTAGGGCAATGGTTTTCTGCAAAAGGCAGACTTCAGCAGAGCTCCAGCAGCAAACACAGTGCAGAGTAAACATCTCACATTGAGCAGGGAAGTGAGCTTCTTCAAAGCCTATATGCACACCTTGTGTTTCAAGTGACCTTTCTCTGTCCTAAGTAATAATTTTCTAGGGTCAGATTTGCAATGACTTCTTTTCAGATTCTATGGAGTTTCAAAGAAGACTCAACATAGTTTGAGTAAGGAAAATATGTTTTAGGCTGTAATTTTTCAAAGAAACTCAGAACATTGCATTGTAAATGCAATTTACAATGTTGCACAAAACAGGCCCAGTTTCAGCACAGAAAGATTCAAACTGCATGTGATGACTGGGTCAGAAACTTGGGTTTAAGCTCTAACTTGATTTGTACTGGAACTGTTACAGTCCCAGGCATAGGCAGTGCCTCTCCTGGTATTTGATTTCCAAACTCCCTGCCTCAGAGCTGGGCCGGGAGCATGTCAGCCCATGCCATGAGCTTGTGTCTGCTCTTCATCCAGGCACCATAAAGGCAGGCTACTTTGAGTTCCTCATCGAGTCTCACAAGCCATTTGTGTTGTAAATCTTTTCCAGCCTAAAACTTCTTGCTTGCTAACCTGCTTCATTTCCCTCTGTTTACCATAACTCTATGGCAAGGCCTAATCTCTTCTCATATGTGATCACTTATTAAGGTTGGGGAAGAAAGAGGAGTCCTAGTAGTATTGTGTTGCAGCCTGGGGTATATCACTGGGCAGAAGAAAAATCCTACTCTTCCAGGTGAGTAACTTGAGGAATGGAAGGACGAGAAGATAGGGGTGGGAAGACTCAAAGTCCCCAAAACTGTACTGATTTTTATCTGACAGCACTATCACACCGCGTCATTCAAGGAGGAAGTATGAGGGTAATCTAGTGGTCTGGTAACAATTCCAAGGACCAAACTTGTAGCAGTAAATATCCAGAAAACAACTGGCAGACTTTGAGAAAAAAAAGCAACAGGCAGTTGGTTTTATATGGATCAGTTCACTCTTGTCTTTATTCAATACGGTCCCAAACAGGACCAAGAGAACAAACAATCCCTGTAGCTATAGCAGGTACACTGGATGTGGGAATTATGCTTCATAATAGATAAACTGATGAACATTCATGCATGTGGGTTCATTTCCACCTTGGTATTTTTTTTTTAAACTGTTGAGCAGTAAATGGGCAAGATATAGAAAACCAAGCACAGAATCAGTCAGCCTTAAGAAACTGTAGTCAAGCACCCTGTGATCCCATCCCTGCAAAACTATGACAAGGGGATGTGAAGCACAGCTGGGAATCCAGGGCGGAGGGTTGTGAAAGCACATACCAGAGCTGGCTACGGCCTTTTAACAAACCTGCTCTTGCAATGACTGTTTGTTCCAGTTTCTGAATTTAGCTGCATCCATTATATTTGCTTCCTCACTCTATTAGTGTCACTGCAAACAAACAAAATTGATGAATATTGGGTTTGAAACTTGAGTTACTTTGTAGTAGTAAAAACATTCCCTTAATCTTGAGGAAACTTCTCTGACCTAACACTCATATTCAGATAAGCATCCCTATATATGCCTACCCAACCTTCAATGCTCAGACCAAACTCCTTCTCCTCAGAACCCCACCACTACATGATTTTAGCAGATACTTCCTTCAGTACTGAAACTTGGGTTACTGCTGGGCTGTAAGAATCAAAAGGGCAGAGAAAGAAGACTGATGACAGCAATTCATCAGTTTGCCTTTTCTAGGGCCAAAGTATATCACTTTTATACCTATTGCAGATGACATGCCCTAGACTTCCATTAGCGGTCAACACGTAGCCAAAACTGCCCCTAGGATGTAGGCTGTATCAATTGACTGCTGACAGTTTTCTCAGAATTTCCCACACCACCTTATGTTTTTCTGTATGGCCAGACAAAAATCTTCCATTATTTCCTGTGGAATAAGTATAGAACTGCTGTCCTTATAATGGGAAAATAATCATAGATAGATCCTTGTAAGCTCCAGTGAACTAATTGCTACCTAACTCATATGTAAAATAACTGCATAAAAGGGAGATGGAAAAAGAGCTGTCGTAGTGAGGGATAGTTGGTGAGAAAATAGTTGCTCTTAGTTATTCCTGTAAATCCTTTAGAGATACCCAGTCTTAATCACAACATTCACATACACAGTCCATTAAAACAATTCCTAAGTGGTCTGAGCAGGAGAGAGTTCGGACTTAAGCTATTCCTGTTTAAGTGGGGATGCTCTTCAGCACTGCTAAATTAAAAACAGAGGAATATTTGAAGGAAATTGCTCTTTAAATATGACAAATATCAAGATTCTTTAAAAAGTCGCAAACATCTGAGTATTACTTATATTGTGATATACTGTATTGCACAGATGTATTATGGAATGTATTTACTAAGAAAGCTGTTGGCTGACCTAAACTGAACGATCATAGACAAGTCATCTATTAAGGAATATTAATCTAGACAGCTGCTACATATGCTTTTTTTTTTTTTTTGTGAAACATTTTTAACAACCACTTAGTTCTCTGTGAAGTCATTTTTAGCAACTAGAACTTTTGATATCCACTGTAATCAAATAGAAAAGGGAATTTATTTTAAAAAATACAGATCTACTCACAGAACCTTAAGGAAGCAACACCTTTATGGATACTTGCATACAGATACCTGCATGCACCTTTACAAATCGTAGTTCTTTACTTTTCATGTAATATAATGCTCAAAACAGTCAGGAGTAACAAGTGGCTTTTTCTTCTTTTTCCTCTCTCTGAACAGTGCCTTAATGACCTCTACTGCAGGATCACTGTATTGCCTCTAATTATACCTCCTAAAACCCTGTTTACTTTGTAAGCTGCTGCCAGGCAATATACCAAATGTTTCAGATTTCTATCTCCTAATACTCCTGTCTAATTTACCAGGTTAGTTGTATTTTTACTCTGTTATTCTAATTTTTACCACTCTTATTTTCCTCTGGATTTGATGGCACAAACCGTAGGACACGCACACCTACGCTTCTGTACTTCATTCTCATTGATAAGCATTTCCATTTACACATTACATGTTTCCTCTCCTCTGGGTTTAAGAGCCAGACATTCCTTTTATAGAGTGACAGACTCAAAGATCCAACGTGGAAGGCAGTTCCTTTTTTGCTTAGTCACACAAAATCCCAGACAGAGATGCAGACATTTTAGCCAAGCCATTTTTATGAACGTTATCCAGGAGGCAAGTGAGTAGTAAGAATTAGGTTGAAAATAAAAATAATTCTCTCAGTCCAATCAAGGGACTTAACATTAAGCTTTAGTTACTAACAAAACTAAGAAAAATGTGCTTGGATACATACATGAAATCTGTTCTTTGAAGACAAAACAAAGCAAAATAAAACAACGCAAAACAAAAGGTCATTTTACATTTCCCTAGAGGTAAAGCAGCATAAAATTTCCTTTTATAAACTGGTTAAAGTGACTTTTTAAACACCTGACTTCAGGCAGGATCATTTTAGAGGGACAGAGTGTCTACCCAACAACATTGATTTCTTTTTTTTTCCCCTCCCATGAAGCTTGAGCAGAAACTATTCAGCTGTTTTAGAGAACAGACAGTATGAGAATAACAAGCATTCCTCATTATTAAAAACATAAGGAAATTATTTTTGAACAACATGAGTGCCAGAACAAGCAGGGGTAGGAAGCTAAAGTATGCTAGCAGAAAAGAAAAATGTTTTGGAAGCTCCAAGAAAACTGCTTAGCATTTGATAGCTATAGAATCAAATGTCACACAATAGGTCTAAGAAATCACACTTCCCAAAAAACATATGTACAGATGAATGTATCAGTTCCAAACACAATGTGAAAACATATGTAGAATGAAAGCAACAAAAATGGTTTCATGCTTACTTCCTCAGGCTCAGCTATCCATTATGTTCCTAACTGCTGGCTGCTCAATACAGGAGATCTGATCTTGGTCCAGGCCTGAAGCTTGCTCTTACCTTTCTCATCCTGATAGATGGGAGTTTTCCATCTTGCTTTCCGGATGCTAACCCGGCATATGTAATCCCAAGAGTTTTCATTATGATCTCCACAGTGCTGATTGCTTCCTCCCAAGGTATGGTTTCAGCCCTCATTGTCATGGTTAAGACTTTTAATCACAGAATCACCAAATGGCTGAGTTTGGAAGGGACCTCTGCAGATCACAGAGTTCAACCCTCTGCTCAAAGCAGAGTCAACTGAGGCAGCTTATTTGGGGCTGTGTCCAGTTGAGTTTTGACTTTCTACAAAGACGGAGACTCCACAGCCTCCATAGCACTCTTCAAATACTCTCTCTTGTAGAGAGACATTCAGATCCGATTCAGATTTTACTTATGAAAATGACTTAATTTCTCTTACACAAGCTCCACAGCGCTCTCATTCTCTAACTCTCTACTGTTCTTACTCTTTCTATTGTTCTTCTTTTGACAGCATGCCAACTCCCATTGAATCCTTAGGAATTCCAAGGATATTCCAGGACTAAAGCTAGAGAGCAATGGTAGTACTGATTTGTTAAGAGTACAGTTGTAGAAAAAGCTCTATTAACAATAATAATACACTTTTACAGCATGTTTTATCCAATAATCTCAGACATTATTACACTGAGTCTAACTATTGCTTGCAATAAATTAGCATTATTATGCTAATTTTATGAGTGGAGAAAGGAAAAGACAGAGAAGTGATTCACTTAGGAATAGAACCCAGAACCACAATCCAAACCAAGAAGAATTTTTGTCAGGCAAATGGAAGTGGAATGTCAGATACAAACATAATAAAAGGTTGTATTATAAGTACTCTAAGGAAGCGTTCACCAGGAAAAAAAATAGTTTTGCAGTGGACCAACAGCAGGTGAATTTCTTTTTCTTGAGAGATTTTAAAAAAAAGCAAAATAACTTTGTGGAATATATTCAGTAAGACTAAACACTGTTAGAGTTGAGAGAAAGAGAAATCTCAGAACTGCTGTTGGAGAGGGGCTGGAGAAGTGCTGTCAAAGGAGATCCAGAGCTGTGCACAGAAGTCTCCAAACAGAGTTTTTCATCTGAGAAAATGTAGATGTTACTTGCCTAGAAAAAGCCTAGGGTTACATTAGGGTAGGCAGGAAGATTTGCATTGTAATGCTCAGCATGTTGGCATTATACTATTTCTTATGGAAAGCCGCTTGGTAGTGTCTAATATTTATCATCATCCATGCAGTAAAGATCAACAAGTAGGAGTTGCTTCCATTTTCTCTATTCTGGCTGTGCCTTTTCCAGAAGTCTGCACTGCAAAGCAAACATTCATCTACTTCATATTCCTCCCTGGACCTTTGTGGCACCATTCACAAGCAGCAGAAATTTCTTACTGGTTTTTGTTGGCTTGCTCAGGTGCAACAGTTTTAACCTACACTAAAGATTAGGGTAAGATACCATTGGTATTTTATGTAGAAGTAGAGGAAATGTTAAGTAAAGGCTATTAGGTCTGGATCAATTATCTGCTCTATTCATGTTATTTATGACTTCAGATAAAAATATAAGATGACTACATCCTGTTTTCTTTAAAAGAATCTGGATATAGGTAAAAGGATAAAATAATTAAAATAATAAAATTTCCACATATAACATCCCTGTGTGGAACATTCCATCTCTTTCTCCATAACATCCAAACTCTTGAAAAACCATCTAGCAGCTATTTGGACTTCCTTTCTAAATATCCAGTAAAATACTTTATCTGGCACTATCTCAATCTAATTTAGTACAACTCACAGGAAGATCTACAACTTTTTAACCAATCAGCAGGGACTCTGTCCCAGATGAGTATGGTCCTTATTTTTACTGTCTTTGATACTCTTCATCACTTGCGCCTTACATTGGCAGCTGGTTTCACATGCGTGCTTGGCTCTACCACCACTTTGGCTGCCCTTTCTCTGATTCCAAATATGTTCATGCTATTTGACATATTCTAGGGCTGCTTTCTAAAATAAAGCAATCTTGACACGAATGTATCTTGCTAGTCCTAAAGCAAATCATTTTAATTAAGTCCTTAAAAAATTCCTCAGTATTAATAAAGAAGAAAGCAAGTGTGCTGTTATGAATATCCAACGAGTAGGAAGTTATTTACAAAACGTATTTTCGCTGTCATAATTTTTTGCTATTATTATTTTCTGTCTTCATAAATATTAAAGGCTTCTTTCTTGCTTATGCCGAACTTTTATTATTATTATTAGCTGTGTAGTTCTGTCTTTATCAAATTCTTTCTTTCCCAAGCTAAATTTCAATCTTTTACATCTCTACAAATTCAGTGAAAGCAGTAAGACCGTACCATATGTAATGAAGCTCTAGGTCTAAGAAGCAAGTATGTACATGAACAAGTACTATTGAGAGCATAGCCTGACTTTGCAAATCTCTGTTATGAATGGGAACAGCAGTGAAAAGCTTCACTGTCAGAGTCCACACTGCTTGCTGTGCTTGCAAATACAGGGAACAAAACATGTGACCTGTTAACTAAGTGCATTTGACTTGAAAACAATGAGAGGGGATAATTATGAGGCCAGTTTTACTTCAGAGTGCGAACAGTGAAAAGTAAAAATATATATACCACCCTTGCTCCTGAAAAGGCCTAGAGTGTGCAAAACCAACCCTGTGAAAACAGTTATTATCAGTGTATTTTCCTCTGGAAGGGACAAGATTTACTTGTCTCTTAAAACTGCTACCCAGCCTCCACCCTGTTTGAACTCAGGGTCTGTTTTCAATCAACATGTGTAAAATCTTTCAGCCCATCTTTATACGTGGGCAAAACCACACTCTCAGAAAGCTTCCTGGAACTGGTGTTGAAAAGCTTTGTAGGACACTAAAACAGCTGTAGCAAAGGCAAGTTCAAAACCAAATGCTGAGGTGTTTCTACCTACATTCTTCGCAATGATTAGCAGATTTCATCACTCTGAAATTTTCTTTATAAATTAATCAGAAGACATCCTCTTTATTAAGAAAATATGACTATTGTAATCAAGAGTATCAATCATAAAGGGAAAAGGTTCAGGACTACCAGTCCTCATGTCTTTTTCTACATAGCCTGTGTCTTTTGGCCATTTCAAGGCCTGTGGTTACTCGCCATGGGACAGCAGGTAGGCTGCTTCTGCTCTTTGAGCTACTCAGCTGCTATAAAAATGGAGCATTTGTCTGGACAAATACATTTGAAAACAACAAAGCAAAAGTAGCAGTTTTAGAACCCCCAGGTAGGAGGATATGGGGGAAAATTTGGGGCTAAGTCACATTTCCCTATTAGTTTTTTTTATACTTGCTGACATTTCCTATTGCTGTAATTTTCAGTATAATTAAAAATACATAATATTTCACATTTATTATTAAAATTATGGGGTTTATATTATGCTTAAATTATAATTTATATTTAAATTATTAACAATTTAAAAGACAATTAGAAATAGTGTAAATAGTTTAATAATAGTTACTATAACAGTTTAAATCTTTTTGTTATCCTTTTTAATTATTTTCTAGCATTTGTTTGACTTAAACTCCACTGCTAATAGGGAGCTGTGGTATAGCCATATAGCTTTTTTTGTTTCTACATAAGTATTTTGAGCAAGACTGAAACGCATGCAGCTCTGGAAGAGCGGTTTAGTAGATGTCACTGCACGTGTGGGAGTTGATGGGATGTTTCCAGCATCCTCAGAACGCTCAGCGGCCTGAGGCGCTCCTCACCAAGGGCCAGGTTTGAGCAAGGCGGTCGGCAGAGCGCAGCGCCAGGGTGCTCGGAAGGGCTCCTGGAAGCGGGCGGCCCCGTGCAGAGCTGCAGCTCCTCGCAGGGGCAGCCCTGGGGCATCTGGCCTCCAAGCTGGGCTCTGCATAGGCACAAACTTCTGGCCACGCACTCTATACGATGAGGCAGGAAAACGCTTCTCCCTTGTCATACCTACACTTCAGGGCTCGCTCCAACTGCTGGAGCAGAGCTTGTTATCAACCGGCTTTAGTTATAATGCAAATTGTACCTTATTTACCATATTAAAATAAAAGCCAAGCTAAAAACAGCTTATCTTCCTCTTGATCACAGAAGAAAATGGTCAGTGTCTCGGCTCATACTTCCTCTTTTCTTGTACTTTAAGTTTCAGTCAAGGATCTCATTGGTTCAGCCAAACCCACTCCTAAATAAGGATTTTTTTTTCTTCTTTTCAGCTGCTTGTTACATCTGCAAATGTAAGATGACATATACAAGACCAATGCTTTCCCATCTAAATGTGACAAACTAAGCATATAAAGTCAACCATGTAATAATTCAGCAGTTACTGAAATTTTTAGTACAGTGTGGTTTGTTTTTTTTCATGGGATAGTATTATTAGGTACTACTATTAGGAAGAATATGAGCTTTTATTTTAAAAATTGATTAATTTAAAATAATTTAGTCCTCAAAGATGTGTATATAAAATAATTTAGTCCTCAAAACGCAAGTATACTCTGAAAGGTTAAAGAGTAAAAGGCAGTGAACCCCAGATCTATTGTCCTTTAATTTTGTAATAATGATCTAAAAGCTGAAATTTCATTTTCTGGTGTACTTAGTCATTACTTGGTTTCTTAGACTTGGCAATGCTGAAACAAAACAAAACAAGGTTAGTTTTTCAAATTTCTAACGAATTATGCTAACCTCCCCTGTGAAACTCTAGCTGGACAGTTCAGAAACTTGGAGTGAAACAGGGTGAACTCTGTTTTATTATCCTTGCTTTGACACAACACTGTATAGCCCCAGGGTATGAGCTGCCAATGTTTCTCAAAAACCTACTGGGACACAGGTGAGAAAAGCACCCCCTGCTCCAGGGCCTAGAAAAAGCCAATCTTGCTGGCATCATCCTGTATTTCACTGAAGTCTTATTAGAATTTCATTACCCTAGACGTAACTAATCAAGACCTAACAGACCACACATTTTTACAAATACATATGAAAAAACTAAATCTAGTTTTAATCTCCATTGGAAAACCTGTAGCATTTTCACATACCATTTCATACGGTCTTCTGCTTGACCTTGTTTCATAGACAGTTTTACATAAACATGCCCAGGTATCCAAAAGCTGTTAAAATCTAGCATTTCAAGTTCCTTTAAGTTCCAGTCAGTGCCATAGCAACACTTTGTGTAGGAGCACTCAAAACTTTCCTATTTCTTTCTAGAAAACTAGATGTTACATGCACTGTCTTTAAAACTGTTCTGTGATATGTATCTGTCCCCCACTGAAGTTTAGCAGTCTCAGTTCTGCAGTTCTGATAGTTATCAAGTATGCTGAGTATCCCTGAGAAAACTTATGATTTATTCTTATATCTTCAGATATCTTGCAGGCATATGCCCAGTTTTTGTCTGAAGTTCACATGATTGAAAAAAATTAATTAATTTAATTTTTGAGAACAGGAGACAAATGCTGGGGGCTGAGGGAAATAGACATTTCAGAACAAGGAAGATACTGTAAATGGTCTTAAGACACTCAGCTTTTCCATTGTGATCATGAGTGGAAACAGAATTTACTACCATTTAAGCATTTTCAAAGCATGTGGGTAACTTCAGAGCACTAGTCCTGCTTTAAAAAGTCACATCACAGCTTTCATGCAAGCTTTCACTTTGCTCATAGCTAGCTGTTCCTCAGCTGTTAGCCCTAGGCTTAACCACAGATAAAGAAGTCTTCAGGCTACCACAGTTGCCTCTGCAAACGCAGCAGCAGAACTTTTCAACTAATTATTATTGTATCTATTATTGTATCTGCTTGTCGTTGATTGTTAGATAACAGTAAGGCATAAACATGTGTAATGGGTATAATTTCTGACTGGACCAAACTGTGTAGCTAGATTTTACAAAACTCATCTGTAGTTATCATCATGGCTCTACAGACCATACGTGGACAGGACACAGCGAGCAGCTCTCTGTGAGCCTGCATGGTGCAAGACTGTGACATAATCTTCCTATAAAGATGCCACCTTTGTCTGGGCACACAAATTAAATACAAATCAGCTGCAAAAAATATTTGGGAAAACACAAAATAGAGAAAGCTTACTTAGTTATTGTATCAAAGACACACATTATATGTGTGCTTTCAAAGCAAAACAAGATCTTTTCCTTTTATTTAAGGGAACTCAGTGACCAACAGCAGTATCTCTCACAGAAGGCACAGCAACCTCTTCTTTACAACCTGCTAACACTCATGCATGAGTTTAGAGCAGGGCCATGGCTCAAAGGCTTCGAACTATTCCACCCACGTCCCAGCTTCCCTCTTCACTGAGGCTCTGTGCAGTCACATGGCTTCAGGCCAGGCGGGTCAGGAATGGTGTCTGCAGCTATTTTTTCAAATCCACCACACTGTGGCAAGTCATCCTTCTAGTCTCTCAGTACATCTAGTAATAATTTAATAACAACTTAGTACAGAGAGCATTTAGTTACTTCTGCCACAAATATATATACGCATAACAGGTAGTCTTATCTTCTTTGTTGTCTATATGGATGAATGCCTTAAACAGCCAAAAAAACACACAGAAAAAAACAACTCTTGCTGTTGTTAGAGGATGCAGAATAGACCTAGTCAGACTAAGCTACTGGCTTCTGTGGTTGTCAGTGGCCCTTGAAGGGAACCTTATATGTGCATAATTAGCTACATGTATATGCTTTGCTTAGTCATTTGTTTATCACTTGGCCATTTCCTACATATGGGCAAGAGGAAACAGCAGTTTAAGGGTCTTATCTGTGGTTTAGATATAAGGTAGGCAGGGAAATTGCAAAATTTCAATTTTCAATTCATTTCAATTCAATTTCAATTCAATTTCAATTTCTTGTGACAGAACCACAGAGCCTGTTCATTCAAGCCTTTTCCAAACAGAGCGCTAAAGCAGGGCTGCTCAGCCAGCATGGGCAGCCATTCTACACTATCCATAACGTTCTTAACCAGCACTTAGCAGGAATTTCTGCCACCTGGCTAACAAGAGGAGGGCTACAACTACAGAAGGATCTTTATCAGGGAGGGATCAAGAATCAACATGTCTTGCCCGAATTAATTTATTTATGAACAACTCAAATTGATTGAATAGAGATAGCGTGTAGTGTCTTGTTACAGGAAAAATTATATAGGCTCCCCGTCCTCATACTATTTCTCTAGTTAGAAATTGTCAAACTTTACCCTTGCTATATACATACACACATATATATATTTACAGTTATATACATGCATATATATTTCAGCCTTTTAGTAAAAAAAAAAGGGGGGGGGGGAAGAAAATATATAGTAGCCTATCCAGAGCCTTCTTTGACATAGCAGAGCACCTTCAACACGGGGAAGACCCGCCCCTTCTTCCAAGCTAACCAGCACATTGACAAATCTTCATAACTCTTTTAAAAAATCCTAAGAAACATCTAAGCATATTTTAAAGAGTCCTCTTAAGCAATAGAATAAAAAAAGTAATATGAGAAGGAGTATGGAAAAGATTACCCAATAGGAAGTATGTTAACTGATTCTTACAAGGTCATGGCACTCAGTGAGGTCAGCTTAGATAAACAAGACACTAGGTGTGACTGAGCAAACACACCTCTTTCTACATCAGCATTACCTGTTCTAAACTGCTCGTTGCTCAACTTTTGGCATCACATCTGAGATTGGATCACTGCTGTTCCTATGCCACTACACAGCCTTCCCTCTGCTCGGGTGATTCAGGAAATCACCGCAGAGAGACGTGGTGTCGTCGCTGACGGATCCGACGACGCAGAGGTCAGGATCGACCCGGGCGGCCGCGCGGGCGAACAGCACGGGGAAGTGGAGCCGCCCCGCCGCACCGCCCGCCGGGACGACGCCACGCCGCCGCCTGCCGGCGCTCCTGCGCCACGCGCAGGCGCAGGCCGCACGCGACACGGCAAGACCGCCCCTTCGGCAGCACGCGGCACAACAAGAGCCCTCAAGTTCACTGTGGGGCACAACAGTATACGCAGCCGCCGCCGCGGATAGCTCCTATTGGTTGGGCTTATGATTCCAGCACCTTCGCTAATCCCTCATTGGTCAGAGCATCAGACATTCTCATAGGTTAGAGCATCAGATGTTCCTAAGCGATATTCCCATTGGTTAGAGCATCAGACACGCTGCTCTCTGCCCAGAGATTCTAGAGCCTTCCTGGCCCCTCATGGCCGCCCGCTCCACAGGGTCACCTCGGGGACAGGCTGCTTGACCCCTCGCTGACCCCGCTCCAACAGCCGTGTATACTGGAGTCCCCACTAACTATATACAGATATATATAACTATATACAGGTGTATATATAACATGGCTGCCAAGGCCCAAATTGTGCGGAACCCTCAGATCGTGCAGAACCGCCGCTCTGCAACAACGTGGAGGTAAATTCATATCAGTAACAATACTGAGCAACCAATCCAGCTTGAACGGAAATTCCTTCCTGGGATTGTGTTCATGATTGTTCAGAATCTCAGCTGTACACAGTGAATTTTGAGTGCAGAAGCCTGGAAAAGGTAGGCAAAACAACTGGAAAACCAGCAGAATCCCAGAGCACCTGTCAGCTCTGTATTTTTATTGCAAAAAAACTATATGGAATTGGAGTCATGAAACTAATAAATCTGAGAAGCAGGTTTAGTGCTCCTCTACAAGAGGATTATCACGATGCTGGGACCACCAGCTGCGCTCTGTAGGTGGCAGTGAGCAAAGACTCGCAGAGCAGGCAGGAGAATTGCAGCAAGACCAGGAGCCTCCCTCCTGGGATGCTGCAGGCAGCCATTACAGGCCTTAAACCGGCGTTGGAGGTGAACAACACGGGGTGCGAAGGGCCCGCGCCGCGCAGGCCCTGCCCTAGGGCAGGCCAGCTCACCAGGGGCGGCTTGCGCCTTCTCGTGACGGAAACTGCATGAGTCAGATCTTCACGCTTCTATTTTAGCTTGGCTTCTGCCTCCTCGTTGTTCTGACTAACACGGTGGTACCACAGGCAGCGAAGTATGGTGAAAACCAGCTGCAGACACCGCACAGCCCCAGGTTAAAGCAGAACCGGCTCACGCTGGTGTCAAGGCTCAAACACCCACAGGTTCCAGAGGAGCAGCTGCAGGCCACTCCAGCTAACTGTACGGAAATGAATTATTAACTGTGCTAGAAAACACATACAGGCAGATACCCCTAACAACAGGAACTCGCTGTACTACCGTCAAAGCATCTCTTTTTTTTTTTGTGGTGTCAAACTTGGAACATCCTAAGGAGACCAGAAGTTTAGAAAGGACTAAGTAGGTAGACATAAGACTTCTAAAATATTAAAATACCTTTGAGCCTTCAAAACAAAAGGGTTAAGATAGCTAGCAACTCAAAATGCAGACCTAGATCCCTTAATACAAGCAAAGCAATCAAACGAAATGTCTCCATACAAAAGAAATCTATATAATTTATGCCCCAGATGTGCATTTTGCAGGATTAGCATTGCAAGAGATAATTTGCTTTGGACTTGATCTTTTATAAATAGGAAACTGTGGGATCTCTTCTTTTAGGAGAGTGCATGAAACACTTAATGGTAATTTTTAGAGTCTGAGCGTATATTTGCAGAATCCAGGCTTCTTTCCAATTTACCCTTTTTACTACAAATAAAGTACCTCATAAAAATCATTTATACTAATGCATAGGGCTTTTTTTTTCTGCTTATAAATCAATTTTAATAAGTGATGAATGAAACTGAGGGTGAAATTAGTTAGAATAATTCCATGTTTCGAAGATTTAGTACCTGTTTTCTTTCACTGTGCTCTCCCACTGAAACCAAGACTTGGCAAGCAGCTGGAGACTGTTCTCCCCAACAGCCCTGGGCAAGGCAGAACTCTGGTCTGACGAGTGATGCGGTGAGAGCAGTTACTAGGACGTGGAGGCTGGACACATACTCTCTATACTGGCGGCCTGAGGCCTGACCAAGCACTACCCACTTTTTGGTTCGAGAAGTTAGTAAATGGGTCAGAGACTTGGTTGTTATTTCCATTTTCTTAGTTGTCTGCTCGGAGCATTTTAGTTGACTTTTGTGTGATATAAATGTCACTGTTAGTAAAACAGTGAGATTTTTACAGACGTTTCTAAAGCACTTTGAATTGTTCCTATGAAATACAATAAGTAAGCATTAACAGCTAACACCTTACATTTAACAAACTTTTATAAAACTCCAAGAATAATTATTAGTTGAATAATAAAATCAAAAAAATTCAATACTTTTTTAGTTAAATTGCATATAAAATCTTAAGTAAATTGCCAAAATCTTTAAGGTAAATTAATATAGTAATTAAAATATATTTCAAATATAATAAATTTCCCTTGATTTCATAAGGATTTTGATTAAAAGTAGCAGGAAAAATAGCTGAATTGTCCTTGTCAAGTAATTCAATATATCTTAAAAAACATAACATGGCTGATTCTGGTATCATTTGCTCTTATTCACTAATTTAATAGGCTTTACTCCTGACTTACACCTGACCAGTCACATCTGCATGCAATGTACATTACTACTCAGCTGCTTTGCTGTCCGTGCTAAAAGAATGCTAAATATGTACCAAATACTAGCTTCTGCAAGAGAAAGAAGCCGAGCAAAAGGTGAAATTCTTTGACTTCAGGGCTCTGCAGCGTCAGTTTCTCTGCTCGTTATTGCAAGGCCGCACTGTGCACTCCGGCATCCGCAGCTGCAGCCCCGGGGTTTTGCTCGTTGCCGTTTGCTCGGCTGCTGCTTCGCGGGGTGGAAGAGCACCCTCTGGTGTGACAAGGAAGCCACATAAACCATTTAAACCTCATTTTCAGGTTGCTTCACAAAATAACTAGTTTTGGAGGGCTTATATATTTGCTGGAACTAGCAGCACTCACAGTGGTCACAAAGAACGAGGGGCTCTTGTCCTTTATCAGGGAAATGTCTGCACCTGAGAAAAGCAGCCGCTAAAGGGGCAGAACTATGTTGTTTTAATGGCTGCTAGAGTTTTGTGGTGACTGTTCCTGACAGGAAGCCTCATGAATAGCAATTATAGCTTCTCATTACATTTCTGTTGAGAAATTAATTAAAATACAAACTCAGGTAACTTGTTACTGTGAGGTCAGTAACAAAATGAGCTGAAAAAAGTGTTTGTCTTTTAAAGAAAACCTTGAGAAATGGATTTGCAATATTTAATCTAGAAAACACAGATAGGGCACCTGAAAATATGACAGGGCTGAAATAACCATCACCTCCAAGCCAGGAGCACATTAATTTGGGGACAGCCTTTCTTGCCTTGGTGGGAAGAATGGCAGTGCTTCCAGAATGAAGCTTCTGAAGTAATAATTCCCTTTTCTAATGCATTAAAAAAGGTGCTAAAATGATATTTGCATTTCCTCTTGGAATCCCATGGAGCCCATGCTATTTCCCTCTTTGTTACAATATGTATTAGACTGACAGGAAAAGGAACATAGCACTTGGAAAAAACATTATCAACAAACGCAATGCGATGTGTGCCTGTGTGACTTTCAGTCACAGATGCCATCAGGAGGCTGCTCTGGCACTGGTACTGGCTCCTGCCACACAGCTTCATCCTGCTCTGGAACTTGTTGTGCCACCACTAGCAGTGACAGCTCCCCTGGCACCACAGGGCTGTGTGCAGGCCTTGCAGTCACTCCCCCTCACCTGGCAAGAGATTTGATTTCTGCTGGTACTTGACTGAGACAGTGGCAACCCCAAACTGCTGCCCAACACTTCTTAAGTATTTGTGTTACCCTTTAGTCACGGAGTAAGAACAGCAAATGAACAAATCGGTCAAAATGGTTATGGGGACTGGGGGCGGCTGGACTCATATCTTAGTAGCAATACTAAATACTGTGGGAGCTTCAGGCCCAACAAACAGTCTGTTTGCTAGAGGTCCAGCTGCCTTCAGAACAAATAGTCGAGTTCATAAATAGCATGATTTATTCAAATGCAACGTTTACCAAGCAGGTTTCGGATGTTAGTAGAGGAATTTCTCTACTACACCACATGCAAGCTCAACTCCTGTACTCCTGTGTTTAAGATTAAGCATGCTGTATTTTGCTTCTGCCATGAGAGTTTTTATTGTTATTTCAAAATGTTTGTACCTATCTGTAAATATTTAATGTGCACCTGCACCTATTTTACAAATCATACCAGTAAAGTTCACTTCCAAAACCAGTGCTTGCAGGAGAAACATTAATATGAAATATTTTTTATTACAGTACGCTATTTAATATAACATACCACATACTATATGTTTAAACACAAATTATTTAGAAAATTACTTAATGATTTGCACATCATTAAAAGGGAAAGAAAGCTATTTAATTATCCACCAGTAGAGGGAGAGAGAGCATCTTGTGTTGCTAGGCAGATTCTGAAAACGATCAGCTACCACTTCCTTTAAAGCAATAGCGTTAAGGTTTTTTGGGGGGGAACAAACAAGAAGCAATTTAATTCGTCATATTAACAAATATTAAATAATTTATAAAATTTAAAAGCCATGAAATCTGAAGTTTCACTTCTGTTAGGTTACTAGCTTCGTTTTGTCTTAGTTAAAAAAAAAAAACAGTAAAAGAACAGGAAGAGAAAAGTAATAATTAAAAATATATATACACTAGTGTATATATATACACTAATTTGACAGATCAACAAAGTAGCCTGTATTGTACTTTCTTGTGGCATGGGAACAGGGAATCATTCTTACTGGTGCCACGTGGTTTCCACTGCACTGCTTGCTTATCAAATCCTGAACTCAGGCCTTTCCCCTGCAAGGCTCACCAGCGAGCTCAAAGGCTTCAGAAAGTCTTATTGCCCCAAAGCTGCTAAAAATCTGCAACTGTTTCCTTTCTGTATAAAAAGCCACATGGTCTAGACCATGATATCCACACAAATGATCTCTCACTGCTTGCTGGTTGGCAGGGCATCACACGATGGTGAGAAAACCCAAGTAGTCATTTGTGCACAGCATGGAGAACTGCTGCAGGTCACAAAAGCGCCAGAGCTGCTGTGCATTTTAGAGAGAAAATATTAATATTTTGCACTCTTGTTTGTATTCCTTTAAATTTTCTACAGAACTAGAGCAGTTTAATAAAATCTGAAAAACAGTTGTCCAAGGATTATTGTGTCTATCTCTGTTCCTGGAAAATGCGGGCCATTGAAAATATAAGAAGTGCTACATGAGTAGAAATTTTAAAAGAAAAAAGATTAGAAAAAGGAAAAAGTAGCAAGTGACATTTAACAGTTATTGAATTATTGAGATGGGGGGAATGAATCTGCCCCTCATGCCTGCCCCAGGAGATCTGACCTGCTAACAGCACTGGGGTTCAGCTGCAAACTAAGTTGCCTACTGTAGTGTAGCCAAAGTGATTACAGCTTTCATTCCAGTGCAGAACAAGATGCATGTCTCCTTGTCTCTGCTCCAATCATTTTTACTTCCTCTGTTCTCATGAATTATTACACTGTTGCAGTTTTTGTGGCAAAAGAATATATTTCTGAAAAGATATTGCTTGGGGATTTTACAAACTTGAAGTTATTAAAATTTTGATGTTAGTATTACATAAAAGCTATGGTATTTCATGAACTGTTCATCAAAAAATGCAATACTCTGGTGACAGTGCTACAGGGAATAAAAGGAGAAGTACAAAAGAAATCACATAAATCCACCTCAGAATAGCTCAAAGTTTACCAGTATAAGTAATGTTTCGTATATTTTCAGACTACTTATGTATCAGGAGATTCTTTTGACTTAAGAGTCTGTCAAGACAAGATTAATGTAAAAAAAAAAAAAAAAGTTGTAAAGCAAGCAATTTCCTTAAAACGCTTTCCTTAATCTACAGAGACAACTAATTTAGTGGCATAGACAAAAGATATGCAAAGTGCTTACCATGCTAGAGTAAACTATTTAAAGAGTGGAAAACTGGAAAGCTGCTGCACACGGACTCATGCTGTGATTTGAATGCTGCAGCACAAAGGAATAATCCCTGGCACCAATGACATCGACCAGCTTCCACTGACTAGTTGAGTGCTAGATTAGCCCCTTCTGGAAATTGCAATTAATACGGCACACTCACAAGAGGTACAGCTTGGAGTACAGCTCTCACTGAGTACTATGAATTTTATAACTGTGAATACTGTGTTATTTTAGAACACAAAGGCCTGACGGCCAGAAGAGGAAGTAGCTGTGGCACAAGGGTGGGTGGAGGTGGAGGGCTTTGGAGTCCTGCTGCCGTGGCAGGACCTGTGATGTTTCACCTCCTGCAACCGCACCCTTGTGCTAACGTATTTTAAACAAGAACAGTGAAATATCAGCGTGTGTAAAACCATGTTAGTGTTACTACAGCACTCTGAACTAATAGGATTATTTTTTGATCATATTGTTTATTTTACCAACTCAAAATGCAACTTTGACAGCTAATGAATGAAGCCAAAACTGCAAAGAAACTAAAAACACACCTTGCAGAAAGCAAGGTAAGGCCCAGTTCAGTAAAGAACACTCACGGAACGAGGAACTCAGAACGTGCACTGGGCTTCAAGGCTTGTCCGTATAGTAACTGGCTGCAGGCCATGTGCACATCAAGTCATTTCTAAAAACTCTTGCTGAGTGTATATTGCATACCGTATTGCTTTCTGATATTTGTCTTCTTGGACACACAAAAAAGAAGTTTTTGAGAGTCTGGCACTCAAGTTAGACATCAGCTGTTGCCTTCGTGTGGACACATCCTTGCCTCTTTCACCTAGTGCCTTGTGGCACATGGTTAAAAATGGATGGAGCCCAGAGAAAACCAGAGATGACCCCATTCTGTTACATAGGCCTTTATTTGCCTGTGCTGTCACTGCTGAACCAGAGATTTAACTCTCAGGAGCAGCCCCAGAGCCATTTTCCCACTGCCTTCCTTATTTGCATCAGAACTCTGGAGACCTGGGCTTGCTGCAACCAGCCCTTCCTGAAGGACTTAAAGCCCGTGGGTGACAAAAGCCTGGGTCAGAAGTGGAAATCACCTACCCCTACCCAACCTTCTAATGTCTTCCTCCAGTTTATTTTGCCACTGCTTCCCTTTTCCTCTCTTGCTGCACTCCTGCTTTGCATGGCAGGAGGAACCTGGCCCCAACCTCTCACATTTGGAAGAGCAGTATTCAGTTTTGCTGAATCCTTGGTGCAAATCCAGGCATCTGATGACATCTGATCAAAAGTCATCCTGTCCTGCGGACAGGATTTTTTTTTCTCTTTTCAGCATCCCCATCTGCTGAGGACCATCCTTTTGTATTTTAACCCATTTCAGGAAGCTTTCTCCCATATCTTTCTCAGGATGCAAGATTTTTTTGGACATGATGTCCCTGAAGAATCCCCTGAGGGAGTGTCTAAATGGGACACTCTCCTATTCACTCCCATATCTGTAGCTGTTGTAGTGCGTCAGCTCTTGGGGAGGGAAGAAAGGGAGAAAACAATTAGTTAATGTCAGAATGGTCATCTCCATGCCAGCAGTGATAAAATGTTGCTTTTTCTTTCATTTTGGATTCCATTCCCATGATCTACATTGCGTCTCGGGTGAACTTGAAGATAGCAAGAGAGTTCATAGTCTTCCCTACTGGTATAAGGCGCTGCAGCTCTCCTGAGGAGGAGGAGGGGACTGCTGAAGGAGCTCATGCCCTGACGGTTATTCTCTGAGGATGTTGTCCTGTGGGAAATCCTCAAAAGATGCCAAGGATTCTCTTCAGAAAGGCAATCGGAAAGACAATATGCACAAATCTTCAACAAATCCAAGAGCAAAATGCTTTCTCTTTTCTGTATCTTGAAGCTGCAGTGGCCACACTGTTATTTCAAATATCTATTTCCTTATCAATAACTGCAGCACAACAATTTCACTTGAGAGCATTAGGAAAGAGAGCAATCAGCACTGCAGCAGCAGTGTTGAAGCTAAATCAGCATTTATATTTCCCCAGAACACATTTCCAAACAGCTGCAACCAGTCTCTGTGTGCTCTCCAGCACAGCTGTCCTGTTGAGCAACCAGCGTAAGCAAGTGCTTAAAGCCCCAGGTGAGTAAAAAGCTGAGGAGTTTTGGTCTGGGTAAATGAACTGCTTGATGGGCTCAAAGCTGGACAGATGATGGGCTTCAATTAGTAATGGCCTGCAGCAGTAATTAATGGCTTGATGTACAACTGCTGGCCAGGAGCAAGCTGAGCTCTCTGGGGTCGGCGCTGGGACCAGTGTCCTTTGCTCCCTCTACTATAGCTTCAGGGACAAGACAGAGGGGCCTGCAGGAGATTTTCAGACACTATTAAATTATGATGGATGGTTCTCACAACCAATACCATAGAGTTCCAGGACAGAGGACTACGCAAAGCTTAACGGTTGGGTCAACAGGAACCTCAGAAAGTGTAACAAGAAGTGCAAAGCTTTGCCTGTGCAGGAGGAGTGCCGAGCATCAGTTTGGGCTGCCTGAAAAAAGAGCATTTTCCCTGTGAAGGAAGCAGATCATAAGCAGAGCTGCGTTAGGAGGCAAACATGATCAGCAGGCAAATAGAAACTCTTATCTCTTCTTATTCAATGCTGCTGAGGCCACATCTGTGACACTGTGTCCTGTTCGGGGCTCCCTGTTCAAGAAGGATGTCAAGAAACAGGAGAGGGTCAAGCAGAGGGCTACTGAGGTGGTAAGGGGCAGGATTTGTGAGGAAGGGTTGCGAAAGTTGGGCTTGGTGAGTCCGGAAAAGAAGAAAATGAGGGGAGATGTGATAGCAGTGTACTGCTGCCTTAAGAGCAGTGACAAAGATGGTGAAGCCAAACTCTTACTGGTAGTGGCAGATGGTAAAACAAGGCGCAGAGGCCTTGTGTAGGTGTAGAGAGTGTTTCACAGGAACATGCTATGCAGAGAGGCTGTGGGGTCTCTATCCTTGAAGTTTTTCAAGATAGGGATAGACAAAATCATGGCTGGTCTTATATATACAGGCTGTGGTTCTGCTTCCAGTAGAAAGCAGAAAGTTATGCCTGAAGTTTTACAAGTGCTTGGACATGCCCTGAGAGGTGGGGGAACAAGATCAGGCCAGTATTTTATTCCTCTTTGGTGTCTGAGGAATGGGAAGTTTGTGTCTAACACTGCTTCTTTGCAATGCAATCACCTGCAACCTGAATAAGTGCTCTCCAAGAATTCCAATATTCCTGTTGGAGAACATGTCCCTCATTAGATTTGGTGAAAATGGGACAGTTGACTCAGAAAGATACGGCTGAGGCTGCAGTACTGCTCTGAAAAGTTAGGAACATGATTCTGCAGTTGCTTTCTTTCCTAAGGCAGGAATATTTATTGAAGCTAACATAGCACGCTGATAAGCTCCTCTGCAACGACGCTTTCAAGCTTCGTTCTTAACGCGGTTCTGCCCCGCAGTCTCCACCAGCCCCCCGAGGCTAACAGGGCGCGCCGCAGCCCGTGGCTATGAACATCCTGACGGCGGCCGCTGTTATTGGCTCGCCGCACGCGGCGCGCTGGGATGCGCAATTCCAGCGGCAGCCTGCGCGGCCGCGAGCTCCCGCAGCGGCGGGAGCGCCCGCGCCTCCCAGCGCGGCCATGGGCGCGCGCGAGCGGCGCGGGACGGAGAGCCCGCGGCGCCCGAGGGAGGCGGCCCCGCGGGCGGGCGGCCCGGCCGAGCGCGGCCGCGGGGAGCAGGCGCGGGGAGCGGTGAGTGCGCGGGGAGCAGCGGCCCGGGCGCGGCCTGCGCTGCGCTGCCCGCGGCGGAGGGAGGCGGCGGCGGGAGCGGCGCCGCCGCAGCGAGGTAACTCGCGGTCATCCTTTGTGCGCGCCGGTGCCGGTGCTGGTGCCGGTGCTGGTGCCGGTGCAGCCGCGCCGAGGCTCGCCGCGCACCGCCCTAGCCCGGCGGCAGCGGCAGCGCGGGGTCCGGGAGCCTCCGCGCGGAGCAGCTCCAGGGAGCGCCGGGGAGGCTCGGGGAGCGGAGCCCCGGCTGCCCGTGCGCGCCCGGGAGCGGGAAGGACGCGGCCGCCCCGCAGCCGCTCCCGTGGCCGGGGTTCGTGCGGGGACAGCGTGCAGCGCCGGGCACGGGCTGCCCAGTCCCGGGCACTGTGGGGAGAAACAGGCGGGGTTCTAGGGTAGACGCTGCGGAAAGAGGCGCCCGTCGCATTAGCAAGTGGACGTTAGACTGCCAGAATTTCAGACAGCCCAAATAAACTATGCTTTTAACATTTTTTTTCCCCTGCACATATCTTCAAAGACAAATGAGTGTATGTGGTGTCTTTAATGGAGGAGGAAAACTCGGTAATATTTATAAAGCATTTATGATTTAGCTATCGGAAATGGCATTCAGGTACAATTTACCACTGAGGCAATCAGGTGCTGGAAGAGAAAGAATATGGAAGTTCTTTATCACAGGGACTTTTTAGATCAATTATTTTTCTGACGCTGCAGCTCAAAACCAAACTGTTCTAATTGCCAAAAATTCTGAGTAATACCTGAGATGAGGCGGCTGCTCAGACTAGGCAGTTCCGCACACCTCGGAATCCGTGAACTCAACCGGCTCGTACTGCTCAGCTCACCCCACTGCACTGAGCAGGCAGGCTCCTAAAAGCTCTGCATTAATATCCTTCTTAAACACAAATAAATGCATGTAGCACAAGCAGTTATTTGGTGGGAGCTGCACCTTTTAGACTGCAACTGTAGTAAGTCACTCACGATTCAGAGTTGTTTTGGATTTAGGAGAATATGGAAGAACGGGGAAGGGTGGTCTTTATAACCTGTGTTTTGCTATTATTGTTTGCTCTTTCCAGTTCAGGAAGGTACAGATGATGTCAGGTAAAAAAAGGCTAGAAATAGTAAACTTATCCATTTAGGTATTTGTGGGGAGGGAGGACAAACACACAGGCAAAAATTGCACACTGGAAGACAGGCTAAACTCCACGGATGGTACAGGGAACTTTGCTGCTAACTTTGATCTGCTCACTGCACTTGCATTTGTCCCTAAAATAGCTCATCTCCTCCCATGAGTCAGATTTTCAAAAAAGCTCAATGTCTGTGTAGACACTAGCATTTGGGCCAGTTTTCCAGGAGCTCAGCGTACTGAGTGCTCACACAACGTAAAAAGCCTTTTTGGGAAAAAAAAAAATCTCTAGTCCTCCTGTAGACACCCAAACAAGAAACCAGACTCTCTTGTCATTAAGTACAGTCTCTCGTGAGGGGCTCTGTCCAAACAAGTTATTGCAGGTGGGTTTCACTACTAGTGCAATATATGGGGTTTCACATACAGTGGGAGAAATGCATGTGGCTTCACAAACAAGACGTTCCGTCATTTTCATTGCAGTGTCTCTAGGATTTTACAGTTGCAAAGGGCCCCCTGCACTTCTCTGCCTTCAGGATATCATGTTGTGAGCAGCGCCGTGGTGTGGGAAGACGACGGAGCGGTGTGGAGGTAAGTGCATTTCCCCTGGCGTGATAGCCTGGGGTGATGAGTCAATAGTGGGGAGAGGATCCAGACATCTAATCATTGCTATAGCTGGTGGCCAAGGGTTTGTGCAATTATTGGAAATGATTCCCTGCAGACTCTGAATGTGTGAGCTTAGTGGGAAATTAATCATTAAAAAAAATACTAATATGCAAGAATTCTGTGCAAAGGAAGAATACATATATTTTCCAAGCTTTGTGGTACTTAATGCAAGCCTCATGTTAATTTATATCTAATCAATCTTAGCCCATCCTGTTACTAAATTTGTACTTTCTCTGTTGTTACAAAAAAGATGAGCTGTCCTATCTCTGGATTTTAAAATTGTTATATATATTCACTGTTATATATATTCACTGTCCAAAGAAGAACAATTTTGTATTCAGTATCAATATTCAGGTGAACAGATAAGCAGTGAAGAGCAGGAGAGAGAAAGGTGAGGTTCCACATTCAGCCCTAGCTCTGAACAGTCTTTTTTTTTTTTGTTATATAATTTTGTATTCCATTATCGAAGAGCTACTGCATCATACATTTTTGCTAATCTTATGCAGACTATGTTTAACACCTTGTAATTTTCTTTCAGTCCACTATTCCTCATTATATTTCATTATCATGATTATGACTGTCTTCGCTACCTTTGTGCAGTTAATACTTCTCTCTTCTGTGAGTGGGCTAAGTCCTCCATAAGTAGTCATGTAAACCACCTCAATGGGGAATATGGCTCCTGGTATATTAGTTCTGTTAAGGGTAGATGAAATATAATTTTAATTAAGCTCTTCTCAAGCTCTCTTTTCATGTACTAAAATAAATCTGCGCCACTTCACGGCTCAGACGTATCCTCCCGCCACCCTTCTCCCCATCATGCGTACAGTCCGGTCCCAGACCCCCCGGTAGAGGTATAAGAAGCTGTCTGCACATCACTGCCCCTTCTCTCTGCCACTTGCTTTGAAAAGCAGAAGCCAGTAGGTCCTTTCAGCAGCCTGGAGTGGCATGTAGGGGGTTACCAGTGATAGTTTAGCCCATACAAATGGGCTAAACATATGAAAAATTAATGCAGGGAGCACAACACGCCGCAGTTTCAATTCAGAGCATGAGGCAGATCAGTGTGTTCTTCGGGAACACAGATGTTCAAGCTGCCCTTAGCCCCACAGAATTGCCTTTACTGCAAGTAAGGAATATGGGGCACTGACCTGGAAGGTAACTTACCTAGCAGCCTATGTGGACAGGTTACATGTATGAGCAAAGTTTCAGTGCTGTTTGTGAAGGAAAAGGTAGTTTTAACTAATCAGCTCTGACTCCATCTTCACCCCAGTATGAAATACTTCAAGGCTTTCATTTTATGTTATCTAGCAATAAGAAAGAAATAAAATAGTTTGGAAAGGTGGTAAGTTGAGAAGTAGAATATTATTTTGTATTTAAACTCAACACTCAAATTTCAATTAACACAAATTGAATACAAATGCAATTGGAGTTATTCCACTAACTGTCAATTTATAATATTGAGGAGTTGGCCCTTTATCATGAGGCAAACCTTTGAGGGCCCACAGAATACATGAAAGGTTTTGAAACAATTTTTGATAATTTGGTTATTAGACTATTTCTTAAGGCTTTTTGTTTAAAAGGAAGATGGCAGTAGAAAACATACAAAGCAGTTTGCTGTCACAGATCTTGAGGTTTTGCTGCCTTTTGAAGAGTTTTCACCATGGAATCTGGAATTATTTAGACAGACACTACCGGGATTATCATTCTTAAGCCATTGATGAAAGTCTGTAGAAGGACCCTCTCTCCTGGACAGTTCAGGTTAGCCCTATGAACCTGCTTCTGGGCGCACAGGCACATCTTACAAAGTCTGATTTTTTCACTAAGTTTCACTAAGCTGGTTACCCAGTTAGTTTCATTGATGCAGTATCCTAAGAATTCTGAGCCCAGATCTAAACAAGCAATGGGAAGGGAAAAGGATTGCACCGAGTTGTCCTTTATCCCTTCTGTATTCTGGCGTAGCTCACCTGACATCTACAGCGTTTTCAATAACTCTTCTTAGGCATCATTTAAAGCTGTACTCCAGGAACACTTAAAATTTATTCTACTGGAAGTTTCTCACAAGTTAGCACAGACATGACCTCTTCCAGGGATCTCTTAAACCTGAAATAAAAAATACTCTTTCTTTGCCTTGCCTTTTCTTGTGTTAGACCTGTCTTCTCACTTAGGTGAAATTTCTTTCATTATGTTATTTGAATTTTACCTGTCTAGCATTTCAGTAACTAATTCTAAATAATATGTTGTCTATTGAATGTTATCTATTATTGAAAAGTATTTAATGATTGGATTTATTTTTTCTTATTTCAACACTACTTCAATATCACAATGCCCAATAAGTGAATTTTGCAGAAGACTAAATAGGATTTTTGTTTCATTGTTTCTAATTTCTATCTTGGTTTCGTTCTCTCTTTTGATTGTTGTGAAGCTGATGGCTCTTTCTATTTCTCCAGAGATTGAAAGAAGAGAAAAAATTACCATCTCTGGTAATTTGTATCATTATATTTCTAGTCTCCATAGAAACCCCTGTCATGCTCCACAGTCATGTAACATTTCAATATGTTGCAGGATAAATCACATGGAAGGAAAATTTGGTTCTACACCTTGGCTGTTACTCATTTAAAAATTGCTTGCATGTTTTTTGAGATTATTTACACACTATATAGTAATTTTCAATTGAAGTAACAAGGGAAGAAATCGAAGCAACAAAACTAAGGTATTATGGCATGATTCTGTATACCTGTGCACATAACTGCCACTAGGTTTGATTTTGATAGGCATTAATTTGAAAGAATTAATAGATTTTAATAGGATTATTTGGATTGATACTATGGAAGCTGAAGGCATAATAGCAAACTTATTTGTCAAATTGAGTCTTAAACAAGTTTAAATCTTGACAGAGAGGCAATAACAATCCCTTCTTTGTAATTTATATAAGCATTCTGAAAATCAAGAATCTTACAGTCTTCACCCTTCTCTGTCACAACTCTTATCCTTCCACTACTGAAGAAGAAATATATCTCAAAACTGTTTTCCTCTGAAACAATATGGTAACTTAATCTACCTGCCTGTTCATCATCTCCCTGTTTATTCCAAGCTGTATCAACTTGAACATAAAGGCATATGATGCAGCTGGGACAGCAGATGTGATACAGAAAAAGAAATACGCGCATGAAGACCAGCCTTACTTTGCAACCCATGAAGAGTAGGTGCACTTAGCCATATACAAGTAAGTGAAAATATATCATAATGGAAATGATGAAGCCTCCTGTAAACCCCTAAGTATTCCTATGTAGACAGCCAGATAATAAGAAACATAAAGAAATGCATAGTTTTCTAAACATTTAATGTTTGAACAAAGAAAGCTGCGTAATCAACTGAGAACTGAACTTAAACAATGGTGAAATGCAGTTATGATTTCTCTTATTCACTATAACCAAACTACAAAATCTCAATGTTTCATATATATTTTGAAGGTATCTTTTTTTTTTTTTTTTTCAGAATACTGTGGAGAAAATGTATACTAGTCGAGAGGATATTGGATATGATTTTGGAGATAACTCAAAAGATGGAAGTAAGACAACTCAGCCTAATCCAAACATCGACAGAGGATGGGCTTGGATGATTGTACTTTCCTCATTCCTTGTGCACATCCTTATCATGGGGTCCCAAATGGCCCTTGGAGTACTCAACATAGAATGGCTGGAGGAATTTAACCAAAGTCGAGGCCTGACAGCATGGGTTAGCTCTCTCAGCATGGGCATTACTCTCATTGTAGGTATGTTCCAGCATAATTTATTTCAGAACTACATAGATTTTTAGAATGTATGCCATTCAGAGCCCCAAAGATATTTTTGATGTTTCCATATTTATTATTGAAACTTCTTATGAGTTGCCTTTTTAAAGTCACTAGTACCAATTTTAGATAGAGGGTTGAACTTTAGTGGGAGACAAGAAGCAGCAGAGAGGATTGTAGAAAAACAGACTAGGACGTCTGCACTTCCACAGTATTAGTATCAGGAACAAAAGTTTCAGTTTCTTCCTCTGTGTAAGCCTACTCCATCATAAAAGAGTAATTTTGAATTTAGATCCAATGGGTATTTGCTAAGAACTTTGTTGGCTGACTTTTTCTTTTTGCAAATTTGAGCAGTAATAGGGAAAGCGAACTGAATTGCATAAGTAATCTGATGTATGACATTTTGTTTAGAACTTCTAACAAGGTAAGAATCTTCCTGTGAAAAAATATTAAAGAATTTTAAATAAATAGTTTACCTTTTTTTTTTTTTTCCCTCTCATGTCATTTACCAGGTCCTTTCATTGGTTTATTCATTAACATGTGTGGGTGCCGCAAAACAGCAATAATTGGAGGGATACTTAATGCCCTAGGTTGGATACTGAGTGCCTATGCCTCAAATGTGCACTACCTATTCATTACGTTTGGAGTGACAGCTGGTAAGCTCTATTAACATTTGAAAGATCTTTTAATTATTTTAATGCCTTTCAGAAAAGATCACCTGGTGAACAAGGAGAGAGTTAAACTGGATCTTGTATCATTTTTTTTTTTCCAATAAAAAAAAAATAATTATGGAATGTAACTTTTGTTTTTAGCTTATTCAGCTCTCAGGTGTTCTGGCATTCCCCTATAATTATAGGCATAATAGACACCTTTCATTTTAATGGAATCATTCCAGCTTTTCTTTCACACTTTTTACAGCCTGTTAGCTTTCGAGAAAACTTCTATATATACTCAGTGGATCAGACCAAATGGCTTTTGTTGTCATGAAAAACTCCCAGGTGAAGATGATATTTTTATCAGCTTCTCCCAAGTGAATGTATTTGATATCAGAAAAATTAATGTAACCAAAACTCTTAAAGCTACAATTTAAAGATGATGAAATACTTTGGAACTGCATATATACCAACTCTCTTGGACATTTAAAGAAATAGCTAATATTTTCTACAGGAGCTGCTGCACCTTAATGAAATATTGAAATCTGATAACTATGTGTTGATAAAAAATTGTAAAGGGTATAACCTTATGTTTTGCAAAAATAAAGACGTATTTAAAAACATTTTAAAAAAATCACAAACCATTTAAAAACCATACTGTTTTTCATTAAATAGAAAAATCTGTCTTTATTTTTGCAAATAAGTTATTGTGTCTGTCTCCCTTTCTGAACCTTGCTGGTAGATTAGATCTGCTTGGCATGCAGTCTTTTTGCATATGTAGTCTCTAATACAGCATATTACCATTACAGTAATAACAACTAATAAATAACAACTAATTTTGCTACAGGCTGTGAGAGAGAAGTGGGAGAAATGGGTAACATAATTTCCTTTTGAAGGATTTGTTGGAGGACTTGATTATTTGGTTATGTCACACTGCTGCTTAATAGCTGTCGCAATCTCTAATAACTCTGTTACTGAATTTTGCAGCCTGCTGTAGTCTTTTATTACTCAGAAGTTCTTTTCTGGAAAAAGAAACCATTAATAGTTATGATTCAAAAATCATAAAAATAAATTTTGGCCTTTAATTATTACCTGAGAAACACTGAGCTCAAAGAGTTTTAAAACGTTATCCATTCTGTAGATAATATGGCCAGTTTTGCTTGCAAATGAAGCACAGTACCCATGTTGAAATACCCATGAAATAGATGTATTTCAAAATAGGATTATTTATGTTTGTCTGTCACTCTCATTATGTTTAGCTGTCATTGTCTTATGGTGGGATCTTTGATGCTTTCTCATGATGTTCCACTGAACTGAGGTAAAGGTATTATCTTCAGTGTGCTTCAGTTTTTCCAGCAGTTCAACAGCAATGCTGTATCTCACTAGAATGTGTATGCAAGATTTTGGAAAATGCTAAGTGAAAGCTAGCATGAGAATTGAGTAAGCTCAGTTTACTATTTTTGCTTGCAGAAAAGTTAGCAATAAATCCACTATGTGTGTTGCTGGTGTGACCTTTGCTGCTGCTATTTATCTTGCTGGCAGAAAGTCAAGATTGATTGCAACTTTTGCTTTCCCAGGTGTTGGAAGCGGCATGGTTTATCTACCTGCAGTGGTTATGGTGGGACAGTATTTCCAGAAGAGAAGAGCGCTTGCACAAGGACTCAGTACAACAGGAACGGGGTTTGGTGCTTTCCTAATGACTGCATTACTGAAGTACCTCTGTGTGGAATTTGGATGGAGGAATGCAATGTTCATCCAGGGAGCCATTGCCCTGAACCTTTGTGTCTGTGGGGCACTCATGAGACCGCTTTCTTCCAAAGAGGTTGTGAATGAAACATGTATTGTGAGAAATAATAGCGAGGTTAATCATGCAAAAGCTCTGTCCCATTCCACAGAGACTGTAAAATCTAATGGAGTCTTAAATGGAGAACAGGAAAAAAAAGAAGAGGCAACAAATGAAGAAGTGCTTGACAGTGTTCAACGCATAGAAAGTGGAGGTAAATCTAGAAGTGGAAAGCGTATGTATGGACTGTGCATTCTTAAGAGAGTGAGCCAGCTAACAGTTACGGTCAGGAAGGGGTTTCGAATATGGTACTCCAGCTACTTTGGAGCTGCATCACTGTTTACTAATAGAGTGTTTGTGGCCTTTATAATTTGGGCTTTGTTTGCCTATAGCAGCTTTGTCATTCCTTTTATTCATCTTCCAGAAATAGTCAAGCAGTACAATTTATCAAGACAGAATAACATATTTCCTTTGACATCAATTATAGCCATTGTTCATATCCTTGGTAAAGTGATCCTTGGCATCATCTCTGATTTACCTTGCATCAGCACTTGGAATGTCTTCCTCATGGCTAACTTTACCCTGGTTGCCTGTATCCTTATTTTGCCATTAATGCAAACATACATTGGTCTGGCTGTGATTTGTGCTCTAATAGGATTTTCTAGTGGCTATTTTTCCCTAATGCCTGTTGTGACTGAAGATTTAGTTGGAACTAAACACCTTGCAAATGCTTATGGCATCATCATTTGTGCCAACGGAATATCTGCATTGCTTGGACCACCCTTTGCAGGTAAAAAGTTCAATTATCTAACCAAGAGATGTTTGTATTACATGACCACCTGCCTGTCTATATTCTTGATCTTTCTTACTTTAGAAACACATGTGGTTAACAAAATTACACTTGCTCCAGTAGCAACTGTAGCCTCCATCTTTGCATTGTACATACTAACAGATTACATTTGCTGCCTATTCACACATTACAAATTATTATCCTTGCAGATAACCCATACATATTACAAGCTATCCTTTCAATGGTATGTTTCTTTAAAATATTATCATATATTTTTAAAAAATGAGAACAGGTTAACTTACTGTTAGGCGTTTTGTGCATATACGCACTATATTCACATACATGTTCATGCTTGTATGAAGAAACAATGTCAGGACATTTTTCATAGTAGGCAGGTATTTGTACCATACTATTATGTCTCCAAAACTATAAACTAGTTTGGAGTTTCACCACTTTAAGCTGCCAATAGATGGGTTGATTCAACTTATTTTCAGTTGAACTGGCTTTGGCTTTCCTTGAGCCAGCAATATCTATTTTTGGGGCTGCCTTGCCCGTAATATCTTACTGCTATCTGCAACAGAATGAAGAAGCATATGTAAGGTCATCACTAAAGTCACTTAGGTTGAAACAAACATTCATTATAAATTTAGCTATACAAAGAGATGGGGAAGTAGAAGACAGAAAAACATACTGATTATCTGTAATGTAGCCAGAGTTTGTCTAGCTTTTACAGATCTGTAAATAAATGAAAAAACAGAAAAAGACATTAAGAAGCCTTATAAGTTATGGTCATGGTCAGCAAGTGATGACATTATGCTGAACTAAAGTTACTAGCAGCACAAAAATTATCTTTCTCTTTGTGACACTGAGTGTTAAAATTATTTAGAAGAAAGCTCACTCATTAGCCATTGAAAAGCAGCAATGCTTTACTTTTTATCCACTTTTTAAAGCACCCCTCAGTCTAGGCTGAGCAGGTCTTTATATTTGCTCTCCTGTAATGAGGCAAATAAGACACAATTATTTGGTGGAAAATAAGCTTCTGATCTCAAGATTACACTGCAATGCAACCAGCATGGCATGAGGGAATTTTTCTAGTTTGTTTTCTCAAACCTATCTGAAATAATTGTAAGGCAGTTTTGCATTTGCCAAGAAACAGAGGTAGAAATGTGAGTTATTGTGTGATTTTTCTGAGATTTTTATCTTTTGAAAAATCATTTATCTGTATCTGAGTCCTCGAGAAAACTATGAGAATGTGTTTGTTTGCACAATGATACCACAGAAATAAAGTATTTTACAAAGACAACAGGGGGGTAGATTAAGGAATTGGTACAGGATTCCAGAATATCTTTTAAAATCAGATCTATTACTCTGAGATATCTGAAAAATATATAGCTTTTGAGAAAATATTGCTTGACTTAGGATCACAGAGGTCACAAAGCAGTAAGTCCCATTTTAATATTTCCATAACACTTAAATGATTGAGTAGCTTTTTACTAGTTCCAGGTGGTGGCAAATAAACAACAGATTTTGTTAATACATTTCTGTTTGTAACATCTAAAGAAAACCTCCTGTGTTTTTTGTTTTGTTCTTTGCCACGAGAAAATCAATTATATGGCTGAAATGTCATGAGAGAAATGTGAAATATTGTTCATATATTCTCATGCATTTTTTCTTGTTCTCAAGCTTTGTAGTAAATATATTTTGTCCTTATTTTGCAGGTTGGATCTATGACATCACACAAAAATATGATTTTTCTTTTTACATATGTGGCTTGCTATACATGGTGGGAGTAATATTTTTACTTGTCCAACCTTGTATTCAAAAAAAACAACCAAGAGAAAAATCTGCAGAGGAAGCACAAGTATAGAGCAATGGTACAGATTTTTTTTTCTACAAAATTTCCTATTTTTATGTTTCTACTGTGTGGCAGCATAAAGCTGTTCTTATGGAACTAATTGCACTGAGCTGCATTAAAGTGAAGACAAAACATGCTCCAAAATGCTAGTGGATTATTAGATATATGCTTTTAAAATGAGTTAAACTTTTTTACTGCAGAACAAATAGAGAATTAGAAACGCACTACCAGTCTTTCAAAATCTGAACAGTGGTAGAAACCTTGACACTTGATGCTCTTAGCTTTTCACCACTACACACTGGTGAAACTCCATTGACTGCGATGCAGTTACACTGGATTTACACAAGTCCTAGAAGAGAATCAGATCTGGCTGTGAATGATGTTACAGAAATCCTTCCTACTATGTAAGCTAGCTGACAAAAGATCATTTACTGAGTCAGAGAAGATGACAATATTTCTTCAGACTACTTTTTTTACCACTGAAATACTAGAGCAATCATCTGATTAATTTAATATATTAATAACATCATTTCTGTGATTAAAAAATGAAGTAGAATTCCTTTTTTTTTTTTTTTCTGAAAGGGCTCTCTACTTATTTTTTAAGTATTAACCATGTAATAAACTGGCCACGTCAATATACAGGCTGCATTAAAAATGCTCTGACACTTTATGTACCTAAAGTAAAACAGATATAAAAGCAAAATCATGGAATGAATAGAAATTTGATTTGATTCCTCAACAGAAATGAAGAGCAGCAAGGTCTGATTATCTGTTACACTAGTTCTGCCTACTCTAGTTGCCATGTTTAAATGGAGGTTCTGATTTCTGAGGTTCTGATTTCAGTTCAAGTACTCAAGCAGTTATTCATGATTTATAATGATGTAACTGAGAAAAGAATTTGGACCTGTGCATAGACTGTCTTCTTGCTTACTTGCTTGCTTTACCTATATTAGGATGGACCAGATCCAATGTAAATTACTATATTTGATTTAACTGACCTAGAGCTGCTGATCACACCCATGACAGGTGCAGAGAGAGCTGAAATCAGTACAAATACTTTCTGTATTCTTTAATACTTTCTGCATTTTCAAAGTTATGCTTTGGAAAGCTAGCTTTGGTCTGATTCTAGCTTGCAGTCCTTTATGATGCAGAAATAATTCACTTCTTTAATACACAACTGCTCCTTTGATAAATCCCTAATACAGTAACTAAAATATAAGAGAGAAAATAGTATCCCAATACGGTATATCCTGTTTCTTAAGCCTGTCTTCAAAGTTTGATGCCTTACAGTTGAAGCAATCCACCAAGGATTTCCCGGACTGAAAAATGATTCTAGAAAAAAAATTAAATTTCTGTCTGCTTTACCCAAGTAGACATATTGGGTAACTATGTATTATTTCTTTGGTTCCTTCTGTGGGAATTGTTTACCCTCAGTAACCAATACTAGAGAAAAAGACACCACATATTTTGGAAAGAAAGAGAGTATAGCATGTTATGTTTTGCTAAAATCAATTTCAGAATAAGAATATTAAATTATGATCAGCTGAGTCATTATGTGCAAGTACAGTATGTAATGGCCAGACTAGTCACCAATATTGAAAAAAAAAGATGCCAAATATTTTAGAAAGAACTGCAGTAAAGCATGTTAAGTTTTGCTAAAATTAATTTCATAGTAAAAAATATGAAATTATGATCAGTTGAGTTACGATATGCAAGTACAGCATGAACTAGCTAAGATTAGTCACTTTAACATTTACTTGCTTGAGAGTTAGATAATTCAAAGCAGGAAAAGCTAAAGAACATTTAAAATATTTAAATGAATTTTCTTAAACACTATGCATGAGATGACCAGCAAGGAATATGTTGTATAATACTACAAATCCCACCTTTCTCAGCTTTGGGAGATTAAGCTGATGTTCATTTTCAGAAGTCAAATTAAAGTCACTTGATAGTTCTTTTTCTCATTTTTTTTTTTATAAAACTTCTGTTCATGATAACATGGGTTTTTGGTTTAGTACTGCTATAGGCTGCTGAAATTCTGTAAAAACAGTTGATACTCTTCCAATAAATGGAATAGTGATTGGCAGGGAGTTCAGCATGGATTACTATGATTCTAGTTGGAGGGCTAGTTAACAGGTTCTAAACCTTGATTTATATTGTTCCATACTGTAATGCAGCAGCTTCTTAGTTTTGCACTTCTACAACTGTTGGCAGGGGCATGCTTTAAAGTAGATGACAGAAATAAGTCAAGTTATAAAGGAAAACATTAGGAAAACCCTGAAAAACCCACAAAACCCACACCAGTTTAGTGACATAGTATGTATGGCCCTCAAAAATAATATTAAAACAATTGAGATGGTATTGAATTGTCATGAGCAGCATGAACAAGCAGTCAGTAATTTCTTAAAATCAGTTCTGTTGCTGGAGCAAATAATCATGTCATGTAAATGACACTGACATCAGGTCTTTAGTTACAGGTTTAATGTCTTCTCGGTGGGAATGCTGCTGTTAGATTTTAACTAAAGCATCCTTTACTGGTGAAACATATATATATATTTATATACATACACACAAAAAAATGATGATTTGCAATGATTTTCTTTGCTTTGAGAGATATACTCTTTACATTCAGAATGTAATTTTCTGTCAAAAGCAATTTTATTTACATATTACTATAATAAGTAATTTGTTCTCTTATGATATCTGCAATATATCTCCTTGCTGGGCTGTATATTGGGAATAAACTTACATTACCTGCTATTTCAATTTCTGTTCTTTACCATGAGCAAACTTAAAAAAATAAAGATTCTCCTGCAAAATGATTATTCTCATTTCTTCTAACAGAACAGACAAGATAGTTGATGAAGGAAATGGGGAAGGTAGGCTTACAAAACAGAAAAATGATAGAAATTCAATTAATATTCAATCAGGCCATAGGAACTGGCATGGTTGTAGTTTTCTAACCTGGAACAGACCAAACTAGTTATGAGAACACAAACTTGTGGTAAATTGACAGAAAGAGAGAAAAGAAGGTGTATTGTTCAGTAGCTTTGTTCCTAAGCATGTAATTCCCCCCACCACCACTCCCCCCACACAGTTTACAGTGTTTTATTACACAGAGTAGAAATTTTAATAATTTTTTATACTCATAAGAAATTTGGAATTTGTCACTGACCTAAGAGGAAATAAACACATTCTTTTGAATAAGAAAAAATCTTCTGCCTAAAGATCTGTCATCACCAAACACTTCAAGAATATTGGTATATAGTTACAAACCAAAATATTCTTAAAATAATAAGCAAATTTTTTTTAAATTAATATTTGAAATACTGTTATGCTTTTATCTCTATAAGGAAACAGAGTAAGATTCCCTTTATTTACAGTTTTTAACTTAGTTATCAAAATTAATATTTCATTCTTGATGCTTAAAAAACTGTTTACTTAAATGTCACCGAACCCTCAGCAGTGAGCTTGAGGGATTAACCTTAACTGAATCTGGTTCAAAGATACACATAGCATCTATCGAAAGCAAAATTTTCAGGTAAAGCCTTGGGAGCTGTGCAGAACAAGCAGGAAGAATATTCCTAAATCAAACAACTGAATTATGAACTAAATTATAAAGTCATAGTAGTATAAAATGTCTATTTCTGTATCATATATGTAGCATATAATTTAAACAGACAATTGTTTTTTACTGGCTTGAATACTGGTATTGTTCTGAATGGGGACAAAAATTTTTAAAAAAGAAGATATTATATAAAAACAAACATGACCTCTTTTTTTTTCTTCTGGGAAAAGATCTTTATAAAGTATATGTAAAAAGCAAACAAACAAACAAACCAACAACACTCAATAAACCACTAAAAGCTCCCCAAAGCACTAATAGAAAATGAGACAAGCTGAAGAAAGTCAATGCTCTCCGGTGGTCATTTAATGACACCTTAATCAGTATATTTGTATATATGTATTTACATTTAGAATCCATAATTTATCAATGCAAGTGTCACTGTCAGTCTGAACACCATGATTCCTTACTGCGTAACTTGAGAGCAGAATTTTGATTCTGCTTGTATATTACCACTCTTTTACAAGGATATAGACCTTTAATATAGGTGATGTACACATTAATTATTTTAGTGTTAATGCTTATTAGACAAACCTAATTGTTTACAAAATTTTAAAGACTGCAGTGCTTTATCTTGTAGATCTTACGTAGGCAACCCAAGAGAACTCAGGGAAAGCTGAATATACCCTCCAGATATTATTGCAATCACTGTTTTTAATGCTCAGGTCTCAAATCTACTCAGTGGTAGACAGCAAATTAATCAAACAGTACTTTCACAGCAGTAATAATTGACCTCTAGTTACTTAATTTGATTGCTAGAGTATATCAAAAATGTTACCAAGAACTGCCTTTGATTTAAAATGCACTTAAGAAACCCCTGTCATGGACTTACCACACAGCACTTATCTATTATCAAATACACAACTCCAAAAACTAAAATCAACTACTTTAATAAGTTCCTTCATCAGCAACCTCAAGGAAAGTTTTGCCTCTAACCCCTTTCAACAGTTTGCCTTAAATATGATTTTGATGGTTTATTCAAGACAAATACAACTCTTTGATTCACATCCTCAGTAACCAAAAAAGTTTCTTCTTGGTAACAAAGTGATAATTTGCTTGACACTTTAAGACACATCAAGCTGGAACTGGGCATATGCTACTTGCCTACATACCATGAAAATTTGTTATGGTGGACAGTAGCTTTTCAGCGTTCATCAGCAACTCTTGAAGTAACAAGAAATTGTTTTTTCGCTATTCTTTAAAGGTAAGGGTGACAATGCCACAGCATTTACTAGCAAGCATGGACATAGGTTGCTAATATAATATACATACAAAATTCAGAAGTCAGAAAAAAGTGCAAGCCAGAATTATCATTGATTCTGTGGAACTGTTTTGACACTGAGTGTAATTGAATTGTAAGAGGCCAAACATACTAAAGATTATTTTATATGTTGTCTCTATTAAGAAATACTTCTAATCATTTAATTTTTAAATTAATTTAGTTTCCCCAGTCAAGAAATATGTAGCATAACCCGAGAAGCAACAAATCCACACATTAGAACAGTTGCCTCAGTGGAAAACATGCATCTTTATTCAGTTAGCTTTTCCTTTTCAGCACATTTCTGTCGCCTCCTTCGGAGCTGCAGCTGCAGCTGAAGTCTGTTTGTGAAGAAGAGTTGTTTCCAGCCCATTTCCTGTGCCAGTTCTCTCATTTCAGGTGTAACTGTGTCACACAAGTTCTCCACAATACCTTCCCATAGTGCATTACTGTTACATATCTAGTCATAAGAGAAAGCAGAGGCTTAAAAATCATAATATGCTTATTCATTGCTCACTCATCATTTTGGCTTGCATGAAGCGTGAGTAGACAACACAACCATCATGCAAAGAAGTTAAGCTGTCCACCTACTAAACTGAAGGTCACAATGCCAGTTGAAGCCTGCAATGGCATCAGTGGAGGTTTTTTTCCAATGTTGCCAATGCAACCACAGTCTTCTCTTAAATCTAATAGTTTCATGTTCATGGTACAATTCGCAGTTGCCTTTGGAGTTTATCAAAAGCTTGTGTTTTTACAATACATACACAGACACAAGAGCAACACATTTTTTTAAATCAGAAATGTGATTTCATTAAGCTCTCACAAGCATTGGAAGGATTAAGCCTTTCTCCACAGAGGCTTCCCTCTTAAAGAGTGGCTTCATAAATAGAAACAAATGGAAATATTGTGTTAGAAATAATAAGAAAAAAGTGATATAATTCATTAGCTAAGACATATCGATTACAAAGAAGATTAGAAAAATGGATTGCATAATTATACATTAACTGATCACTATAAGTGAAACCAGGACCTATTAACACTGATTCTTCTCCTAAATGCTCCAGTTTTCTAAAGACTTAATTGCACTCTTTTAAATGGGAGTTGTACTAGATTGCTCCAATGCAAGTGACAGCTTTGTCCTTTACAGTCAGTAACAAACACAGAAATGCAAAAGTCCTTGTGGCTTCTATTTTTATGTCTTCCCACCTGTGGAAAACGCTGATATATCAGAGCCATATATTGCTTCCTCATTTAACAACTGGATACTTTGAACCTATTCATTTACTGACTGCAGCAAGATTTCATGAGAACACAGCCTTACTTCCACTGTCATTGAACTGTAAGAATGATCATATTGCAGGCACACACAATATGCTAGCATATTTTAGCAAAAAGCACAGAAATTATTGGGGAAAAAAGGCTGAAGTAAGAATATTGTATTTTCACAGTTTTCTGGAAACCTTTCCCTAGGTATCCTTCCCTAGCTGTTCTATTGTTCCTATGTAAAAGAGCAATAACTTAAAAATAGTGAAGCCTCTGTGTTAGTACCATAAATTGTATTTTCAAATACAATATATTTAAATAATATTTATAATATACAACAGAGAGAAAGAATTATTACTGTTTTCTTTCTGTGCTAAAGGCCTCTGAATCGCACAGCACCATCTGGATCCTCCTTTCTGCAGCTCCAAAGACAGGCCCGTGCGGTGGGGCCGCCAGGCCTGGCCAGGGCGCAGGACACCTGCATCCGCCCGCCCCAGAAAGGTTCCTTGTCGCTTCTGTGCCGGGAACTTGGCTCCCTCTGGCGGGAGCAGCTCCTTCTAGAGCCTAGACAGAAGCTTTGGCCTTTTTAGAGCATCTGAAGATCCTGAACCATACAGACTAAGCGAACCCTGTACCAAGCTTGGCTTGGGAGCTATCACGATGCAAGAGCTTGCTGAAAGTGTACTTCAAAAGCACACACAATGCTTGCACAACTCTCCAAGCTAGAGTGTCTGTCAATTGTTTCTTTTTGAAGACCAGCTTCTTCTGTAAAATTTAAAAGCAGCACCCCATAAAAATCTAAAAAGTTTCCAATCCATGTATTCATATCCCTTCAACATGTGTACTGCACAGCGAGAGAACCACTAATGCCATGCTTTGGGTAGGCGAGATTTCTGCTGCGCTCAGTTACATGGGCACACAGTGCAGCACCCTGCTTTTCAATCCCGAGCTGACCAGGGCTGACTGCCCATCCCTGGGGCTCCGCAGCATGGGCAGGGCCTGCCCGCACCAGCTCTCTTGCTCCAGGAACTGCTGTTCAGGGCCCTGCCAACCACGAGGAGGTGAGAGGCAGCCTGGCAGCCCTATTCCCTTCCAGGCCTGGGCAGGGAGGGGGAACAAATCTCCATCATTTCCTCCCTCCATTTCCCATCTTCAGTGCTCTCTTTAATTGTTCTAGATGTTCAAACTCTGCTAGAATATTAATATAAATTCAATATACTCCTTGTCCCATCTGAAAATACGAATATGTTATAGAGTGCCCAATATATCAGCACTGCAACTACCGATAAATTAGACTAGCAATAAAAATTCTTAGTACCAACAACACTTTTAGTCTCAAAAATTAGCACTGGGTGTAAGCAAGCATGATATTAACTAGTTGTAACAGATAATGTCCTTTCTCGTTACTAGTTTAATGGAATATTTCATTGTGCCAAATTTTATCCTCATTGCTATGAAGTTTAATTCTTTCTAGGATTTCTTTAAATATCAAAATATTCAAGACATTGCATTAAGCTAATTTTAACTAATTTAAACTAAGTTTTCTACCCACAAAACTACCTAAACCTATACTCTCAGTCTCTCCAAATGTTTTCTATTTCTTATCCTCAGTTGAACTCTCTCTTCTCATCAAAATATTTACGACATTGTGTAGGCCAACCTTAGCAATGACAGGGCGACCCTGCCCTCTTCAATTGTCAGCAATCTTCAGCAAAACTTTGCATGAAATCTTGGGCCACCTAACCTCAGAATAATACAAACCATATGAATAACCTCATTCAAAAATATAATTCAGAGATATACGTTCTCCCAAAGACACATTCCCTTCTCCAAACTAGAGGCTAGTCTGTCTCTGAAGCCATTCAGTGAGTATCTAACGGTCATATTACATCCAAAGACTAAATTGGGGGGGTGGGAGTGAGGAGGGGTGTTGGTGGTGAGGTTTTTTTGTTTGTTTGCTTTAATCTCCATCCTAAGGTCTTAACATTACCAAAGTTTTCAGTGACTGTCAAAGCATCTGTAAAATGCACAACATGACAAACTTCATTCTAGGTTCCTAGGTTTCTCTTTAATATGCTACTGTTCATAAGCTAAAACCCTTCATTTGTACCTGAGTTACCACAACAGTCTTTCCTCTTGCTCTCATTGGAATAGAAAATACCATTCTGAGGTATTCAGCACACAGCTGCAAAAATAATTTTCCTTGATCGTAGCTTAGTTCACGTTATCTTTTCCTGTCTTTCCAATGAGCTGACTGTGCAGCAAGCAGGGTGTTGGAATGGATTACCTTCTCAGGATCCCTTCCAACCTCAGTTATCCTGTTACTTTCACCTTTTTGCACCTACTGCTGGTTCTCACCCTTAAGGGATTTCCTGGCAATCCCTTCCCTATCTGTTAGCCCTCGTTCAGCACTGAGAGGCTACTCTTGGCTATGATCACCCAGCAGCCCAACTTCCATTATCCACTTGTTAGTTTTCACTTGAGCACACTGACCCTCTTTCCTGTATGTTCCTGATACCCAGGAAGTTTCCTAGTAAGGACTCATAAAGGCATTTCATTCTTGTGTTTTGTTTCTTAAAACTCTCTGCTGCAAGGTCTACAAAAAGGAAACCTAAAAATTTTTGGTTGCTATTGTACTAATACCACTGACACACAGGAAAAGATTAAAAAAAAGGCAATTAAAAAAAATTGTTGGGTGTAGCACCCAAGATTATCTGGATAGTTGCATTTATTACATACAACAAGAGACAGCAGGAGAATCAGTTTTTCTGACCAACAGCCCAAGATCTACTTTTTGTTGCACACATTTAACAATTTCTATAGAGATAATTACTCTATAGCCACAAACTCAAAGTAAAGCAGACAACAATGTTAAATGTGAGATGAATTCAAGACAGCATGCTACACAGCAAAGTTAGTAATTTAAAAATAATTTAAGATTTGTTTTATGATTTTTTTTCTTTACCATTTTTAACCTGTGTGAAACTTGAGAAAGCCTGGCAATATCTTCGAGCTCCAGAAAGGAAATGATGTACAGGAGCAATGAGACAGGAAGCCGTTCCAGGAAGTCAAATTTACCTCGGCACAGATTGAGGACATGTTCCAGAACTTTGGCACCAAATATTATAGCAATTTGAACTGTGATTAAAAGAAATCCAAACAAACAAAAGATATATAAGAGCCTGAAATTTCTTCCCAATAATCCAATATTTTTCACATATATTTAAAAAAAATGTTCTGAACATTTTGGATGATCTCTTAGGAAAAAAATAATATCTAGCATCTAATATTGGACATTAATATTTCTTTGCGCTCAAACTAGTGATAGCCGGGTAAAAGTAAACTATAATTTAGAACTGTACATTGTTTAACATAGAGCAAACTTGTCTCAGCTAAGAAACAAAACCAGCAGCAGATCTGAACTAAAACCTGTCCAGATTTTTTTTTTAAATAAGCTGTGCTACATATTCAAGAGGAAGTTAGAAAAACAACCAGAAAAGCAATTCAGTTGCGTGCTTTAGGGAAAATAACGGCTATAATGCCAAGAGGCCCTGCAGTTCTGCTTCTTACCTTATGTAGGTTCAAATTAATTTCAGTGGTTTAACTGAAGAGAGCTATCTGCCACAGTGCATGGCATTTTGTGACTCATCCGCTTTGTGATCCATTACAACCCCAAATTCTTTTCTATAGCTCTGCTACTCCCCATCCTCTATTTATATGACAGATTATTTCTGCTTCGGTGTTCAGCTAGGAACTTGTGCTTTTGAATTTAACTATATTTCTTCAGCTCATTTGTCTGTATTATCAACATACTTTAATAAAAACACTCGTTCATTACAAAGTAGGATCTTGAATTCAATCCAACATGCAACAATGGAGCAGTAATAAATTTTGAAACTTCATCTTATTGCCTAAGAAAAAAATTATCATAATCACCTAGATATATAAAGGACATTTGTCATACTGGGACACAGAAATTGCTATTTTATTTACAATGAAATGCTTCTAATGGATCAATTATTTTTAAAGTCGATTGTAGTGTATTTTTTGGTACCTGTTACCATCATAAAGAGAACGATAATCACAATAGTGGAAGCAGAGAGTATACCATGATGCCAAGTACACCCCTATTCCTACGCAGCAGTTTGTCTTCCAAAGTATTTTGCCAGATTAGTTATAAAAGACAATCTTCTGTTAATAAGTTCAAAAGTCTTCCAAATTCTAGGATTTCACATTTAAGATTAATTTCTGAATGACTCTTCTGTTCCAAGTATTCCTAATGATTTTAAAAAATCTTACTAATCTTTCACGTCTTTCCATAAGTGGCCCCATACTTTTTTTTTGGTACTATATTACAAGTTCATATACAACCTGGTTTTGGTTATCATTTATTTTGTTGCTTTCCAAGTATTTCTAGTCTATAATAGTTGGTTATTTTGCTCATCTTCTTTATACAAATACCAAAATGATCTGAACACTTGACTAAAAATTTGCTGACTGATCTAATTCAGACTGGGAGATAATGATCCAACTCTTGGCACACTAGGAATAGCAACAAAGTTGTGCAGACTGAATTATGAAGTAAACTACCATGTGTGAATATTTGTTTTTGCTTGAGGTTTTCTTGACAGTTGACCATTTATTTCCATGAATAGTAATATATAGCAATACAACCCGATTTGGATGTTTTGAAATATATTTAACTATATTTATCTTAGCTCATCATTCATTGCAGATACTTCTGTAAACTGTGACATGATATTGAACTCCAGGTTCTCTCCAAGATCATTATCCTTAGGAGTAATGCATGGTGAGGAATGATTTGTACTTTGGGTTAATCATCCGGAAATGTAAACAGACATGCATTAATGATGAGCTTCATTCATTAATGAATTTGAAATTTATTTGAGAAAAGAAATAATATAATGAAGATCTAGCTATACATACACACACACCAAAACAACAACACACCTTTCTCCTCTCATAATCACAATAGAACTAAAAGAAAGAAAGAAAAAAAAAATCTTACTTTACTGATCAAAAAAGCAGGCGGAGCGGGTAGAGGGGAGAAGAAAGAGACAGATATTCCAGACTGTTTTACTGTTGAATTTTATGTTACAAAGGTGGCATTCTTTCTTTCTACACACTTTGCAACATTCTCAATAATTAAAAAACGCACATAACCAAGCAAGTTTAACATCTATAATGGGCTAAATATGTTCCATCCATTGGTATGTAAGTAAAATTTTAGAAGCTTTCAGGTTTAGCAGCATGCAGCACATTTAGGTCTACACCTGGCACACATCAGTAACAAAAAAAAAAAAAAAAAAATTAATGCAGCATCGAGCAAATGAAAACAGACATGGCTGTATACAGCTGCGGGGTCAGTTAATATAAATTTACTAATAAGATTGGTGTTTATAATAAAAATGTTTGCTTCTTCAGTTTTCTCCTGTTTATTTCAGATGCCTTTAGAGAACACTGATACAGTATTTCATTTGCAGCAGTACTATCTCTTCTTGTCTCATTAAACACTGTTTTTGCAATGCTTTCTCTGTAGCAGTCTCCAGCATGTCATGACAATAATCCCCAAAATCAATTCCAGGAAATGAGAAAAGGAAATACTAATACTTAATACTAGATAAACACTTAGCTTGTAAGAGTATACGAAATATTTAGCAGCAAACCATGGGTCCAGTAAGAGTTACTGTATTTGAAGCCTACTTTGACATAAATTTTAATAGGAATACTAAGAGTATTATTCTAATCTATACATTTTTTGAAAATTTTTGTCAGTGAATACTTAGGGAAACTGTAGCATGGCTTCTGTGACAGGAACTGAAAGGAGATGTTAAAAGCATCTGACTGCTTGTGTAGAACAGCTAGAGATACAGAGAGAAGTAACATCAATATAATTTCTAAAATATATATGTATTTCTATTCTTTATATTAACAACATCCTGGAATTAAAGCATTTGTATTTTTAATTAATTTTACACTGAAAATCAGGCAGTGTAAGGAATAGGATTTTAAAGATAATTTTGGAAGAAGGAAAAAACAACTAAAAATCAGGAAGGGATCATCACAGTGACTTTCCATAGCTCCAGTGAGAGAGGAAACCTCAAAACCACAAATTACACTTCTCAAGAAAAAGCAGGCAGATCTTATTTGTAGTTTGCTAGAAACACACAGGATTATGGTAGAAAACTGGGCACGTAAGCAATAATTTAACTCTTTGAACCATTGTAGCAAGCATTCTAACACAGATGTTCCACGGTTAGATTAGACTAATATGAAATACTACTTTATGAGAAAAAAATCCTCAGATTTAGAATATAAAATCACTAAAACCTATTGCTAAAATTCAGCTATAAATTCAATGTAATTGCTGGCAAAAAAAACCCTATAGAAATTATTTCCTAGAAAGCTGAAGTTTTTAAAAATTGATGACTAGATTTGTCAAATTAGGAAGGGGCGCAACTCTTCTTTGCTTCAAATAGAGTGGTTGTAAACATCCACTGCAAGCGCAAAAAAAAAAAAAAAAAAAAAAAAAAAAAAAACCCCCAAAACCCACACAACTAGCCAGCAACCCTGTAATATAGAGACTCTTTGAGCACTCACCAAATCCAAAGATCCAAAGGCAGTTGGTTTTCTACTGCTTCTAGTCAAAACAAGTATAATTGCTGGAATTAAAGATTTGCTTTGTTGTGTGTGTGTGACAAACTTTTTCCATGGTTTGGGCCTTTCTAGTCTCCCTTGCCTGTTCTTTTACATCTCGTGACGGGTGCTGACTGCGCAGCCCTCCTGGCCCTGGCTGTGCTCAGGGCAGTTGTTGACAGCCTCCCAATCCAACCCTGCTGCCTAACATGCTGTGGTTATTTCAGTCAAATTTGCTTGACATCTACAGACAATTTCAAAAGTTGCAGTGGGGGTCAGAAACGCACCCTAAACAAGAATCCTGAATATATTCATTCACTGAGGGAGGGGAAAGAAAAAAAATCCTGAGAAGACTACTCATTAGCTGTAGCAAGTGCTACATTTTACCAAGTTGCAAGCCTGAATTGGTTTATTTCAATCTCTACCTAAGAAATGGATTCTTTTACTCTTGAAACCAGGAAGAACTTTTTCCCTTAAGGAAAAAGCATTGCCCTCTGTCCTACCATTCAAGATGCCTTTACTGAGTGAGACAGCATTCCTGCTCTCTGCCTAGAAGCAAGCAAGACGATGCCTGCCAAATCAATTTATGAGAAAGACCACATTGTATCATTTGGAAGTAATATATCTTTAAAATCCATCATAAACACATGAAAAATATGAAGTCATATCTGTAACCAAAAAACTTATAGGTCTGCCCTTAACAGGAATATTAGTGCAACTTGCTAGAAAAGCTCACCAAAGCAAGGTGTGAGAGAGCTATGTAGTCTCAGTCCAACACCTGAGGTGCAGCTCCATTTCAGAGCAGGTCCCAGCTCAGCTGCAGCTACTCCCTGCAGCTACTGATTCAGTCCGAGGGTGATACACATTGTGCCCCCAGCGACTGACTGACAAGGTCCCCCGCAAACCAACAAGGACTCCTCAGTTGCTTACTGTATTCTGTGTTTCTCGGCTTAGAAAGATAGCCCTATAAACTTGTTTTGACTGCCTTTCTTATTCTGGCTATATATTTCTAGCTCCATGTTACACTCCTTGCATCACCACTCCTCTTCATGTTGTTTAAGTCAGACAGGAATCCAACATGCCTCATGACATGGCCATAAAGATAGTTGTGCTGGTACGGCAGAGAGTATTACAAGGGGTTACCTAGTTATTGGCAATGGAAAAAAATGTTTTCTGGTCTCTTCCGTCTCTACCAACTCTGTAATTTTCTGACAATGAATCTATCAGGGTTGCTGAGAGTTATCCCATGTTTACAGTTGCTGTTATGCCTTTTTGATTTTGCAGTACGCATTCATTAATTCATATTAGCAAATTTGAATACCAAAAGCCTGACAGGCAAAAAAAAGAGAACACCATATCTTTCTATGATAATTATTACAGATGAATATTTCTGGGATATTTCATCACATTCCACAGCAAATATGCAATTATTTTAATCATCTTACTTTGAAGAGATGAATCATCCAAAAAATCCTCATGGGATTCTTTAATTTCTCCAGGTCTTGCTTCACGACATTCATTCCTAAGAGAGATTTTCCACCACCTGAAAATGACCTACAATTGGGGAAGAAGAAAAAGGAAGAAGTAATGAGCATCAAGTAGCACCAGATAAATATGCTACTATGATTTAGCACTCTGGTTATGCAATTATAACTGCATTCCCAAGAACATAAAGTTAGGACATCAGGCCGTGGTTACATTATCAGTCACTTTACCAAGAATTTGAAGGAATAAATAACTTATAAACACATCTAGAAAAATGTGAAATATCTTATATACAAACACAATATAATTACAAATGGTAGAAATTAAAACACATGTAATGACACCAACTTGAAAAACTGTAAATATTACATTTTAATTTTGCCTTTTGTTGTTAGGAGCCAGCTGAAATAAATAGGACTGTTCAAATCTCATAATTTAGACTGCCTTAAAACGCTATAAAGAACCATAGTGAGACTACGCTTCTGCATCCACATAGGTCTAGCTAAAGTAAAAGCTATTTTTGTTGTTGAAACACAGTAACAGACACACAGGTGATTGTTTCAGACATAGCTACTAACACCATTTTATGATTGTCTAAAAAGTAACCACACAAATCTGGTAGAACTGAGGATTCACTTAAGCTTTTTCTCCCTTTCTCGAGAAAAAAAGTTATGCTCTTGTCAAGAGAAAATATCCTTTGTAGAAACAACTATTCCCATATCATTCTGAATTAAAGTGATAGTTACATCTTACATATGAAATATCAGATTTTACAAATATGATAAACGTCTAGACCATGATCTTTGCACATCGGCTTATTTCTAATAATTCCCTCACTGCCCTTTACACAAAGGGTAATCAAGAATACTTACTATATATAAAATTGTAAATACAAATAAATTAAGCAAGCTGATCTGCAAAACCAATCTCCCTCCTAATTACAAAGTATCAGCAGAAAGTCTTAGTATTTTCACTGGAGTAAGCCTCCAACCCTTCTGGTGGAGTAAAACTGGCAAGCTATTATTGCCAAAAGCAGTTGCTCCTACAGATTCTTTTAATTTCTGAGTAGATACTGGAAGACAATGTCCCCATCTGACTTTATAAAAAAAGTAGCTAGGAGAAATGTTCTTCTGAACATTTCCATTCAGCTATGAAACAGCACTGTTACTTGTACATATCTGTGCCTCCCGCACTTTAAATCAACTTATTAAAAATAAAAATCTGTTTTAGATGGCAATGAACACATTATAAATGGAAGTATACATAAATATGGACTTCTACTTTGAAATGACTATCTTTAGAGCAAATCTGGGGAGAATGGTCATATAGTGATGTTATAGTAGAATACACATAGGCACTGCAGACCTGCATCTTCCTCTGTAGAGATCTAATAGCTAATGATGCCTCTCCAGCCTTTGCGGCTTGCAGAAGATAACAAACCAATTCTCTTTAAAAAACAAACTTTGGTCTTGATTACAAATTCCACAAACTCATCCATAACTATTACAATGTAAAGCAGACTGCCCACAGTCTTGGAGACAGAAAAAGTCAAGAGGGTTTAGTGATTTAAAGTATTTATCATACCTGGAAGTACTTGATAAAACAGCAGTTGATAATTTGGATTGTTTTGACCTTGTTAATTCCAAGTCTTTATTTTTCACTTGATTTTGAGCATTTCCAATTAATTGCTACCATGTAATGATCAGCCAGAGGACATTATATTGAAACTCTTGATTTCATTAATCTGCAAGAACATGAATGCTGTTTATGAGCAAATGACAGCCTGGCAGGATGGACTAAACCATTTCTAGGTAAAACATATGCTTGCTTGTACACTTCAAAACTGCAAGGAGGCCAAAACTGGTCCAGGGGTCTGTCTACTGGTAGCAGTTAATGAAGCTTCATTTATTCATAGTTCTAAGAAACATTTAAAGGAAATCCTTCTACAAATAAGAACAGAAAGTGGATCACATCTAGGCCCATCAGTGCAAGAGTCCAGCAATACGAAAATAAACTAAACCCATACAAATATGCCCTTTCACATTGAAGTCATTAACAATTTGAATCAAATAGGTATGAGTTGCCTGTTATGCCTGTTAATTCAGACGCTTTTTTGCTCCGCACCTGGCTAAATATAACCAGACTTCTTTTGCAAATATGAAATAGGGATTACATCACCTGCGCTTTATTTGACAACTGCTAGGCAAGCCTAGGGCTGCATTTGCAATAAGACAGGAAGTCATGTACATTACTCTTGTTGTCTTCATTCATAGGATACTTACTAGTCTCCCTTTCACACTCTGTCATATCCCAAAACCAGCAAGTGTCTTAAGATATCACTTGTTAATAACTTCAGTAATTTTATTCTAAAACAAATTTTTGTCCAGCATTTTTGGATCTTCAAATTCTCATTATCTGCTCAGGGCAGAAGCTGAGCAAGCTTTTACCCTGAGCTTTGAAGTCATGTGCTCTGAACTGGCATATCTGCACTAAGGCTAACAGGCAGGAAAACTATGTCCAGCTCTCCTCTTAGAAGCATCACTATGGAACAAGGCAGATATAACAACTCTCTACCATGCTATTTTCTTCTACTACTGCTGTTCTCACATGGCTCTAGTGCCTTTTATAATGTGGTAAATCATATCAACTAAATCACCAAGAATCAAATTAGAAAAAAAAAAAAAAATAGAATTGTTCTCTTACTAGTTTAGTTTGCTGAAACAGGTTAGCAAAGAGACCAATAAGCACCATGGCCAATGCAAAGGAGGGAAAAGGACTGTATCAGGAGTGCAGAGGGAGAAAGGCATCAGTTTAGAATTAAAGGAAAAAAAATCAGGAATTAAATAGTAAATATTTAAACAAAGCAAAATAAACAAACAAAAATCCATCAGTTTAACTCATACTAAAACTTTCCAAAATGCTGTGACACTATAATGAGGAGGAGGCCTTCCTCTCCATGAGCTTTTTCCTCTCCTCAGTTTGTGAGGAGTCCACAAATCCAGCCCTGGACTACTCGATGATCAACCTCTCAATGGCCTCACCTCTCAATCAGCCCCCTCCTCTCCTCCCGAAAGGCGGCACAATTTTCCGCAAGTTTGGACTACCATAAGTTCATTTGCCTGTGAGACTGCAAATCTTGAGGTCACCCAAGGAAGTCTCGGCACTTCTCCTGTACTCTTCTTCCTGAAGTACAGGATTCGATGCCAAAGCACAGTACAAGAGACCTTCTTAATGTTCAAACTCTCAAATTCACTAGTTATTTGACAGTTTTTTAGATTTGTGTTATTTCTCAGCACAACTAAATTCAAGTACAGATCAAGTGATTGGGGAACTTCAGTACAACATTTAACTACTATAAGACGCAGAAGAGAAACTGTGATCCTAACTATTCTCAAATGAAGAGCCCTAGTAAGAGAGTATGCTCGATTCCCCCCAAATCTGGGGCCTTAAGACTCCTCAGATTTGACAGACAAGAGCATATGACCAGCATTTAACTCCCAAGTAGGAGCCTACAGCTACTGAGTCCCAGAAAGTCCTTGAAAGGATAAATTTGATGTTTGGTGGCATTTAAGTATGGTCTGGTTTTCAGGCTTCCCATCACACAGTTTAGATACACCAAAGATTTCCAAGTGCTACACTTAATATGCCAGCCTAAAGAAAATTATTTACAAGGAAAAAAATATATACATCCTCAGGCCAACATCAGAATGGAATTTCATGTAATAGTGTGTTCTTGTAAGCTTGTGATTCTGAGAATAATCTGTACAACAGCTACAAATACAAAAAAATGTAAAGTATGATTTTTAATCAGCAATAAGACTACCAAAAATTCTGTTAAAAAAAATCATGTTTTAATTTCAACTTAATATTCACCTTGATAGTGGATTCACCATTAAATATGTATAGACACACTTCCTTGCTCCCTGTGAAAGTCTCTCTTATTTCATTTGTACAGGTCTCTCTCTGTTAATAGCATTTCAGCAATGCATCATCAGCAGTAAAATGACAGTGAGAGGAAAGCAATGCAGGTATTTTTCCAAATTATAAGAATTAGATGCAGGCAAATCTTATTAATGCAAACTATAAACAATAAATAAAAGTTTCAAGTAAGTAATAGTTTAAGGGAGTGAAAGTCCATGTACTTCCTTCCCCTACTTCTGCTTTGTGAGGAAAAAATAATAATAAAAAAACCCCTACTGTTAATGACAGGAAAAGAGAAAACAATTTGGTTAACAAACAAAAAGAAAAAATAACTGTAGCAAAGTACAATGATGAAGACAATGCTAGATGGAAAGAAATACTGGAGTAATTTAAAAATTACTTTTTGTGTTATCAGCAAGCCTTTCAAATTGCTGGAGAAGAAAAATACCTCTACTCCAAAATACCATACATAAAAACTACAATACCTTCCCCCTGTTCCCCCCCACCCCCCAACTTTCCACATATATTCAAAAAGATCAAGTCACTTCACCTAAGAGATTAGCTTGTGGGGAGGGCATTCAGCTCTCAAATATTTCACACAGGCTTCCACTAAAATAATCTGGAAAATATTTTAGAGAAGTACAGGAGAAACAGGGAATAAAAAGCCTAGAAAAAAAGATTGTCTTTTCCTTTGGGGAATGCAAAAATAATTATGTTTCAGCAAAAATATTTTGCCTTAACATGATCTCTGTTTTTCTTCTTAGTTATATACACGCTTTATTCCTGTATTTGCATCTTGCTTCATCTGCTTTTCCAGAGTTTGCAGGAGGGGGAGAAAAATAAATAAATAAAGGGAAAGAGCTTATCATGGATACACATGGATACATAGTATGCAGGTGCTTTGGGGCATAATTTCTGCCTTTCTGCAGACCTGTGCATACAGATCAGAGGAAATAATATGAGACCAGGACAAGGAGAGACAATGTGGGAGAGAGAGGAGCGAGCTGAGAGGAAAGCAACCCTATCATAGGGAATAAAGAATTACTCTTGAGGATCAGAGTCTTCAATTATGTGCATGATACTTGCCATTTATTAATGTGATTAAACAGGCAGACCTAGATAAGACTACCACAAAGAGCTTTTTCCACTATTTAACAGAACAAAGGATGCTAGACATAACCTCTCTGCCTAGATGGATAAGGCACTGACAGGTTTCATCTGAAGCAGTTTCCTCCTCCTTCCTTCAGTTTCAAGGTCTCTTTGTTACAGATGCAGGTGTGGTCTATGCTATATCTGTATATCTATATGTATATAGATTTTTTTTTTTTTCATAGAAATAAAATCAAGTAAGAGATCAGAGACTCCCTTGCTCTGTGTATAAAAACTCAACTATCCTCCACAAGCTGCTTCTTGGATAGCTCCTACCACCCTGAATTGTATAGATCTGCAATCGAATGTCTGGCTCTCTCTGCTGAAGACTGCTTTGCTGTATTCTTATGCGGCCAGTTTACTTGGATGCATCTATTGCAACCCAATTGAGATATCTGATAGATATCTGCTAGATATCTCAATCTGGCCACCAAAATCCGACTGTATATTTTAGCAATACACAGATATTCTCAATATATTTTCTTTTTCTGTCAAGTTCCCTTGCTGTTTATGTACGTCTTTAACACAGATGTCGAGCAACTGTGTGCAGACAGAAGTGGCAGATCATGAAATTAGTGAGACACAAGACCAGGTAGCCACATTTTAACAAAACATAACACTGACAAGCCAAAATATTTTTGTTTTAGACAAAAAACATCCAGCAGTAAAATTCATACATTTCCAACAGACTATTGTTTTTCCAAATAAATTGTTCCCATTTTCCAAGCAGTTACTTGAAACTTAAGACAGACAACAAAAAGTCGCTAGTTTTCTGCGAGTAAAATCCTCCTAAGAAATAATTCTTAACAAAACTAGTTTCTTTAAACATCTCTAGGGTCCTTTTTTTTTATTTTGTGTCCTCTTTTTGTTCTTTCAGGTCCCAAGATTTCTGATTAAAACGTCAGGTAAGCAATTTGAATAGAATTGGTCCAGCAGGCAATAACTGGCATGGCTTTCAGGTTTCAAAACCTTTGAAAGACTTTTGAAAAGGTCTTCCTTTTGTATTCTTCAAGTTTTTTATCCCTTTCTTGGTATCATAGAACTCCTCCCACCTCCCATAAATCTGATTTTAAGATCCATCTTGTGAAAAAAACCTCTGCTCCACATAACATGAAATTAATATCATCTTAATTACTACAATAATATCTGTTAACTTTTTTCCAATGCTTCTGGCTTAATCACTTCAAATTGAAACTTCTGTTAATCAAATAGCTCCAATATCAAGTATCATTATTAAGATTTTAAAAGAAGCTCCATGATGCAGAGAGAACATTAAGATAATTTTATAGCACCATTTTTCAAAACAGAAGAACTACCTTTCAGGTTTAACAGAAACAGAAACTGCTGAAGCAGTAATCATTCATTAATGTTTCCTAAATTTGCATACAATTTTATTAGCAGTGCCAAGATAGCTGGTAGAAGAAAGGAAAAGAACAAATATTTTGCTCTAGTTTATGTAGATGAGCACTTACACAAGAAGTTAACAACATAAATATCTAACTTTTTTTATTATTGAAAAAGGATTTTAAGTGATTTGAGATGCTGTAGAGTGCTGTAGATTCATAATTTTTGTTTACAACTGAAAAGGCTAGAAAACAGCTTTATTCTTCCACAGCATTACACTATGCTTGGTGTATTGATTAAAAAAAAAAGCTATTTAAGAAATATGTGAACAATAGACAATAGGAGCAGCGACCGATAAAGAACAAGAAAAATCGTTAGAACTGTTTGCCTACTTATTGCACACAGGACAGCTAGCTGAGCAAATAGTGTATGTATTTGTTAAAAATACATTATCTAGCTGCTAATCTCTGACCATATATAAAAATCTACTTGTGTATTATATTTGGTAAAACACAGTTATTTCAATTGTTGTACAAGTAGATCATACATGGCATATCATATAGAATATTAATTTTTGTATATATATGCTGCATTTCTTTTACAGTTAAATAGCTAAACATTTTACTAACATGACAATTCGCTGCTTAATACAGCATTTTGTATTAAATTTTGTAAAAGCGGTGACAGATGCTAGTATTCATTACACATTTAGTAGATCATTTTCCCATTATGCTCCTTTTGTTTTCAGTCTCATCTTTCCAGTTATCAGCCTGTCCTATAAGCAGATTAAGTACCAGACTTCCCCCCACCATCACCACCCTTGCCCATTCCTCGTTTGACCAAAATAAATGGCTGGTCTTTTCTACACTAGTCTACCATCTGGATTCCTCTATCTTGCAATTTTCAAAACCTGCATTTATAATCCATTAGATGATTTACAAGAAATTCTGATTTGGATTTTTTTTTTTTAATGTCACCTCATATTTAATGCTGGAAGTTATAGTTTTATTGCCCACTTTATGCCTCCCCCTCCCCCCAAAAAGTGTATTGTAGTTTGTAACAAACCTTGGCAAATTATAACTGGCATATCAAAAATTGATTTGACATTTCAAGACTGATTGAAGAATATGCATGAAGAAAGATGGATGGCAAGGCATATGCTAAACAACTCTCCCTCTTGTTGGCACTTCCATGACATGAAATATTCCTATTATACATAAATTTTTATATATACTCACTCAAAAAACCCACTATCCATTTCTAGCATAAACAAGGATCTTATGGGCAAGGATCTTCTTTTTAAATATCTTTATCATGGTCTGTATACCTTCATTGTGACTCAATGAAGTTCTGTAATAATTATAATAAAACTTAAACATTCTTACATAACACAAAAGAGCAGATAATCAGTAAATGCAGACATCTCTTTTCAGTGCTCTTCTTTGCAAGGGACACCTGTATATCAGCAAGAAGCAGCACAGTGGAGAATGAAGTGGCATGGGACTGAAAAGTACAAATGGCAAGGCCATTCATTTAGCAAGAGTAATTTCTGCCATTAACAAAAATCTTACAAATTTAAAGTCAGCAGAGAAAGATGTTAGCATAACAGTTGGTCAGAGGATGATCAAAAATCTCTAATATGGTTTTGGTAGAAAAAAAATAATACAGTCTTACTATTCAGATCACAGATTTTTTCCAGAAGATCCAGGCTTTGCACAACGCACTCATAAGAGCTCATCACTATTGCCGAGAGAGAAGAACAAAAAAAAGAGTTACAGTGGGAAAAAAAAATGGAGAGAAATGACACTAGAGTGCCCTGGAAACAGAGTCCATTTCACAAGTGGAATCTGAAAACCAACAATGAATTTCTGGTTTAGTCAGAAAAAAAAAAAAAAAAAAAAAAAAAAAAGGGACAAAAAAAGACAAAAAGAAAAAAAAATCAGAAGGACCAAATTATTAATAAAGAAGCAGGTTGCTAGACAAGTACTAGATAAATACGGTAGAAGAACAGTCTAAACTAAAAGCCATCCATACACACAAGCTGTATCAGTCAGTATAACCGCATTTCTAGCCGTCAGAAGGAGTAACATGAAGCATTTGTTCCATGAGGACTAGTGAGGCAAGAGAGCCTTGCTGTCCTTGAAACTCATCAAGTGCCATCTGCACTAGCAAGATCTATTATGTGTCTGGCTGAAACAGCAGAGACTACAACTTGATAAATTCTCTTTCAGTCTTACATTCCTGCAGTGGGTGCCCACACAGGAGAAATATGTAGGATAGTTTCCTAGCATTAGTAAGATTACTGCAACCTTAAAAACAAACTACTTGATGAAAAACAAGCTAACAAAAAAACCCAACACACCCACATCCACTACCTTTTTGCCAATGGTTCAACAGTCCACTTGCTTGAGTAACGCTGTAAACACTCACACAGGCCCCTCTATTTCTCATCAGTTTACTTTTAGTAAAGTCGTCTGCAATAAATCAGAAGCTCCCTACACCTCTTTAATCCTCCCCCAAAGGACCTTTTCCGAAATGAACTGCATCACTTCTTTGATAACCTTCTCTTCCTAACTTCTTACTGAAAGTGCATCCTTGCCCAGGAGTAACTAATGATTTAATTTTATCAGTTAGAGAGCTTAGAGGAGTCTGCACTTCTGTTTCCAATATTTTGTTTACAGGCAGCAGGAGCAAGAGCCTTATTTTCTTTCTTTCAGGTGTCCTGATTTCTCTGGATTATCGAGTTGCTGCACAAACATGCAGCACACCTTGCCACTACTGCAAATGATAATATTGAGAATAATAAATAAACATAAGTTCTGACATATTTTTTGCAAAAACATAAGTCATATGCTGAAAATGTGTGTGTGCATGCAGTATCATACTCTTCCTCCTGTATATGCTTTGACTGTTGCTCTGAATCTATGCCGACATTTAAAGGCCTGCTGAAACTAACTCTGTTCTCGGAGATTTTTTTTCCTGAATTTTGAGCAATCCCAATTAATTTATTTTTAATTACGCAATACCTAGCAGCTTGGGCCTCCTGCACTGATCATGAGACAGTAGCCAGACTTTAAAAATACCTTCTGGAGGACATCCCTAACATATCACATTGCATGATGGAAAAAAACAAAACAAAACAAAACAGTTTGCTTCAGTGAAAGTGGCATTTCCCAGGGATTGTCTGAAGACAAAGCCTGCTGCAGCTGTGTCTCATAGCATCCGTTTCTCTCCAGACATGGTCTTCTTGTCCAAATGAAAGATTTGTCCTAACAAATTTAAAACACATTCTATATTCATACACGGTTTCCAGTTCTAAAATTCTATGACTTGTTAGCCAACAGATAGCTGGACATTCTGTCCTTGACCTAGATATATGCTCTGTAACTGCATAACACATGCCCATTAAATTAATACTTTCATGCTGAAAGAGTAGCATTTACTGCTCATATAGAGCCTAAGGAGGCAATCCAGTCAGCACACACACAGATATGTGGGAGCCTTCACACAAATCCACCATGCAGCTACACACTCCCTTTTTAAATAGACAATGGGCTGTTTTGAAAACATTGATTTAGAAGAATGGGACTATTCAAAGTAGCAAAGTTTACAATTCATATAACTATGTGCAAGGTTGGAGGCTTAGACTGTAAGGTCTTTCAGGCAGTGACTATCATTTATTGGGAGACTACAGAGGAGCATACTGGGAACACAAACCAATGACTGAGACTCCTAGATGCTATTGCAGCACTGCCAGGTATGTTCTACACAATACATAACTTGGCACTTCACTGATGCATATGCTATGAACTACTATTTTTGTCACAGACCTCTTCTCAGGAGATTCCCAAGCCTACAGAAAGGCTAACTAGTATCCCAAGTTTTATGTGTACAGTAGTTAAGACTGCAAAAAATTATCTGAACTTACTTGAATTAACTATTTCTGAAAACAACTATTATTAAATTAGGAAGTTTGCTGGACTCTGATAAGTAAGCTTTGGAATATAAAAAGATTGTGTTTTCTTGCAAATATTTGTGTTTACTGCATCATAATTGAATAGTCTTAAGATCATAGAATCAAACTCCCTTTTTCCACATCATCCCTAATAACTATTTTTCAATTATACTAACTTCATAATAGTGCTTTTATACAGTAAATATTTATAAGATTTTAACTTAAAAAAGAAAACCCAGATTTCCCCCTAACTTATAAATGTTTTAGGTTTTCTTGCTCCTCTAAGACATTTTAAAATATTTCTCAATTTCAGATATTCATAACTGCTGACCCATTATGTCTAGCCTCAGAATAAATATATAAAGAAACTCATGTTCATCTCTCATATGTAAGTGTCATTTCACTAAACACCAGGTTAAAGTGAAATAAAAGAAGTCTGTTATAACTTAACTTTCTCCCTCTTACAAATTCATATTCATAAAACTACCAATAAGTTGCTTAGCTGTATAAGTTGAGAAAACATCTTCAAAATCTGGGGAATTTCACCCAGGGGTTTTAATCCGACTCATTTCCCTTCACCTGGAAACCAGTCTTGCACACAATCAGAACAGGATGCCCAAACCCCTTCAAGTAACACATCGAAAAGAGGCAGAACCTCTTTTTACAACAAGGAAATTTAACTTTATTTTCCCAGAATGGGCTTTCAGACTTCTTGTTTGAGGCCTGTTACTCAGAAATTGCCTGTCCCTGGAAAGGCCGGGCACGATTCACGGAGCCTCACAGACCTGGTGGTCCTATGTTCCCCCCGCCCTTTCCTCGGTGCCCCGGGACGCACCTGGCGGCGGGTGACGAGCAGGTGACAGAAGTCCTTGCTGGGGGCCGGCGCCTGCCCGCGCCTCTCGAACAGCTCCTCCTGCAGCAGCGACGCCATCTTGAGACGCCGCGGCCATGGCAACCAGGAAGAGGCGGAGATCACGCGGGGTCACGGGCGGCCCAGCCCCCTCTTAAAGGAGCGCGGCCCCGATTAGCCCCGCCGCTGCCGCCGCCATCGCCGTCGCCTCCGCCGCGGGCAGGGTCTGCGCTGCTGCCGTCGCCCCCCGCCCACTGTGCGGCCCGTGCCGCCCCCGCCCGCCCGCACGGAGCCGGGGTGACGACCCGGCGGAGGGATACCGCGCGCCGGCGCCGCTGAGCGCAGCGAGCGGAGCGAACGCGCTGCCGCCGCCGCCGCGGGGCCCGGGAGGGGAGCGGCGGCGCGGGGCGGGCAGCAGGCGCCGCGCGGCCCAGGGTGGGTCGCGGGCGCCGCTCGGAGCCCCCGCCGCCGGGAGAAAGTAGTCCCCCCGGCCTGCCCCCCCGCGCCGCTGGCAGGGGCTCGGCGGCGGAGGCGGCGGACGACGCGCTGGGTGCTGCGGCTTCAGCTGATAATTGAAGGGAAGAGAGGCTGCCGTGCTGGGCGGAGGGAGCGCGGAGCGTCTGCGGAGGCCGCACCGGGACAAACTAGGTAGCGAGGCCCTCCGGCCGCTCGCGGGGGGCGGCCGCGGCCCGGGGTGTCAGCTCGGAGCTGCGCCCGGGAAGGAGGCAGCGCCATCCTGGGCATTGTTGGGGTGGGAAGCGCAGCGGAGGGGACAAAATGATCCGGGGGGGCGTCGAGCGGGCTGCAGGGCAGCCCCGGCCCCCCCTCCACCGGGCCTGGCCGCGGGGAGCGGGGCCTGTCCCGGCCGGTGCCGCTCCTCGCCTCGCCGGGCCCAGGCGGCTGCCGATACAAAAGGGCAGCGTCAGTGTTGACACTGCCGTGCGCTGCGTGCGCCCTCCCCGCGCCTCGGCCCTGCTGCCCACGGCCTCCCTGCTTCCCCTTTCTTTCTCTCTTTTTGTTTTGTTTTAGGGAGCTATCGAATATCTCAAAGGGAGGGGAAAAAAATAAAAGCCGTGTCTGTTTCCTCCCTCCTCCTGGCTCGGTGAAAATGCTAAATAATGGGCCGGCCTCCATGTTTCACAAGCTTTTCCTCCTGGCTGCGTGGGGGAGGGAGGCGCCGGGCAGGGCCGGGGGCGCCCGCAGGGTCGGGCCCGGCGCCGCGGGCCCGGGAGGGGGCAGTTCCCGCACGTATCGCGGCTCCGTGCCGTTTTTGGTCGCTTTGGCCACGGAGCGAGTCCCCGGCTTGCATAAGGCGCAGGCCGCGTTCCCCCTCGCCTCGCTCTTCCTTCTCCACCTCCTCCGCCCCCTCCGCGGCGCCCGCGGGGTGCCCGGCTCTGCCCGCCCGGCCGGGCCGCGAGCTCGGCGGCGCCTCGGCCCTCTCTAGGCCCGTCTTCCTGCTGCCCAACTTTTTATTGTTCCGCAGGCCGAGGCGAGCGCCGCGGCCCGGGCCTTGGGGCGAGCGCGGCCGGGCGGCACGGCGAAGCGGGGACCGTGTGCGGGCTTCGGGGCGAGCAGCGGCGGGCGGAACAAAGGTCCTGGCGCCCGGCAGAGGCCTGCGAGCCGGGCCGCCGTGTGTCGCATTTAGGCTCCGGCCGCCGCAGACGGGCCTTGGGTTCCGGCCTAAATTTATTCTGTAAGTCTGGCGTGCGACTTGGAAACGTTTTTAGAGAGCGCTCGGCTTGTTTTCGTGGTGGTTTTATTATGTGGAGCAATCTGGTAATCGCTTCGATTCGGTGCTTTTTTTCCCTTTTTTTCCCCCCTCTTTCCTCCAGAGGGCTGGTCTGTGTTTCTTTCTCTCGGTGTTGCTCACCAGCAGTAATGTTGATTCAGGGCTTCTGACGCCATAACACGCAACTTTATTCAGACAGGATGTCTTCCACAGCGTATGTATTATATATGATTGGTGTTGGCCTTCATAGTGCTTAAGTGAGCGGAGTTGAGTAGTTCATCTGAAAAATATGAAGGCCTTTATCCTTCATAATCCAAAGAAAGAGGAATTGTAATTACAATTGCAGTAGTTTATTTTTATAAGCTTTTCATGGTGCAACTGCCATTGTGGATAGGCTTTCTTTGTAAGACTTCAAACACTAGGAAGTACTGCTGTGATTTTTTAATAATTGGATATATTCCTTTTCTAGTTCTCTTTGTGCCCTTCCTTTCCCCTCTCCCTAAAACAAAAAGTCTAGGTTTCTAATTATACATTTTCTCTCCCTATTCTTTTTGTTTTGTTTTTTAAATATGCTCTGAGACCTGATATTTTAATTCTGTTCAAACTGATTTTTTTGGGTTTTTTTTTGGTCATTTTTGTTCAGCTGAGATTAAAAGTGCAAAAGTATTAGAAATATGAAAGCAATATAAGAAACATTGAATTAACCATATAAATGTTTGGATAACTTAATAAATACTACTAGGAATTAAATACCAATGAAAATGTTAGCTAGTATTTCAGTTTTTCAGAGCTAATATTTTAACACTTAATATTACATTTGAACTAAGTAATTTAAAAACAATAGTCTAGTGAATAAATAATCTGTAGATAATACTGTAAATAATTGCTAGTCAATAGCTTTGAGAAGCCTACAGGTTTTCTATTTGTGTAATTGCTTAAGATTGCTAAAACATAGCTGGTTTTGAATGGCTTAGTTGCGTATATACTAATTATGATCTTAAAATGGATTTTTTTTTTTTAATACCAGTTGTTCAACTTGACCTTTTTTTGTGCTAGGAATCTGAAGTTGCCTCCTGCTTCAATCCTAGGGTCTATATGAAAAATTGGAAGTAGCAAACTTGAATTGACAACTTCCTGAAGACTGCATGTTTTCCAGATTCACCATGGTTTATGTGCAGAAGTGTAAACTGGTTTTGGCTGTTAGTAGGGAAAGGAAAAAAAAAAATTGTAGGTCATGCTCATGTGGCATTACTACTTATTAATAGAGCAGGTCTACTTCAGGAGGAGTGCAGACCTGTTGAGTAAGAGCTTAGGAAAATGGAGCCTTTTGATGTTCTGCAAAAGTTCTCCTAGCCCAAGTGACCATTAGGGAAACAACCTGTACCTTTCCAGTAAACAAACAGAACTGTGCCATTTTCAATAAAGAACCAGGCACAAGTGTGGGGTTTTTATTATTATTTGTTTTGATTTTGTTTTTTTCTTTGCATATTGCATTTTGACTGTTTGCCCTCAAATTCTGAATACTAATATTCTAGAAGAAAAATTTTGAAAGAAAAGTCTCATAAAATTATTCTGAAATTAAGATCCAAAGCTCTATTGGCAAGAGAAGAGGAGTTGGAGGCCCTGCATTCCTACTATAGCATTTCACTTAAAACCTGACACAAATGCCTTTAGTTGCATGAATGAAGCCATCAGATATGTTCATACAAGCCCTTTTATTACTTGTAAGTACAATTATTTACTTTGAGACAATCCAGTGAGATAATCTGACTAAAATTCCTTTTATTTCTAAGCAGTGAAGCTGAAGCATGGCTAGGAATGTTATTGTATGACTATCCTGCATTTTGTGATTTAATTTGCAGTGCACATGAATCTCAGAACTCTCTATGTGTTACCTCTGTATTCATAGGCCATGATATATTTTTTGTCTCCGTAATTAATACAGTGTCTGGAACATTTCTGATGTCTGTCTGTCTTCTGCCATGCAGAGACTACAGATTACTGTGGCAATATATAAACAAATCCCAAAGCTGCCTGGTGTGGTGTTCTATCCAGGGGTCAAAACCTGTTCCTCACCTGTGGAATTAGGAACTCTTCTTATAAGGCACTTTGTAGACTTCAGCTGCCACTGTCCTACTTCAATACATTCCCTCAAAGCAGTGGTACTTCTGAATTCTTGTTGGTAGGGTAACTGCTTACCTCTGGGTTGTTTTTTTTTTTTTTGGTGTTGTTTTGTTTTCCCCTCCTTATGTAATATTTGCTGTAAATTTAAGTTTGCCTTAAAATATTGCATCTTATAGAACAATTCATTGAGGATTTTCATAGTGAGCTTTTAATTGAACAAATGTGGCGGCTAACTGGAAAGAAGTCATATTAGTTTCCATTTTTTTTCTTCATAATTTTTCTAATTTACACAGAATATTGGATTTAAGTAGCAGAACTATCTTTACACTTTTCGCTAGTGATCAAGCACCTGTTTGTGATAAAATGCTTGTATGTAGCTTTTTCTTTAGCAAGATGACTAAATTTAAAACATGAATCTAGCAGTCTTCAGTAAATAGAAAACTTCTAGTTATACGCGATATAACGTGCACGGTGAGTGTGAAGGATCAAGCCAGCTAGCTTGCCTACTGGGTGCTTTTAAGATGCTCGTGATTGTTGCTTTAGTGTGAAGGTTAGTTTTGAGGGGGCACTTATCCTCATCCTGTCATGTGATGAGCTTTTCCTCATGAACTTGGTAGTTTAACTTATGTAAAACTGCAATCCTTTTCTCCTTTAATTCTGTCTGGCAGCCAGGATTCTAGCACACATAACCAATCTGTTCACTCTTGCTGTCTATAATAAGGCTTGTCTTGCAATTTAGTGACTGTTGCCAGTCCTATTTGACTCACAAGCATGATCAGTACAAGTATGGCTGAAAACTGCAGTGTATAAGAACAATAGATTACTTACCTTTGAAGTAATTACTTTAGCAAGGAAAAACTGGAAAAATGTGTATTTTGAGGAGAAAAAAAAGAGTTAATTCTAGTGATCTAAGACTATATTAGATTTGATTTTTAAAGAGTGTGAGGAGTTCTAACAGTGATGTTCAAGCCATAGTTGTTTTCCTTTGGTCCCAAACATCTGTCTAGATTCATAAAAGTAGTGTACAAAGGACCTCTGGAGGTTGTATGGTCTAGCACACCACCTGACTCTTCCTTTTGAATAAATAATCTAAATAGTTCTTCTTTGTTCATTGATTTTATCACAAAACAAACAAACAAACAAAAAAACCCACTTGGATGTTAGGGAAGAGAAACAAAACAAAAAACCCTAACAAGGTGGATGATGAGAGAGAATTAGGTTTTTATTATGTGTGACACTACAGTGCACCCTTTTGGGAGAGGGAAAAAATTGAGCGTTTTTTAATGCTTTGTGAATGGGTTGGACTGCTGTGTTTTTAAGGTGTCCACTGCAAAGCAGTGTGCATGATGAACTGTAAAGAATTGATCATCTTAAAAGGTATGAAATGGTCTGAGTCATCTGCTGGAATGTAAACCTTGAATTGTAGAGAGCAATTTGGTGTTTCAAAATGAAAGCTGAGGTCCTTGATACTTGTTGAACAAGAAGGGTGCATTTTTATTTTCTTCACATGGAAGGCAAAATGTATTCCATGTGCATTCTGTTTCCAAATTAACTTGTTACTGATAATTATTATTGTATTGCATCCAAATAAGTAAACTTACTGTACAAAAGGGTAACTACTTGGTAGCTTTTGTAATGCTGGAAATGAAAGGATATAAACATATTCTCCTTTTTCTGTTGTGCATGCATGTCTGGAGGGCAAAGGTGTTAGAAAGCTTTCAGAAGGCAGTCCGATCATGAGAGAGCCGCTAGGCCTCTAATACTAGCAATATGGAATTTTCCTTCAAATTTGTGGCTGTTGACTACTGTGAATTCAGTGCTCAAAACATGGTTGTTAAAGTCATTGTTAATAGAACAATAACTCTAATGGAGCATTTAAAAATTGTTAATAGGTACTTCTGCCTCAGTGAAAGTGCTTCTTTGCTTCCCTTTTCTATCTCTATGTCAAACTTTTGTCTTTCTTGATTCACTTGGAGTTTGTTATGGCTTGTTTCATCTCCTCTGGATATAGGAGGAGATCTCTCTAGCATGGGCAGAGTGTTTTATGTGCTTGAAGACAATGTACCTCATCTCTTAATTGAAGTTTGCCTGAATGTATAAAAAGACTGAGCACAGGTGAACAAATGTAGGAATCAAAACAAATATAGGCATATGCAGAATCTTCTAAGTTGAAAGTAAAGACTTTTAGGAACAAGAAATCTTGTGTTGAGAGACCAAATAAGTGAGGATTATTTAAAGCATAATGCCATAGTAGCTCTTGTGTTGCCAGATTAAAAATTATACAAACAATTAATGGACTTGCATTATATACTCTTGATGCTAGAAAAAAAAGAATTGAGTTATAAAAAGCATCTATTTAGTAAGTATACCTCCCTTTTCATCATACTTTTGTAGAACATGAGTCTGTGGTGGAAGTCCTATTTTTTTGACAAAATAATGCAGTAAGACACAGTTAACATTGGGGCTAGCAGATGACATCTATGTTGATTATATTCTGTTTCTTAACGTCAAACTATTTATCTCACTAGTTTATTCACTATAAAGATTCCTTCCCTGGTCTTAGGAAGTGATGTGTATGTAAATTCACCTGTTGAACACAGGTGAAGTTTGGCTATAGGCATGTTAGAAGGAACTAATGAAGAAAGTCACTTAAGGTGCATGTTAATAGGCTGAGTTCCATGTTTGCCCCTCTTCCTATTTATTCTTAGGATAGAGTGTGTCTGTTGTAATTAAGCTACTGAATATGAACTGTGTTTTCTCATTAAAACTCTGTTAGTACCTTGCAGAACTTTAAGGTATAATAGCTAGATGAACTTATCCACCATAAAAAAACAGCCACCAACTTCATTGAGAGTATAGGGACAATCATCATCCCCATGAAAAAACATTTTTTTCCAGTGAGAAGTGCCTGAAGAGACCCTGCATGGCTAGATGGTTAGATTTCTGTTACTTAATACTGGTAAACAAAATAAATCAACTCAGTAGAATAATGAAAGGGGCACAAGTACCAGCAGTCTATGTTAGAGTGCAACTTCTGGAGGGAGCTCCTTATCAACTGAATTTTGTGTAAAGGATTTGATGGAAGCTGCAAAATTTTAGAGAAGCTTTAAGCCAGTATTCGGAGATAAGGATGGAGGGAAATGATACTTGAAAACAACTATGCTCTATTTTGTGTGTGTATTTTGTAGAGATGTGTGTCATCGTATCTTACTCTGTAATATCCTACCTGTTTTAGTTAGCTTCTACTATAAAACAATAGCAGTAAGAATGAAGACTTGCATTGTGCTTTAAGATGTTGGGTATGAGTTTAAAAAGTTGATTTCTTTTCCTCGACTCTGTTACAAGAAGCTTGGCAGAAGAGTAAACACATTTCTTTGCCAAAAATAGGATAGCTAGTATGCTTTTATTCCAGATTTCTTATATGACGGCTTCTAAACTAATATAATATTGCTGCGTGCACCCAATTTCTCATTTACCTCAAGTATTCCCAGACATACAGTTGGTTGTAGTTATTAGCTGTGTTTTATTCTGGGCTCTTAAGAAGAAGACTTGAACTCAGAACGCATCACCACTTTTTCTCTTGAATTGGAAGAAACTTTTTAAGAAAACTGCAATTGCATGAATGTAATTTATGAATTTTAATACTTTTTAAGAAATGGAGCTTAGCTTACACAGGTTAACTGAGGAAAGTGAATTTTGTGGAATTTAATATGTGAAGGAATAGCACTGCTTTTCATTAATGTTTCAGTTCTCAAACTACTTCTCAAAGTAGCCAGGGTGATGATCTTGCATGACAAAGATTCTTGATGTGCTACTGAAGCTGAGCTGGAGTTTGTGCAGAAGCAGCGCTCACTATTCTGTCTCAACTGTGCTGTGTGCAGATGAATTCAAGTAAGCTAGACTCTGAGAGCTGGCTGCTTGGAAACGTGAGGTCAGTAGAATTTTAGTAACCAGTTAATTTTTGAAAAAACATTTAAAATTCGTGTAAAGTCATAATTCATGTTAGGTAGACTCGAGTTAGAGATTAGTCTTCTTAAAAAGTGACAAGTTCAGTAATCTCAAACTGTTACTCTTGAAATAACAAACACTTGCTTCTACTCTTGATTGTTTCCAGACGTTATCCGGAGTAAATTGTATTATCTGGATGCATAAGGTTTGTGGTAGTGTTTTTCCTTTTTTTTTTTTTTCTCTCCCTGTAACAAATCTAGCCAAAAGCTGTTAAAACTATTCATGTGGTTTAAGTAAAGTCGATTAGTAGATTGTACTTAGACTACCTATTTTTCAAAATTATTTCCTTTGCGTATTCAAGGGAAGTCTGGTGGCCTGTCACTTTCAGGCAGATGGGATCTAAACCCGAAGTACTTGCTTGCTGGTAGTGTGATGTCACCAGAACTGCTTTGTCAATCCCATAGACCTGTTCCTAGTACTCAGCTAAGTCAGTCCTAAACTAGAGTTTCCTTTATCTGTTTGCTTGCAGTAACTATTTGCTTGTTGCTGTGTTCCACAGCCACTTAACATTATTAGAAACCCCATTAAATTCTACTGGCATTGATAGTGCAATCAGTTTTGATCTTGTTTGAGTGATATTGGAGTAGAAACCTAGAATCAGAGGTAAGCTAAGTGGATTGCTGTGCGTCACCAAATTGCTTAATGCATCTTTTATGGTCGTTTTTGTGTGAAAGTGTTGCTCCTAAACCAGGAATTGATTTCTTCCTTTCAGATTTTTGGATTTACATATTGTCCTTCAACAAAAAACTTCCACTCTTGGAAAAGTCATGTTGGGGAGATGACGAACTAAATAATGGATCGTATTGTTAGTTGATTCAACAACAGAATTAACTTTTAGCTTTCTCTGTTCTGTAACCCTTTCTTGAATACTAGTTGTCTTCTGGCTTTGTGAGTAACTTGATTACAAAAGGGCCCTTATTTTTTGTAGTGCTGCTGTATTTATTTTCTGGTAGTTCTTCATGGAGCTTTTGCCAAAAAAGTGAGTTGCTGCCTTGGTTTTCTGAATGTATAGACCTCTGGAACTCTTCTGCTCCCCTCCCCCATCTTCCCTGGTTGGGCGATATCAGACCTGAACATATGGGTACTGAATGACACAGCAACAGAAGGATCAAGCTGGATAAACAACCTCTGCAGAGGTTGACCCCATCCGAGTCTCTTCCTTTTTCCTTTTTTCCTTTTTTTTTTCCCCTCCCCTCTTACCTAAAAGAGGGATGGTTACAATAATCTGCTATGAGAAGAGTGTGTTTTCCCCTTCTCTGCCTTCCTTTTTTTTTTTTTTTTTAACCCCTGCAGAAGTTTGTGAACCTTCACATTTTTTTCCCTTAGTGCCACTTGGAGCCAGCTGCACATGCTGTAGCACCATGGGATAGGACAAGGAAGTCTCATTGCAACTATAGGCCCTGTACACTTGCTTCTTTACAATGTCATCTGTGCTTCCTTTTCCCCTCTGAGAAACAATGGACAAATCGATAATGAGCGTGGTGTTCCAGTTACTTCTCAGTGAAGAGATCCTCAGTGAGGAAACTAGCCTCTGGAATGGGAGGCCCTGGAGTACGCCTTGTGCCCAAGTGTCTCGCTCCTGAACAAACTGTCTTTTCTCCATTTCTTGGCTGTTAGAGCAACAGAATGTAGTATTTGTCAGTTAAGTGCCTCTAAAAAGGATGATAAAGTACTCTCATGTAGGAATAAGCTTAAAAGAGACCTTATGGGGTTGGAAGTGCAATCCAGTGACACTGTTGGTACATCACCTAAATCTATAACTTATTTGCAACCACTCAAAAAATCAGTAATATGTTTATGTGGTTGTGCTTTTTAATTCTCTACTGTCTTCCCTCTGCTTATTCTACTCTGTTCCTGGAGGACTTTGGGCATGCCACTTCTTAGATGCTAGAATCACCTAATTTCCAGCTTTAATATTTTTCATATATATAGTGTTAGAACCTGCTCATTTTTTTCCAATGCTAGCTTCTTATTTTAAGTGTCTTTATCTTTTGGTGTCTTACCCTTGGAACTTGCAGAAAGTATTTATATCCCCTTTATGTTGCCATGCTAAGTAAGACAGGCTTTATTAGTCACTGCCTTTAAGAGCATTCTGGAGGAATTTCCACTGGAATTAATCTCTCTTGAGCAAGGCCAGCTGTGACAGGATATGGTATTCCAGCTGAATATTCCGGAGAGGGTCCCAGGAGTCTTGTGGGTTACTCCCTGCGCCCGGCACTGTGCTCACCCTACCTTGTCCCCCAAGCCACTTTCACACGCAGTCACTAACAGTTGTTTCAGCTGACAAGGTCCTTGCTTAGAGCAAGTGTCACTGATTTTAATACCTAGTTCTAAGATCTGTAGTTGTTTTGTTTAGTGATACTTGAGTGCATTTCAAATTTTTCTTTAGAATGATTTACTGTTCCCTATTTGTATGATACGTAATTGTTTTAGGGGGAGTAAAGGAGGAAACCTGTAAGTCTTGATAATTTTGGGGCGGAGCTGATAAGAGTTTTAAGGGAACAGCATTGACTTTTAGATAACCATTGTCACCTGCGTAGTTATGTTGAAATAAGACCATAACAATGAAGATTCCATCTTCATAGTTGCCTTCTATGGATAATAGAATGGTTCATCGTTACACATACTTTCAGCTAAACTTGGATGATGATGTATTCTGTTTGTGTGCTACTTAACAGCAGTTGCTTGTTTAAGTAGTTTTTGTTCTGTTAAATTCAAAACAAAACATTGGATGACCTCTCTTCCATTAGCCTGGCAATATGCAGCATCAAGCATCCCAAATTGTACTTTCAAAAAAATCTTTCACTGCCAGAATCTGCCGATGTCCTGTGATTACTGAATTTAAACAGCTACACTTTCTGTAGCAAATCTAAGATAACTGTCTGTCTTTAAGTATTGCAAATACTTAAGCACCTGTAACTTTCAAAAGCTGCCACTTTCAACTGACTTTCTCTGCAGTGGGCCTCTGACCTCAGTAGCTGCACGTGAATGTTAATATCAGCTATATCTGAAAGATGGAATTACTTGAGGCAGCAATATTGTTGGTTGCTGTAGTTTATTTGCCGCAGTACAGACTGATTTGAAATTGCAAAGGTGGAAGTCTGTAGTTGTTTAACAGTCTGTATCAAAGCATATTTATGGTCTTTTGTTAAACTCCAGTTCACTGTGGGTGACTGTCTATAGACGCTTCAGAGAGTAGGCAAATAAGGTTTCCCCCTTTTTTTTTCTTGTACCTTCCTGGATTGGAACAGGATTTTATTCTAGCATGACTACCTTCCTTTTGACTTCAATAGGATGGGTGATGTTCTGTTTAGAGTGTTGGAGTGGGAGTTTATCCCCGAAAACATTTATAGTGAGAGAACAGAGGAGAAACTGATCTGATTTCAGGTTGCTTCAGCAGAATATGAAAGCTATTATAGATGAGGGTTATTGATAGCTCCAAGTGCCAGGTTCTAAACCATCTCTAGAACTTAGTCAAAATGTAAATGACTATAAATGGCTGTCTTGCCAGGAGAGCCTTTATATATAGAAAAAATCTAAAAATGTGTTTGGAAAGCATAGAAGAAAAAGATCCAAAGTCAGTTCAATTAATTCACCATCTTTGGCCCCAACTAGGACTTTGAGATGCTGAAAACTGATTGTTAGAATAAATGCAGTGTTCAAAAGATCTGAGGTGGTAAGGAGGAGGAGGTATCAAAGATGTTGTTGCTAGAATATCTCGTTCTCATTTATCATTAAGTGGAGTGGGGTTTCTCATGATTCTGAGTATCTTCTCATAGTAAAACAGATGTAAGTTTGCAACTTTTATGAACTCAGTTTTGCATTTGACATGAAGCTGCAGCAGAGAAATAAGGAAGAAACTGTACTCACTTCCTGGTCTACAGCTATTTTCTCCTTTCTTCTCAAGCCTGTCTGTTTCATGCTCTTTAACCTTTTTCCCTAAGTCTCTCTGTTCCCTGTGTATTTATACTTAAACTTTGTAAAGGGTGATGCTCTCATGTGTGTTGTGGTTAGGCTACCCTCTCCACCTAAATATCTTTTGGTTGTCTTAAATCTCCTTTATTATTACATTCTATTAAATGATTTAAACAGTAAAGAGGAGGATGTGCCCAATACTTGTGAAATTATATGAGTGCCTTATTTGTGTGTGACTTTTTTTTGGGGGGGGGGGAGGAGTTGGGGAGAGGAATAGAATAAGACATCTTGCATAGGAGTGTTAAGAAGTGAAGTTTAAATGCTTCCAAATCTGTCATATTCTCATTTCAAAAATGCCTTTTTAGGAGCCTGACAATATTGATGCCCTCCTTTCTTGCACCTTGATGTACATGGAAACTTTCCTCGGTTCCTCACAGTGTTCTCTTCTGGTTCCAGCCAAGGCAGGATCAGTGCGTGAGGTCTGTGGGATGAGAGGTTTTGACTCTGCTTGTTAAGGCACAGTTAGACATCAGTGTAGGACAAAAGGTTACCTGTATAAGAGGCAAGTCTTGGATATTCTGACTGGATCACAGAGCAAATTGCATGAGCAAAGGATTATCAAAGCAGCTATTGTAATATGCAGTGCTTATGTAATCATTTTGGGTGTCCCGAGATTAAGCCACAGAAAGCCTGCAGCCCTGCTCGTTCTTTTGTAAGCATCTTGGAGCGGTGGAAAAGCTTCATGTCCTTCTGATCTGTGTTCTGTATTCCTGGGAGTCTGTGAATCCCTTCAGTTGCACCCCAGTAGTTCAGCTAGGAGATAAAAAAGGTATATCTAGTGGATTTCAGCAGCATCTCCTGACATTTTTCTTGCCAGGAGAATTCAGACAGAATTCATTAGACTCTGTGACAAATCTGACCATTTATGACAGTGTGGAAAAATACTGTGTTTTTGTCAACATGTTCATCTAGTGAAGTGTAAAATATGGGAATGGTTGTTGGGGGGTGCTTGTAGGAGGAAAGAGATTGTGTAGGTAGCCTAGGAGAGAGTGAAGGTAAGTAGATATGGTAAAGCAGAGGGGAAGGCTATTGATGCTTGCAGAGATAGGGGAGGAATTCTCAAGAGATTTATTTCCATGCCTTTTGTCTATCTTAATGTTTGACTTTGTCTCTATTTTATGCTAAAATGCACTGGGTGGGGGGCTCTATAATGTTTAGACTTCCGTAGAGAAAGTGTTATGGAGAGCTTTAACTCTCCATATTTAGTTTAGTCTCTAAACATACTATATATATATATGCATATATATATATCTTTTTCATTCTGTATGCAACATATTGTGCCTGTACACTGATTTTTATGGACCAAGTAGTGTAAACCTGGTAGTGGGTAGACAATCTGTCAGAAAAACTTTGCCATGAAGTTGTTTGATTCTTGTATGGAGTTTTTGGAACTTGGGCTTTTTACTTTTTTTAACCTTTTTCTTTTTCCCCTCTAAGGACTGGAATCTCTCAAAATTGAATTTTGGAAGCTGGTGTGATGTATGATTTTGAGTGTGTAGTTCTCCAGAAACATGGTTCGTGTTTTGTGTAACAGGCTGTGCGGATAGGACGTGGGTCCGAACTGCCCCTATGGACTTGTAGTGCTGTTGCTGTCATTTCACTGTAAGGCTGCATGCAAGATGCCCATGGAAAGCAAGCTGCATGCAGTCAGAGTAGGCTAGGTACTGCAGTGGTCAGTTTTGTGTTCAAACTGCTGAGGTTGTAGTAAAAGGAGCTGTACAGATCAAAGATAGCTGGACATTAAGCATTGAGTAGTACAGATTTGGAGTCCTTGCTCCTGGGTATTTTTTGGTTTATTTTGTGTGAAAACATAGAAATTCAGTTTCTAAACTTGAAGTTGCATTGATCGCTTGGCTTTCGTTTTACTCTGTAAACTTTGTTCCCCCACTTCCTCCTAGCTTTGCCGAACTTGTTTCCTTGGTCTTACTAGACCACTTCCTAATTTGTCTTTGTCCTGTTTGCTTGTTAATGATCTTTACCTCATGGAGTGCTTTCTTTCACCTTGTTTCTTGTGGAAGGTAAAAAGCTCATTCAAATTTGTACTTGTCCTCTGAAGAGGATTATTTTCCCTCAAAGTTGTGTTGGTTTTCTTTTGGTTTTGGTTACTGAACGTTTAAGCCATGGCAGAAATGGTGATTTTGACTCTTAAAATAAGAGTTTCTGGAGAAACTGCAAACAACAGATGAGATTTTATTTTTCCTACTTATGATATTTTTTATTGGGGACCTGTTAGAAGTAAAGAGCTTGTACCAGTTCACTCTGGGTAGAAATAAGTTACTGGAAAATGTATTCTGTCTTTTTGAAGAAGGGATAGAAGGGATTGCAATCACCCATCTTTAAGATAGTCTTAAACATTTTTTCATTTTTATTTCCATTGTTGCTAACTGCATTTATATTAGCACCAGTGTAACAATTTCCCACTGAGACCCTCATAGGGTAAGCTTAAATGTAGCAGCTTTTTAATGAGAATAAATTCCAGTAGAGATGAAGTTTTTGCTGTAGTATCTGATCTGGCAGAGAAATTTTGTGACATGACACCACTGTGCAGAATATCAGGTGCAAGCAAAGTTTATTCTTCTTTTTTCCCTTCTTTCCAATTTTTGTATTAAATAGGAAAAATATCTGTCAACAAATAGAGACAAAAATTAGTTCAGTATTTTGCAGCTCTATTGCTGTATAGAGTTTTGATGTTTATATGGACAGACTCTTCCTGTACTAACACAAATCTTTCATTTGACTGAGAAATATCTCCGGGCTTTTCCTAAGTTGAGCTATTGCTGGCTGACTATATGGATTAGACTTCTGTTATTACATATAAATTGATCCAGAGTTTCTGAATTCTGTGACTTTGATAGTCTCCATATTTGCAAGCAGAAAAAAACCTGCTGTAGTACTGACTGAATTATGCAACAGAACTTAATGTAGAAGTAAAGTGTAACAGTTTAACTGATTTCTTTTGTTTGTTTGTTTTTTAAATGGGGGGGAGTGAAGATTAAAACTTAAATGAAAACACTTTGATGTTTAGAACAGCTGAAGTGCCAGGTTGTGGCATTCTGCTGCTGGGAGTACTGCCCATACCCACCAGCTCCCCCCCAGCCTCATCAGTGATGACTTCATGATGAGCAATATCCTGATAAAAGCTTCTGTTGAACCAGTTTTGACAAGTCACAAAGTTTCATAGATCTGGAAGAGTAAAGCACATTTAAACTGTGAAAGAAGCAAGAGGATTAAATGTCTTGTACTTAGCCTCTTTTGAATGAGGATATAAGACCTGAAAGATACCTGTATGCTTTGTGTGTGTGTGTACCAAAACAGTCCAAAGAGTGAAACAACTTTGTGCTTCCTATCGTAGGATACGCAAAGCAGTGAGAAGGCAGAACTAGAAAAGGGATGCTCTCAAATAAGATTTTCATTGCTTCAGGTAACTGTTTTAGGTTGCTTCCTCTGCCTGCAGCTTCTGCAGCTCTAGAGGAGAAGAGTAGGAGACTGAGGCTTTTCTGTTTTAATAATAGCCACCTTCTTAACTGGCTCTTAACACTTCAAACCAGTTTAGGCTTAGTCAGTTGTACTGTTGACTTGGTTACCAAGCCATCTGCCAGCAATACCTGTGGTTTCCGGTAGTTTTGGGTCAAGTCCTATATGGTATTTCAATGTAGACCTTCCACAGCCTAGAAGGACTCACTGGGATTCTGACTGTGATGTAGACCAATTCACTGTGCTCTTTCTTAAAGAAATGATGTAAGGCCTTCCTAGGATCTTCAGAATACAGTTCCGAGCTTCCTCATAAGGACCTCATTAGTTTACTTTTCCCTGCCAGACCAAGCAAAAGTTCTCTGCAGTCTCAAGATTTGAATTCAACTGACCTTTTTAAACAAGGGGAGAAGGGAAGACTGTTGAGTTTCTGCAGCTCATAGTGTCTTCCTACTGTCACCAGACTGTTTTTGTCAGCTCCGGAGCATACAGTAGTACGTGTTTAAATAATACCTTAAACTGTATTTGATCTGAGATTCCTAGAATGTCTTCTCAAGGTATTATAATCTTTTGCACAGGTATTATTCAGTCCTCTCACTGAATGGAAGACAGTAGTTAAGGATGTTATTTTCCTGCATTGAGGTCATTGCATACACATTGGATCATCCTAACAACCTGGAGCGTTCTTCTAGTGAGCACTGTATATGTCTCTTCAGAGCCAAATAGGTGGTCCTCTGTAGTCTGGGAACTTGTAAGTTTTCTGTTTGAGGCACTGGATATTTTAACTGCTAAGTAGTGGTTCAGTTGTCAATAATTCTGGACCATAATACAACAAGTAAAGGTAGTTTATTAGTCCTTCCCATCTCTTTTTGCCAAGATTTTCTGATACCTTTCTAGAGATTGTTATATATGTGTATATAGACTCAGTAGTCTAGTAAGTCTTAACACTGTGGTTATATCCTTTCAAACTCCTAGCAACCTGTTTTATTGTGTCCATGAATGTGGTCTTCTAGAATACCCTAGCTGTGTCTCAGCTAGAAGCATTGGTGGGATCTGATCCCTTGAAATATGTAAGGGAAAGCTGGCTTTTCCTTACTGGGCCAAACTCCCTGTAAGGAGGCTGTAATCTTCAGATGACTGCTTGTAAGTTCAGAGGAGAAGTGGGTAACTTCCTCTTGCTTGTTGAATGCTTTCTGTGGAGTCCATAGCTTGAGTGTATTTATGGTCCACTTTGGTAATATCTCTGCAATACTCATATCTCTGCTGCTCTTAGCATAAAGCTTACACGCAAATCATGCGGTGATTAAGAGGTTGTTCCACACTAATAATGGCAAAGTAGCTATGAGAACTGCTCCATTGCAAATAAATGTGTGAAGAAAACATGCAAAAGATTGCTGGGAATTCTTTGTTTTGGTGAGGTTGGAAGCAGGGAGGAGTCTTTCCTCCTCATCTTAGCCCAGGTAACTGGATTGTCATGTTGCAGAACTGAAAGGGAGGGAGTGTTCTGTGAACTATGCATGATTCCTTTAAGGAGCAAGGCCAGGAGCTGGGTCTTCTCTGCTTGCGCACTTTGTGCCCAGGAAGAGAGAAGGTGTCCTTGTGTGACTTGACATCTACACAAATCTGAGATCTTGGAGTGCTTAGACTGATCTCTTACATGGCTTTTGATCAAATGCTTCTGTTGAAAATAAAATTTTGCTGACAGTTAGGTACCTGATGTGATACCTTAGTTTCTTTCTTATTTGATGATTTCTTCCTTCTGTTGCGGGGGATTCTCATAATTTTCCTTTTACCTTTTCTGCTTTTACTCAGATATAGTCATCCCATTCAGAAAATATCACTTGTTGACAGAATTGGAAAGCTTAACACTTAATCTAAAGCCCTACGTCCAACAGAGGCTTGAATCAGATGATCTCCAGAGGTGTCTTCTGGTGTAAGCTTTTTCAGTTGAACCCTTCATCAAAAAGGCCCCAGGTTTGAGGATGAGGTTGCCTCAGCATGCTGTTAAACTGTCTGTCTACCCATCAGTATCTTGTCAGTTCTCTCAGAATACATTAATAATGATGCTGCTTTTAAGTCTGTAGAAATTTTATGTTAGAACAGATGTTAATATCTTTCATTACCACCTAACATGCTCTTTTTCTAAGAAGCTTCTTGATTCTTGCTTGTCCGTCTTTTCTACACTTTGGGAACACTGCAGTTCTGGGAGGCTGCAGAATCTTTTTTGCTTTGAAGATTTACATAATTGTACTGAATTTGAATAGTGGGTGGGTTTTTTTTCTTTCTTTCTTTAGTGTTGGGGTAATACAAAAAAGCCCAAGGAAGCCCAGCATGCAAGTAGGTGGAATTTCATGCACTTTCTATAATGGAATAAAATCAATCTAATAAAAGTCACCTTTTGAGTTGCACATGTTTATGTGCAGTGTAGTAGGTAACCTGCAGTGTACTGCTGCAAGTTGTGTAGACAGCTTGTAACTCTTGATGGGGAGAAGGTGGAAATGAAAGTGGGAACTTGCTATCCTTTTGTAGGAAGAAAACCAACTTATTATTCTTTAATGCTAGTGTCTTCATGTAACTGAACAACAGGCTTTGCGTAAAGCAGATCCAGCAATATTACTGTTTAATTCATGGAACACTCTTTCCCTTGTTTATGTATGGAAACTTTTCCTTGGATTAAAGGGAGGGAAGAACAGAATTCAGGAGATGTGGTCAAAGAAAACTTTGTGGGAAATTTCCAACTTTCTCAACCTGATGTCTAAATTATTCCAAGAACTATTTCTACTAGCAGAAAGGACAGTAGTCTCCTAAACTGAGCATACAAGCTTTGCCTGCATGGAGCTCTGACATAAAAGCTCAACTAGGTTTAGGAGGTGAGAGTTGCAGTGGAAAAGGAACAGGGCAGGGGGAATAACTAATGAGTGGAGAGAGTACAGTGAGGAAGAATTGTGCAAAAATCAGCTACATAAGACTGCTAAAAAAACTAACTAGAGTTAAAAAAAAAAAAAAAATCTGTTTCTTAATACTGAATTTGAGTCATGTGGTCCAGTGGTAGAAATAGAGTGGGGACATGCAAGTGCTTGCTTTCAGGGCAAGAAAATGCTTCCAGGTGAACAAGAGAACTTTAAGCTTTGAACAAAAATGAGGTGCAGCTATGAAACTGGTTTAAAACAAACTGAAGTAGATCCAAAGCATCTCAGCAGTTACTGATCAAATACAATGATACAAAAATCATACATAAATACAATGATAAAATAGAGATCTAAAAGCTTAAATTTAATGCTTTCTGATAAGCATGCTAAAATATATCTGGATCCTGGTGGTAGGATATCTGACTTATTGGAAGAAAAAGTCTTAAAACTACAATGCGTTCGAACATCCTTCTGTCTTCTCTTCCTTCTCCCTCTTTTTGCTTAACATTGAGTTAGGGGCATTAAGGCCTTGCGCTTTTGAGAGGCTAGATCGCTGCTGCAGTGCCTGGTAGGGCGTCTTTGGATCAAGGTACAAAAGAGAACAAAAACACATCCAACTTAGTTTACCTCTAGGAAGGGAGCTGTCATGGTAATGGAGTATTACAGGCCCCTGCATAGCCTACATGACTCTCTAATGCTTTAGAGAGTACTTTATGGTGGTGAAAGGTTCTGTCTCTTACCTCTGTTACCTTCAAAGACAAAGGAAAGTGCTGATCACTTCCTATCAGCTCTTCTGGGAAAGAAGAGGTAAATGAAAGTCTGCTGCAGGATAGAGGAATGGATTGCACCTCTTGTTCTTGTGGAACCTCCCCAACTGCTCTATAACTGTTGTTGTAAGACTTGGAGAGATCTGTGGGTCTGTGCATTGGCATTGCTAAGAATGTGGAGTTGTATACCTTGAACCGAAGGGGCTTGTAATGTAGAAGCTTGCAATGTAGTTGACAGGACTGAATTGGTGTGTGTAGCTGGTCTGCTGGGATGTGCAGCTGCTTATGTTTTAGACTGTGTGTTACAGGAGAATGAACCAATCAGCATTACATATAAAGGCAGATTGGGTGTGTATTGAGTGTTTTAGTGTAGTGTGTTGAGAGATCTGGGTATAGGAGAGTAGCTCTGGACATAATCTTGACTTGGCTAGTTCCTTACAGTGTCTTAAGGATCCTATGGTACTGATTGTAGGTGGGAAAACCCAAAACAGCAGAGCTTTGGAGTGAGTACTGCCATTTGCAGTAAGAATCCTTGTGGAAAGTGTGTCATTTTTATGGCCAGTGTTGACGCCACTCAGCAGGTTATGTTTTACAAGGAGGCAATAACTTAAGATGTACTTAATAGGCTATAACAACTTTTTCTTGTGATGAGATGATCAAATAGACGTATGCACTTTGTTACATGGCTGGTGCTTTGACTTTAATACTCAGAGCATTAAAGAGGTGAAGGGAAAACATACAACAGTGCATGATGTTGCCTGTGATAAACGTTGCCCGCAGGTAGCAGGTGGTTAATGCTGTACTGGGTCTCGCATCTCTGCTGATCCTGAAGAGCTCGCTGCCCAGGCTGACTGGTGTGGAGCGCTGGTGAGCTGGTGGTGCCTGCAGGCCTTGCAAATCAGACAGCTTTCTGTTCTATTACAAACCCCTCTCTGCTCTGAAGGAGCAAGATGCCCTCGGATCCTGAGAGAATGGAAGCAACTTTGCTGCCAGCTTGTTTGATTCCTGACTGGAGTTTGCTGAAATGTTTCTGTAGGCTTTTGGTTCTATGTCGAGCATTGAATTTTAGAGATGTTTCTTATCAATATTGACAATTTTTCTTACATTGCATTTATCTGGTCACTCAGATAAAACAATTATAGAAATTTGCCAGGAACGAAGCAGTATAATATGTGTGCAATTTACATACTTACAAGCTCCTGGTTGCTGTGCTGTAGACTCTTGAGATAAATACCCTTCATGAGAATCTTGCTCTGTAAAGAACGACTTGAAATTTTTCAGATTTTTTTTGTTGTTCAAGCTCTAGCATTTTACATTTTCCTTTTGTAGCATAAAGATGCCCAGCTGTATCTCATGTGTCACCTAACTGTTTCTCTTCTCTTTCAGTGAATGATAGTGTCTAGAAAGGGTATGTCCCTTCAGGAGAGAGGTGCCAATGTCCAACCGGCCTAATAACAATCCAGGGGGGTCACTGCGACGTTCACAGAGGAACACTGCTGGGGCCCAGCCACAAGACGACGCAGTAGGAGGAAGGTATGATTGTTACCAACAAATTTATTTAATGTGTGAAAGACAAAGCTGACATCATATAGGTAGAAAATAAAATTTTCTTTCTAGAAATCCTAGCACTGAAACTTCCTTGAAACTTTTTATTCTGTGAATCCTACCTGTGGTGGTTTTTTCATGGGCTGAAAACTTGGTTAACATGTTAATAATGTGTATTCGGCTAGAATTGATGTGATAGATCTATCGGGAAAACTGTGACTGAGCTATATCACAAAAGTTATGGGTGACTATAAATTCTTTGCTTTCTTTCCTGCTCAATAACTGATACTTACAGGGAAAGGGGGGGGGGTAAAAAAAAAAAAAAAAAAGGTCTGTGAAATACCAGGGAAAATTTGTCCCCCTCATCCCACTGGGAAGAAGACTGGATAACTAGCTTCCCTCTGCTCCCTTGCTCTGCATATTAACTGTATTCAGCTTTTGGATAATTCAAGAACAAGATGCTTGTCATGTCTTAATAGTGAGCAAATGGATCCAACTGTAAATTTTTTCTGTAAGCAGTTGCATCAGAACAGCAAAACAAAGCAGATATTGAAATTTTTATACAGATACTGACTGTGTTAATACTGACATGCCAATTCTTGAAGTAAGGTTCTTCATGTAGCTGGTGAGCCTAGGTGGATACATTTTCCCCTAGTTTATTTAAAATATTAGTCTACTAAAGAGAGATGATGGTATTATTTCTGCCTGTATTATTTCTATTTTTTCCAAGGTATTCCAGGTGGAATTGTTTGAATATGTACATTTAGGGCTTGGTCTTCTGTTAGAATGGTATTGACTACAACATTGCAGGAGAATAACACACAGAGATTTCTCTGAGGGATTCAAACTCTGCCTCTAATATATAAATACAAGAGGTGTATTTCTTACTAGTCTGAAGTGTATAAAACCCCCTTGCAATGCATAAAGGTGGGTATTGGTCCTTAATGCCAATGACTTTTGCTTTAGAGATCTGTTTCTTTTGATCTGTATTATGTGCTAATGTGGATGTGTAGATGGCATGAGATTAAATTTATCCACATCATTAAATCCACAGATAAATATTTTCTTTTTTTAGGCCAGCATTTTAGCTTTAAGTGGTAACAAGAGATTTGTTCCTTCACATCTAAAATTAACCACAAAATGTATAATCTGGAATTTAAGGACCACACCTTCTAAAGTGTGTTAAAGAAGGTTGCTTCCCTTTGGTCATAGATAAGCAATCATAACCCTTCCAGCAGGGCAAGTTTCAGTACTGTTCAAACTTGTATACTTCATTACACTTCTGTTTATACGAATGTTGGAAGTAAAACAGTTTTTGTTAAACTTTTCTTGTGGCTAAGCATTTTCAAAATACAAATTGAAAAGTGACAAGAAAAAAACCTTTTATATAAGGCATATTGCATGTGTGGTAATTTCACATATTTAATACTGTGAAGTTTATTAATTTGGTCTTAAACAAATGGTCATATAGCGCTTTGTAATAGATATTTTGTAGCACCTACTCTTACATGGTGTGTGATAACAACTGAATTCCTGAAGATAGGTGGTGCACTGAAGTGTTAAGTAAATGCAACCAGACCACCTGAGATGGAGCAGACATACCTGGGAATGCTTTGTCTTCTTCTGGGGCGTACAAGCATATATGTAATATGTATGTGTTTTATGTGTAACAGCAGTTAAACACTAACCTGTAATTGCAGTTTACACCAGCAGTTTTAAGATCTAAAGATTAAGTTTCCAGCTGGAATCTGCAAGTAGTTTGGAGGATAAGTTTTCTTAGTGTAAATTTATCAAATTTAAATTGTCCTCAGACAGCAGTGGCCTTTTGAGGATGGTGTGGGGAAAACAGTCTCTGCCCTAGATTCTTTCCAGCTTATGACCAGGAGAAAGCCTGGAACGTGAACTGTTACTGGAGGATATTGTCTATAGGATTTTCAACAATGAATGTCTGATTCTTGCCAAGAAATCCATTACAAGAGGTGATGCAAAACTTAGAAATTTGCAGAACAGTTCATCTTAATCCTTCAGAGAAGTTTGACTTAACTTAAAAAACTTCAAGTTTTCATAATATAATAAATATTTATCCCTGATTGTTTTGGATTGGCGATTACATGAGAAAAGAGAGGTCCTCAAAATCTGTGTGGTGGATACTAACGCAAGAACGAGAGAAGGAATAAATCTTAGACTGACCTATTTCAAATATTAAAACAAGAAAAATATGTTGGCAGGTATACCACTTGCGTTCCAAAATAATTTGTTTTAGAACCAGTTTTGATAACATGTTATAGTCCTTTAGGTGAAGTTTGTGTCAAAACTAAATCTAATATTTAAATATAAATCAAATTGTTCATCCTTGTTAGTAGAATTGTTTTTAGAAATGTTACATTTTAACTTTTCTGTATGACTTTGTAACAAGAGACTGCACATTCATTTTGTCTATGTAGGCTGAATCCTCTAGCACAATACTGTTAACTGGACTGTGTGCAATAGGGGTGGGAAGACAAATGGAGTAGGTCTTAAGAGTGAAAGTAGCTTGTGATCTGTAGCATTGCTATTTATTCCATATTTAACAGCTAAAAGTTTTGTTTGTTTGTAAGACTTAATACTTGGAAGTATTTAATGTCTCACTTCTGAGCAACTGATGATCATGACTTAGATGAAGCACTTTGCTTTTTGTTAATTAAGTAACTTCAAAAAGTTCAAAACCGAATTCAAAAACATTTTTGGAGTGTTCAAAGTAACTCTTTGAGGGCAGGTTCTGGTTGGTTCTTCATGGTTTTTCTAAGAAAAGCCTGAGGGCTGGCACTTTCCAAAGGACTCTTTATATAATAAAAACACTGAAAAATGGTATTTTTTGCAGGGCACATTACTATGAGCTGAGTGTTTGCCTGTGAATTGAAGTACCCATGTCAGTGGATAGCTCTGTCCAAGTGAGCAGAACCCTGACAGGGATTGTAAAACTGGTGTATTGAGTTGTGAAAATGCCCCTTCAAGGTGTAGGAAGCCCTTGTTTTCCCTGGGCCTACACCTCTCTATGGAAATGCATGATTGCAAGTAGATAGATACTACTTCATTCCTCATCAATTTTGAGAAGCTCTGATTCTCAGAAAACTTGTTGCCAGAATATTTGTTCGATTGCAGCCCCCAGCAAGTGATAACATTTTAATAGAAAGCTTGTAACTGGATGATAGCCTGGAGCTAAAAGCCTTGAATTATCGACAAAGTGCAGCTAGCTTATGGTACTGCAGTCTTGAGGTAAGCTTCCAGCTGCCGGTGTAGTTCTCATAGCTCTTGATTTCTCATACCTTATTACCGTTTCTAGCTCATCAGATATGTTTTAACTAACTTTATGTGCAAGTTAACAAGACTTAAGCAAGCTTACCACAGCTTTAATGCAAGCTGGGTCAATGATACTTGTTAGCTGCATCAAGATTCTTTTAATTGCATCCTGTAGTCTCTCCAAATTTACAGGCTGTTTGTCATCATAGAAATCTTGGAGATGGGATGAATGTCATGCTTCTTCATATGCTATTCATGTCATACTTCTTCAAGCTACTTCGTATGCAGGGTTATGTTACTTAGATTTTGATCACTTCTCACTCTGTGGCTAGATTATCATGGAGCTGTTTAGCTATTTAGCATTGTATTCTTGCTTGCACATTCTCTCTTTTTTTCTCCTTTTTTTTTTTCCTTCCTCCTACTAGGCTTTACTTATAAGTTAGTATTGGAATCCTTAAGAGTCTGGGAAAAGTTCTGGTGAATAATAGCGCTACCTTTGCTCCTAGGTTACTGATGTTTGACTATGGAAAAAAAAAGTTATTTGAGAACTTGTGGAACTCTTTAACCCCTTCCACTTGCTCTTTTGAACTGAACTCTTGGGTGTTTAGGGTCATAGGTTGGAAAAAGACATTTCAGTTCTGCTGTCCCAACTTCCGAAGGTTATGAAGCAGGTATTTGCATAGCTCAACTCAAAAGAATAGATACCCTAAATTTAATGACATAATTCTTTGATGCTAATTTTTGATGCTAATCGGTGCTTGTTTAACTTTGATACCTTGCTTTTTTTCCAGCACTAATTCCAGGATAATTTTGTAAGAGGCTTTGAAAAGGTTGATGGTGTGCAAACATTCTATATGAGTTGAATATGTGAGCTATAAAGTTCTCATAGTTCATCCAGAGAAACTCAAGTGAGCAGTCCCTTGTCCTACCAAGTATTTATACGATGCTGTGTTTTAAGTACTGATGAGCTATCACTTCTGAATCTCTCAGATGGTTTGGAAAGTAGATGTGGAATATGTGAATATGAAACTCTAAATGTATTTATAGTGTGTTTTGCCCTCCAGTTATCAGCTAGTGCAGTAAAACACTTCGCATGCAGCTAAAAGCTTCTTGAAGAACCTACCTATGTGAAACTGGTTCCTTTCTCTGAACTCTGTGATGGCAGGTTTCTTTTCTCATCTGACTTCCTTGAGCAGTAGCATGCACTTCTGCTTTACTTTTCTTAAACGTTAAACTGATGGAGTTGCAGAAATAAAATACCTTGGCCTTCCTACAGAGCAGAAATTGTTGTGATCCTGTTTAAGCATTTGATTCCTCTTAAACTGAAGAGTGAAGACATCTACCTCTTGAAGTGGTCTTGAAGTTGATGAATATATATAAATATATTTAGGTTGTCTAGAATTGTGTCTTACTGTGCTAGCAGTATGCTTAGTGATTATACTTAGCGATTTTGCAAGTTTTTGCAAAATATGTGAATCTATCTGCACTTCAGGTGGGAGAAAATATCTGACTTACTTAAAACGAGTAAATAATACAGTGCTCTAAAGTTAAGTTACATTGGCAGCAATTTATAACCAAACTAAGTGATTCTTTTCAAATATTTTCTTAACATAAGGGATTGTTGTGGGGAAAAAAATAAGAAGTTGTACTTTAATATTTGTAAATACTCCAAAAAATCCACCTACGGTTTTGTATCTGTATCTCAGAATCCTGATAGCTTTCTGTTTTCACTTTCTACTGACAGGTCACACTTAGGGCAGGCAAAACATAAGGCACATAGCCCTCCTGAGAGTAGAAAATCTATTTCAAAGACACCCAAAGTGCAGTCTAATACTACTTCTGAGCAGTCCAAGGGACACTTTTCTAAAAGGTAACTGTGCTTCATATTCGTATATTAACAAGTGTTATCTGCACTTCACAACTGTAATGTATCTAGTAATATGGAGTTCTTATAAAATGTATGTATGAGTAACAGCTTTTTAACTAAATTAGGTGTAGCATTCTGTGAATGTATTTGTGCTTTACATTTTGTTTGTGCTTGTAATTTACCAACACCAAGTGGCCCTTCAGTGGTGGGGAGGGAGTAAATTCTGCATAACTAGTCCTGGACTACTTAGTTCTCTAGCCGTCTGCATGTTGAAGAATTGCCCAAGTAGTTCTGAGTGATGTCCTATATTAACTGTGACCTGTAATCTAAAATTTGCCTGCATTTAGGGTAATCATCTTGGTCTTGTCTTTCCTGCCCTTGACTGCTTACACACTGGAACAGTCTTCTGTTATGTCAAAGAATTTTACTTTTTTTTGTATGATTAATCACCTTTATTTTGACATAAGATTGATAAGACTGCCGCTTTTTTTTTAAACACCTCTTTGAACTAGGAGCTGGTTATGACTAGTTATGCTTTACTGAACACTCCTTGCTCTGTTTTGGAGCTCTATATTCTTAATCACTTAAGTTCCATGACCTGAGTTTTGTTTCTTTTTTCTACCTTTCCGTGAAAAATGGAAAATAACAAAACGGATCTAAGTCATCTCATCATTTAAGAGAGCAATGTGCCTTTATTTTGCTGCTGTTAAAGTTTTCATGCTGGCAAAACGTTGGATCTTTTTGATGTTGTTTTGCGCTGAAAGCTGCAATGTGGCTGTCCTCTTTCAAGCATGTTTTTTCTTGTCTTTGTGTAAACTTAATAGTGGGTAGGGCTTGTTATCTGTGGTTTCACTTATTAGGGAATGCTCACACTTATCTTGCAAAAATGTTGCAATAGTATCAGGTTTCTTTATTTTAACACTAATGCTGTTTCTGCTTACCTCTGCAGAGGCTGTAGCTCATCTGCTCTTATAATACCACAAGAAGATCAAGAAAGAGTCAATACTTCAGAAAAGCAAAAAACGGGGCAAGTGCCTAAGAAAGACAATTCTCGAGGAGTTAAACGCAGTGCTAGTCCAGATTACAGCAGGACCAATTCTCCAAGCTCTGCTAAAAAACCCAAAGCACTTCAGCACGCTGAAACTTCCTTGGAAACTAGCAAGCCACATAGCAAATCTAAGAAGAGACACTTAGACCAAGAACAACCGAAGTGTACACAATTGCCATCAACAAGTAAGGCTCACACCAGAAAGGGTGGAGCTGCTGGTAGCTCCCGAAGTCAGAAAAGGAAAAGGACAGAGAGCCCGTCTTGTATAAAGAGTGCTTCAGCAGTTGAATCAACTGGCGCTGAAGAGAGGTCAGCAAAACCCTCCAAGCTGGCTTCAAAATCGGTGACCTCAGCCAAAGCTGGGTGTAGCACCATCACTGATTCCTCTTCTTCAGCTTCCACATCCTCCTCCTCTTCTGCTGTTGCTTCTGCTTCCTCCACTGTTCCTCAGGGTGCAAGAGTAAAACAGGGAAAGGACCAGAATAAGGCTAGACGTTCCCGTTCTGCATCCAGTCCCAGTCCGAGAAGGAGTAGCAGGGATAAAGAACAGAGTAAAACAGGTGGCTCTTCAAAGTTTGACTGGGCTGCTCGCTTCAGCCCAAAAGTTAGCCTGCCTAAAACAAAACTGTCTCTGCCAGGCTCTTCCAAGTCAGAGGCATCAAAACCTGGACCTTCAGGACTGCAGGCAAAACTAGCAAGTAAGTTGAAGATATTTTGTTTGTTTGTTTTTGGTGGAATAAGGATGGATGTCTGAAAATGAAATCTGAACAAATACATATTGTTTTTGGGTTTCTTGGTGTTCCCTTAAGGTTAAGGTAACTCTTAAGTGTGTTCTACTGAGCCTGTAAAGTAAAGCTGTTTATGAAAATACAGCTGAAGCAAGTTAATTAGTACAGAATCTGTGCTTTGTAGGTGTGAGTTGCTTTTCTATCCTACATATCAGTTCTTATAATATATAATATACTTGAATGCTTCTGTGATTGGGAAATGTATTTAAACACCTTTTTCATTATATTAATCTTCTCTTTATGTTTTTTTCCTGTTATAAATTGCTTTCTTCAATTTTCTATCCCAAAACAGGAGCTATAAATGCTCCTTCTCAGGAGCTCAGAAAAATGTGGTTTCTTGTTTCAGGCCTGCTTTTTTACTTCTTTATTGTGTTTAGTACCTTTGATGTTAATTGGAGATCAGTAATCTTTTAAAACTAATGCTGCAGTGCCTGGAGGTTTAGTGTCATTTTGTCTTTTTAATTGTTATTATAAAACATGTCCTCACTCTGGCACTGAGTTAAAATAGGATGTACCCTGTTTGGATGTTCTCATTAAAGGTGTTTCCAAGTAGAGCCTGTGCTCATTAGTGTGTAGATAGTTACACTTGTAGCCCTGTTCCCTGGAAGAATGTATTTGTCTAAACTCAGTTCATAAGAATGCACCATATGCCTTTGTGTACTGCAAGATTTATTTGTAGCATGTATTCTCTAAGACTTGCTTTAGATTCCTTATCTGCCTACTGCTGCTCCTGTGCTTGGGCATGATATTGAGTAGCCTGTCCTGGCTGAGGCATGTTTGGAGCTCATAGTAATGCAGGAAATAGGTGAAATAAACAGGAGGAGCTTGATGGCTTCCTGTATAATCAAAATATCTTCAATTGAACTAACAGGCTTGTTCAGGATGATTTGCATGCCTGGACTGTTGGTTCTAGGGTGACCTAAGCTGGTTCAGGAAGGAAGGGATTAGAGAAAGGGGTTGCTGTTGGCGTTATCTTGTATGCTCTGTGGTTCAACACTGGGTGGATGGTAGATTCAGGATCTCTGCCTTGATGCAGCATGCGAAGGGGCAGGAACTGGGCAAGAGCAGGGCTGACCAGCAAGTTCCTAGCCAAGTCTGAGTTACGGGTGGCTTTTGGAGAAAAACACCAGGGAGGAGTAGAAGTTCCTCTGGCAAGTGAACAATGAGTAGGTAGAGGCAGAGACAGTTTCTGTGGCAATGCATGTCTGCCAGTGAAAGGGCAAAATAGCACAGTGGGATCCTGTAGTAAATCTAGGTGTCAGCAACTTGCAAAGCAAGTCAAATATGAGAAGAAAACCCTAAATTATCCCCACAAGGGGTATAACTGAGAAGCCAGCTTGACTTGCTTAGTGACCTGAAAGTCAGCTTACGCAACAAATAGAGAATTAGGTTGGAATAAGATATTCAAGTATGACATGCAGCCTGATAAGTAGAGTCTGTAGGTCCATACGTATGTATACATGAGAAGTCGCTGGAAAGGAGCACAGAGGGTAGTCACAAGCATTGTGGCCTTTTTAGAGGTGAAGAAAAGCTGCTGCCTCTAGGTGGCATAGCAATTGGAGGGCAGGAGTACTAACAGTTGGTACTTGGAAGTCTAAGAGGTCTAATACTTCTTTCTTTGGCTATAGATGACAGTGAGGTTAATCCAATAGCTACTGTGTCAGTGATACTTGATCCTTTCTTTAAAAAAGATGTTATCTTGCCTGTCATATAGCTTCAGAAACTGAAAGCGTGATGGGGCTCATATTAAATATTTTGAATATTTTAAGAAAATACACAAGTCAACAATATTGACTTTTAAGGAAGGAAGAGTTTGGGACAAACTTTTCTTTTGTGTGATACCAATACCTGTTGCGAGTAGGGGAGTAGAAGCAGATGAGTTTTCCATGGAAAACTACTACAAATTGGCAGTTACGACTTTTGAATAACATCTGGAAGAGCTAAAGTAGTCTATTCCACAGAAGAGAGGAAGGAGGAGACACAGGAGCCTTACCAGGAGAGTTTTCCATATTGAAAGAGAATACCCAGAGGTTCTCACAGCCTGAGAAATACTGAACATAAAGTACAGCCATGGTGACTTTTGAAGCCTTCAATTATCCCAGCATCTAATCTTGGGACTGAGTGGTGGCATTGTTGAGGCTTGTAAATTTGTTGGAAGTGTTAAAATCAGGCTAGACTAAACATCTCCCCTGTTCCCTCTGTTTATCTAAATGAGAAGAAATAATAATTAAGAGGAAGAAAATCATTCTGTACATATCACGACCAGTTTTGTCAAATACCACAATTTGATATGAGGTGAGAAACTGCAACATTGAATAACAATGCAGGAGCTTTATTTTGCCATCTTTCAATCTGGCTACGTTTTCATATCTTTTTCTGGCACTGTATTTTGTAGAGCCTTTCTAATTGTTGCAAATCAGGTCAGTTTACTAAGCAAGCGTAATTATGTCTGTGCTGCTATGGAAGTGTCTGTGGCCTTTAAACAGAAGGAGGCTGGCGATGATGGCTAGGATGATGCTCAGAGCAGGTGACTGCTAGGGATGCTGCTGGTGATAGAGAAACCTCGGCCAGGTGCTTGAGAAGGTTTTTTGAGCTGCTGAGGTATATTGGAAAGCTTTAAACATATATACAAGTCTGATTTGAAGGTGTTTGGGAAGGTTAAAGGTAAGAAGAGTCTCAACACGGGACTCGATCAATTTGGGGCCACTGTATCATAGGGGGCCACATGTATGAGATGGCCACAGACTTAGAGCTGTGCAGTAGTGGGGCCACAGAAGGTGATCATGCTCCTTCCCCCTTATTATAAGCCTGAAGAGGATAGCAATCCAGCATGGAGCCTGGATGAAGTCTGAGCTGCTAGTCTCGACAAATCATTATTGAGTGATCTTTTCTGAACCGTACCAACCCAACAGCCCTCTGGTTTAGTCAGACAAGCCTTATTTTCACTTGGATGAAAGCAGTCCTACTGTTAAAGTAAGCAGAAGTAGTACAGCCCCTTTGAGAACTAGTTTCTTTAAAAGATATTTTTGCTCTATGAAAGAAACAGTGACCGGTAAACAGACTGAAATATGCAGATGTTCTTAGGGCATCTTAATTTTCATTTCTGTTAGGCTGCAGCGATTCTGGTTTAGCCTGTTTGGATCTTCTTCAGCTTCATTAACATGAGTGCTTGGCATGCAAATGAGATGATGTCAGAGCATAAGCAATATATACATTTGCCATAAATAAGGAAACTTATAACTCTAATTCTAAAGTTTACATCTGAATCTTACGCAGTGGGTGAATATGATTTGCTTAAAACTAACTTGCTTTCAGTTTATTGAAAGTCCAACTCTGCTTTTGCCTCCTAGACCTTGGAAACTGATCTCTTAATGATAGCTCTGTGCCAGGCAAATAACTCCAGAAAGGACATCCAGAAGCACTAGCTCTCTGTGCCTGGCAGTGTTACTGGCGCTTTCCTTTCTCAAAGCGTCAGAGGGCATCTTTAGTCCCATCTCTGAGTACTGAGCAGCACCTCAGGCCAGGGCCATTTCCTTCCCATGACTTCCAGGGCCACAGGACTGTCAGCCAGTGAGGAGGCTACACTGGCAGTGTGTTAAGGTGAATTTCTTTTTAAAAGATACAGACTTAAGCCTTTTTAAACAATACACTTTAAGGATGGAGAGTGTCTTTGAACAGTAGGAAGGCAGGAAGCTCTGAAAAAAAATCTTTCATCACTTCCTTTTAAGTCTTTGAAATGAATAGAGGGAGGTGCAAGTACATATTTGCTGTGATAGATCCATCAGAGGTAGAGAATGCAGACTTGAGAGAAGAGAAGCAAATGAAGGGATGTGATGAGTCAAGTTCTCCACTAGGTAGGAAGAGAAAATTAACTCAAACTGAGGCACCTTTTAAGCAACTACTTGATAGATGCACTGTAGTAACTCCGTAGGCTCTTTAACTCTTCCTGGGGTAACTGTTTAAGGGGCAAGCAAATTGACAAATAATTGAATGCTTTCTATGGAAAGGGACAACCCATTTCACAGCTTCCTTGTCCTGCTGCTTCTCTCTGTCTGTATTCCTCTGGCCCTTGGTGAGCTGGTTCAGCTCACTAAACAGGCAGGGTGCTAGTTCAACAAAAAAGGAAGAATTTTGTGCGTTAAGGGGTCAGGTTTGAGGGTAGTAAAGCAGGAGAATATACATCTGAAGTGCAGTAAGGTGTTAAGCTCTGCTGTCCTCTGATACCTTTGCCTTTAGCTTAAATCCTATTTTATTTTTAAGCTAAGCCTATTTTATTTCACTTAAAATAGAGGCATCTCCCTGACTGTCTGTTACTTAGCTGATAGGAACTAATATAGGACTTAGGTTCATTGAGTTTGCCTGTGTGGAACAGAGTGCTGTTGGCTTGGGAGCAGGGGTGGGTTTATGTGAAGAATTTGTGTGCCTCATCCTTTCCAGTGAGCTCTATTGCAATAGGGTTTTTTTTTTCCCTTCCTTTCAAATATAAGGCAAAAGTACCTCTCATTTTTAGCATCTTACTGTTCTGTTGTGTAGAAAAGCAGCATTGGAATTTATATAAACAGTAGAAGCCATGTTTTATCTGTAAAGTGTTGCTCTGCAGAAATGCTGGTTAAAGCATGCATTTTGTATATCAAAAGTATGAAAGTTTTGTATTTTACAAGGTCTGGGCCTTTTTTGTTCTTGAGAAACTCGGCCACAGTATGGGATCTTGCTGCTACCACTTGGAACCTTTGGTGATGTTTGATGGTGTGTGTGTGTGTGTTCTGCTTTCTTGCTGAAAGAAGGCAAAGTGACACAATTGTCTCATCTTTTTCAAAGTCACTTACATCTGTTGTAACGTGCCCAGAGTTTGCTCTTCTGCTTTTGTGTGTTAAATGCAGCATGGAACTGAAATGTAAAATTGAATGTGATGAGGTGGGTTTTTTTTTTATTTTTTTTTTTAATTTTTTTTTTAATTTTTTTTTTAAATTTTTTTTTAATTTTTTTTTTTAATTTTCATACTCAAATTGTCATTCTTCTGGTCTGGAGGCTGTATATTTTGGAGTGTTTCAGCCTGGAAATAGGATTCTACTTGTATTGCAGATTTTTTTGTGTATTTGCCCTACATGGTTCTGTGATAGGAGATGCCAGCGGAATGATGTCTGATAGCATCATGACTTGGAGCAGATTAGTGTCCAGTTATGTCAGTCTTCAAAAGGGCAAATATTTTAAAAGTAAAACTTTAAGAATCTCTTTCCTTAAGTTACAAGGATATGCTGGGTTATTTCCCTGAAAGTGACATAACAACAGTGATAGGAGCTCAAGAAATTTGGTTAAAATAAGAACATGATAAATACCTGTTAGACCTCTGAACACAAGCAGTGCTTGGCTCAGGGAGGGTGCTGGCTTTGGGTTTCAGGCAGGTTTGAATAAGCCAAAGTGATGTGGATCAGACTGACTGTGACTAGAGTAAGGATTCAGCTGGTCAGGATGATCAAGTACTATGTTTACTCTGCACAGGTTTTACTTTGAAGTAGGAGAGAACCATTTACTTTCACCTCTAAGTCTATATTTTTTTCCCTCTCTCTGACTCAAAACTAAAACTATTTCCTGCTACAGGTTTACTGTATATCAACATGTGGAGATAGGAGGCTTGAGTTCAATATCTCCTTGGTATGGAAAAGATCTCTAATTTGTAGAGTAGAGGTTAGAAAAAGGTGTCCAAGTAAGAACGTGGAGACTAGCAAGTGAAGAGCTATTATCATCTAAATCTTTCTGCTACTGGTGCAGCAGTTTAAGATGTCTGAAAACTGATGTCAGCTGATTTTAGTTTTCCAGTAAAAGCTGTTGCCTTTTGTTTTCTGTAGACCTTCTCGGAGTGTAAGCCTTTAAATAGTTCCTTGTGTTACTTAGGTCTACGAAAATCTACAAAGAAGCGCAGTGAATCACCACCTGCTGAGCTCCCCAGTTTGCGGCGGAGCACACGGCAAAAGACCACGGGCTCCTGTGCTAGCACCAGGTAAAACCCACAATAATGAGTTGTGGTTACTGTGGCATGTTGACATTGGTATTTTTTACATGGAGTTAGCCATGCCTACCTTTTACTGTGCTGTTGGAGAAGTAGCTGCAGTTTCGCAGGCCCACGGAGTTGGTGTGATGTACACAGGCATATGGATGTGCACAGGACTTGGCATGATTGGACTTCCCTCAAATATTCCATTTCAAGGGGTGAGGTGGGTGAGGGAGAAGAGATAGCCAAAACTAATACTTCAAATCATCCTTTTCTTAGTGAGGTAATGTTTAATAGAGATTAAACATGAAGCGCTAAAGAATTCTGAAGAACTTTCCATTACAAATGACAAGATTGACTATTTTGAAAAAGAAAAAGGACTTTTTGGTGTCACATTGTCTGTTTAATAGTGTATATCTGAGTTGACTGTGCTTGTCACTGTTTGCATCCAAATAACCAATATTAAAAGTATTTAAATATGTGAAATGTCATTTGATGCAGGGGAAAATTCTTGTCTTGTATCATTAAGTCTTGGTTTATAGCTCCCAAACCTCTCTTTGTTTTAAATCTGTAGTCGGCGAGGCTCTGGCCTGGGCAAAAGAGGAGCAGCTGAAGCTCGCCGACAGGAGAAGATGGCTGATCCGGATAACAACCAGGATGGCGTTAACTCTTCAGCTGCACGTACAGATGAGGCTCCCCAAGGGGCTGCAGGTACAGAGAAAGAGCAACTGCAGCGTTATAGCCTGTTTTCTGGTATAAACTTCTTAGCATTGTAAAATACTGAAGCTTTGAGGGAAAAGTATGATTTAAATTGTACTGCTTTTGGAAGCTATTTGAGTGAGAGGAACCTTTAAGTTTGAATCGGTTCTCCTGGACATGTGGTACAAATTTGAATTATGCTATTTCATAATCTCCAATCTGTTTCCAATAAGGTGGACCTGGAAAGGAGGAGACTGCTGGAAACTAAACTAATTTCAGTTAATGCTATATAAATTACTGTAGGGCCAACTGAAGAGAAAGACTGAATTGTTCAGATTGTAAAAGACATATATTTACTGGCAAAAGCTCTTTCTAACTGCTGGAAAGTATTTTAAAATTCTAATAGTTCTCTACTGAAGTTGTTAGCCTATCTATTCCTGAGAAATTTATCACTGAGCTAAGAAGTATATCCTTATTTGCACTCAGAATATTTTATCCCTTAGTTGTGTTATTACATAGTGCTTAAATTTATCATATGGTCCTGATCAGCAGTGAGTTTAAAGGAGCTTTTCAACAGTTCTTTTGGCTTGTAGAAAACCTCAATGTTTTGCTCTTAAAATGAACTCTGTCATTGCAATAAATGAAAACTGATTGAAATGAAGTACAGGATAATTCTGGAAAAAGTACTAAATATGTGGAAAAAATATGAAATATAATTTGCTGATCTAGCTATTTTTCATCATCTTGGCCTGATAATAGTGCCTTGTGCTTTATTGCAAACGGTCTGTTTGGACAAACTATAGGAGTGGCAATTGTGTGGAAGTATGACTGCAGCAATATTAAGTGCAGAATATCCTAAGAACCACTTAATGCTAAGGTTGATCGGGATTTTGTAGCTTTACAGGGACTTGCTAATCATAATTTTATTTTTCTAGCTTCTAGTTCAGTTGCTGGTGCTGTAGGTATGACAACCTCTGGAGAAAGTGAGTCAGATGACTCTGAGATGGGAAGATTGCAAGGTATGAAAATTTGTATTAATTTACATTTTTTTTTTCTGTTTCTATGGATACTTACAGGGTCCAAACACCCTCTATATGTTATATAACTGGAAGCCTGTAGTTTGTTTGTCTGTCTGTGAATGAGATCCCTTGCTTTACATAAACTACTTTGAAGTATAGAATTACAAACTCTAATTCACTAGAAATGCAAGAATTTGAAAATGATGTCTGGAGGGATGATACAGTGTAAGGATTCATTTAGAAGGGTATTACACTTAATGTATTGTTGGTTGCTTTTTACAGTTAGGTTGGAGGAGAGAGTTAAGAACACAGTCCTGTTGTGAGTGTGTTAGCTAGCTTGGAAATAATAATAAAGAAAGTCTTCACAAGAAAAAAAAAAAAATTAAGGCCTGATTAGACCTGTTGTTACTCTACCTACTTCTTGCAATAACAAACACCAAAATGTTCGCAGCTTTCCCCAAGCAAAATTTGAATCTTGCTAAAATGCTTATTTTCTTTCTTGGGTTTGTAGAAAGATACTGTGTCTGCCAAAGTAGTACAAAGATACGTGTATATATGTGTCCAAGTCTGAATTCAGACACATGTAAACTCGGTCTGTGTATCATGTAATTGAGGGATTTTGACCCTATAATGCAAAGAGCTCTGAGATCATCCTTTGCAAAAGACATTTGTAAGGTGTTCTAGATGTTATAGCTTATCATTAAGCATATGTACACATAATGTATTCTGAGTTAAATTGTTCTTTGGTTATTAATTCTTTGAACTGGTTATCAGTGTGCAGGTTTAGTACAGTAAGAATCAGAATCACTCATTTACCATCTTGCTGAAGTTGAGGATTTTAAAAAAAATTTTCAGTAGTCTTAATAATAGTTGAATACTCAACAGCAAATAAAGCTGTGAATCTTTTATCAGGTCCACTGAGATTAATCATGCCACTAACTCAATTCCCTTAAACTTTTGTTTTCCCTACTGGAAATGTGAAGATAAATTTAACCCATTTTGCTAATGTTTGAGGTCAGATTTAAAATTACAGCTTAATACATCTGGTATTCTAGATCTAGACTTAGTATCATTTTAGCGGCCTGGATTTGTTCTGTGAAATATGTAACTTCTAGAAATGTAGTGGGTGACTTCTTAAATCCTGGGGACCATAATACCTTGGTGCACAGAAGTTATTTGTTCCCTAAAGGTGGTCTTTTTTGTGCTTTCAGAAATCTAGGTGGATGGAGTAATCTAATTCTAATTCTTCTTTGTAACATTTCAAAGGTCTTGTAGCCTGAAATTTTAGTGTCATTGAATTTGAACTTTGAAAAAGTATGTAGAAGCTTTGACAATGGTTGTCCTCTGTTTGCTTTTAGCTCTGTTAGAGGCTAGGGGTCTTCCTCCTCACCTGTTTGGCCCTCTTGGTCCTCGGATGTCGCAGCTCTTCCACAGGACAATTGGAAGTGGAGCTAGTAAGCAAAGTTTGTTGACTTAATTCTTTCCACTTCCAGACTAGTAGAATTCAGACATTACTTAATTCTAGTATCTGTGTTAACTACGTTTCTAACTAAAAGGATGTATATGTTGGAGACTTCTGTGCCACCATGGTGGTAGACCACTAGTCAGTAATACTGATTTGCTTTTGCCCTATTTCTTTTCTTTCTTTTTTTGGACATGTTAATGTTTCTGCTTAGGTGGGGAAGGGAGGGTTTTTCCCATTTAGCCCCTTCCTTCTCTCTTCCTTTTTGGGCTTATTTTGCATGATGGGCTGCCTAACAAAAGACCCACCCCAATCCCTTAGATTTTTTGCTAGCTTTAAGTCAGTGCATGAGCTAGCTTTAAAAGTGTTAGAGTGTGCCAGTTCCTAAGGCATGCTGGTCGTAGTTTCCAAGTGTCTTAGGTGTCCAGCAGAGATTGGTTCGTTCAGACAGTGTGTCATTGTGACTGTGGCTCCTTACTTTTGTTCCACCATATCTGTGTCATGCAGCTGGATAAGGTGTGTACTTTGCAGTCCAAGTCCTTTCAGCTTTCAGGAGAGCCAGAGGCACACTGTTGTGCTACCTGCCAAGAAGACTGGGTCTAATGAGCACTGTGTGCTGCTTTATCCAGAGAGTGTGTGTTGAAAGCCTTTGCTCAGAAAATGTGAAGATATGTGGGTTCTGTCACCTGCTGTAGGTTGGCAAGATGGCTGTGGTGAGTGGAGTGTGGTGGACTCCCTGTGCTGACTGGTCAGCACCGTGAAGGTAGCCGAGAATGAGATTTCGCCTCCCTGCCTCATACAGAGGATTGCAAGCCATCTCTGGTCTTCCCTTCTGGCAGAAATACAACAGTTACCTTGAATCTTTCAGTGTCCCTGTCTGATATCTTTATCCAATGCGTAGGTTCTAAAGCCCAACAGCTCCTACAAGGTCTCCAAGCCACTGATGAGAGTCAGCAACTGCAGGCAGTGATTGAGATGTGCCAGCTGTTGGTCATGGGAAATGAAGAAACGCTGGGAGGATTTCCAGTCAAGAGTGTTGTTCCAGCTTTGGTAAAGATGGTTTTATGGAAATCATGATATTCTGATCAGTATTTTGCTTAAATCAAATACGCTTAACTTCAAGAGATGTTTGCTTATATCTGGCGGTAATGTTGAGAGGTGCAATATTAGATTTTTCCCTCCCTCTCTTTTTCAATATGTAGTTTCTATTAGCGAGTTATTTTTAAAATGTCGTAAAGTTTAATCTGTTAAAGAAGAGCTAATAATGCTTTTGCTCTTACAAATACACAGAAGAGGTCGATTTCCACAGTGCATAAGTGCGTGCTCTGTGATACTTAATGGCAAAAATTGCCCTGGCTTCTGGTTTACTTCTACAGCTTTCTTGCTCTAGGATCTGCAAATACCACATTTGTTTTTTTTCTCAGAGCATTATATTCTTTCCTGACCCACCACTTAGAATAGGTTGCACCATAAAAGAGCCTGTTGACCATGGAGTCTTTCTGCTCTGGTAGGAGAAAACCAAAAAAACAAAACAAACAGAACAAAACAAAAAAAAACCACCTTGCTGTGCTGTGCCTGTTGTCCCTTGTTCTCCACCTTGGAGAACTTAACTTTCAATACAAACTGCAATAAGTAGTCCAATGTGAACAGAAGTAGGATTGCACCCTCCAAAAATAAATGAGCAGAAATTGCAGCTCACTCTGCTTAATTAAGAAAAATGATAAAATCTGTAGCCTTTCTGAAAATATAAATTGGTAAAAGGTTTTAAACTATGTAGTGACTTGATGTTAGTTTTCTTTGTACCACTTGGATACCGTGGTGAGAATAACAGCAGTGGATTTATGGGAATGCAGAAAATCCTCCTTTGTAAGGATATGTTTGTTAGGGTGGAAGTGCTTTTGTAGCAGATGTGACACAGGAGAATGTGTAGAAAAACTTGTAGCCTTTTCCACACCGTTCTCTCAGCTTAATTTTTTTAAAATGTGGTTATGCCTTCATGTTACTACAACATATGAACATTTGTTCAATACCTTAAATAAAAGAAGCTATTTTGATATATAGCCTATATTATATAATTTGAGTAATGTTAGTTATCAAAAAAAATTTTTAAAAAGTATTCTCTGTTTTTGAGATCATACTTTGCTTGAAAAATAGGTAACTGCTCTCCTGAAACTTACTGAAGTTCATCTTGAGTCAAAAGCTGCCGTGATGTTTGTACCTTGTTTATGCTGATAACTTAGCATTTTGCTAATTTTTTTTTTTTAACAGATAACGTTGCTGCAGATGGAGCACAACTTTGACATTGTAAGTGACTTGTAATATGCGAATTTATTGAAGGAAAAAAGTGCATCATCTAAACTTAATTCTCTCAATATATTTATAGATGAACCATGCTTGTCGGGCCTTAACGTACATGATGGAAGCACTTCCCAGATCATCTGCTGTAGTGGTAGACGCAATTCCTGTCTTCTTGGAAAAGGTAGAATTAATTGGAACATGATTAATTATGAATGTATTTTAACTTCAGAGTTGTCCTTAAAACACATGTTTTTCTGTGGTTTACAAGATACTGCATTGTCCATAAGAAACTTTTAAGGATGAGTTAACTCCTTGTTCATGTTGTTACTGAAAGGTGGTGTCTGATTTGCAGAAAACTGACTGATGTTGCAAAGAGTAATGTATTTGTACTGCAAACTCTTGAGACTGATGTTGCAAAGAGTGATGTATTTGAACTGCAAACTCTTGAATCATCTACACAGTAGAACTAGCTTTAAATTGACAACTTAGGTTGCAAGTAGGAGTGCAAGTGCATTAGTGTATGTACATGCTAACTATCCTATTGGTAATGAAGATAGCTTATTTGCTAAATCAGTTTGGAAGATCTGTGAATTTTCCTGTTTCCTAGCTGCAAGTTATTCAGTGCATTGATGTGGCAGAGCAGGCACTGACAGCCCTGGAGATGTTATCACGACGACATAGTAAAGCTATTCTGCAGGCAGTAAGTACAGAAGAAAGAATTTTTATCTTGTTATCAATGTGATCCATAATTTCTCTGAATTAAAGTTCTTAATTTTAGCAGCACTGAGAAATTACAGAATGCAGAAGCTTGTCTGTTTATCTGTGACAGGGTGGGTTGGCAGACTGCTTGCTGTATCTGGAATTCTTCAGCATAAACGCACAGAGGAACGCACTCGCTATTGCTGCTAACTGCTGTCAGAGTATAACGCCTGATGAGTTTCACTTTGTGGCAGACTCTTTGCCACTACTTACGCAAAGGTTAACCCATCAGGTAAGAGCCTTTTATAAAACAGTAAGTCTTCACTGTGACCTAGAAGTAATACTAAGTTCCTTCTAGGTATCTTGCTCTTATTGTGTATCACTTGTGTTTGCTATTGCAATGAGTTGTCTGATAAATATCTTGATGTTTCTGTACTGGTAAGCCATAGTATTCTGGGGTATGTGCAGATTCCATATTTTTGTAAATGTGTTTTACTCATGACACCTTGATAATTTTGTAAAATGAGATATCTAATATACTTGAACATAAATCATGAATAACAGTTGTTTTGTAATATTTACTTGCTACCGGCAACTAAGAAGAAATCAAACTGCATTGCTGTTTTTTTCTTAACAAATGAGTTATAAAGTTCTTTCCTACTCTAAAATAGGTAAAACTTCTTCAGTGTTACCTAAGTTTACATATTTTTTTGCCAACTGCTGTTTTGGGAGGGCTTACTGCTTCTTAGAAAGAAAGCTCTTGCTCTTGCAGAGGAGTTTGAAACGGTGACTCCTGAGCTCTGAGGCTCTAAAGGTCTGCAGTGCTTTTTGTTCATAAATGAGCACTCATAAAGACTCTTGCACTAGAAGAGATCTAGATTTGGACATACTGCTTGGTTGGCAAATGACTCTTAAGGAGAATCAATAAGGTGAGAAAAGAGAAATGACCTTTTCTGTAACAGATAAAACTGAATGAAATTCTCAGGGGAAACTTTTTGCATGCTTTTGTGATATTCTTAATTCTATCAATGTTGTCTTGTTGAGAGACTGCTTAAATCTTTAAAGCAGCTTCACGAGTCAAATGTGTTGACTTTAGAAGATGCTTTGGAAAAGGTAGGAAGTGTTAGTAGGACAGGTACTGACTTTGCCCTCTTAAGAATCTATAGTACACTAAAACAAAACTTTAAATTGGTACTTTTCTGTCAAAAACTCTTGAGTTAGCTCTTCAATTTACTTTATAATTTGAGCTGTTTTTAGAGTCTTTGCTGTCTTGATGTCACTGGATTTGATGTCTAAGCTGTACTGCATGTGAAAAAATGTTTGTGTAGTCATTGTCTGTAGTTCTGTTTCCTTCTGCTTTAGGACTTTCTAGCAATATCAAAGTGCAGTGAGGTGTCCTGTCTATTTTGTGTTGGATTGTGCAGTAAGAAAATAGCCAGGTACCCTACAGATTAGAATAGGTTTATTCTAAGGATATTGCAAACTTATTCATTCCTACCAAATCTTTCTGGCGTTGTGTACTTAGGATTTCTGTGGGAGAAGGTTCTTTTTCTCCATGGACATTTGCAGAAATATAGAACACTACTATTCATTATTCATCAGAAAATGGATTCCTCTGTGGTTCAGGAGAAATCTTAATAGCAAATGGACTTACTAGAGAAGAGGAGTCTTTCCCTAAGAAGATTCCTTCAGCTGGGGCACAAGATTGCCCAAGTCCTTGACTTAGCACAGGTTTCTCTTAACTATTATTTTCGAATTTCTGAAGCTTGGGGTTGTTTTGCCCAGTAAATTATAAACTCATTCCAGAGTACTTTTTGAGGTCTTGAATATGTACTAACATATCAACTGAAACTTAAATTTCTTAATAGGATAAGAAGTCCGTTGAAAGCACTTGTCTCTGTTTTGCTCGGCTAGTGGACAACTTCCAGCATGAGGAGGTAAGGCTGTGGTTTTTCTGAGGGTGAGTTTTTGTTTCTTTCTTCCTTCCTTTCTCTCAAGTAAATGCTCCTCCTTCCAAATCAGGCCAGCGTTTTTAACTTGTCTTCTCTCTGTCTAAAGAACTTGCTCCAACAGGTTGCCTCCAAGGACTTGTTAACAAATATCCAGCAACTCTTGGTAGTGACTCCTCCTATCCTGAGCTCAGGAATGTTCATCATGGTGGTGCGCATGTTTTCCTTAATGTGCTCCAATTGCCCTACACTTGCAGTGCAACTTATGAAGCAAAGTGAGTTTTTGTTCTTTCATGTTCTCGGGGGCATCTCTTTAAGTTTGTATGTGCCTATAGTCAGTATAAAACATGGCACACTTGATTATATACAGTTAATGCTTTATTTTCATCCATTGTCATGATTTTCCTGGGATACCAAGTTTAGTTAACCTTGTTAAATGTATTTTTTCTTAGAATTATTCCTCTCTCTCCCCTTTTCTGGTCTCTGTAGTTACTAGGGTGCTCAGCTGATTTTGAGCCTGTTAGTCACACAAATTACTTTTATTTCAGTGCTAATTGAGTAGTTGTAATATTTACCAGGTGGGAGACGCATGGCTTAGGGGACTCCCGCTCCTAAGAAAAAGCATGAAAGAAAGTAAATGTGCTGTTTAAGTGTCTTTTCCTTCCTTTCTGTCTTTTAAATTTTGATTTGTTATTCCAAATATGTTCCACCAATAGTTTTCCCTGCCCCGGCATATTTAAATTTCCTACCCTAATGTTCTTAACAGCAAAAACCCTGAAAACACCTTTCTTGCAATGTCCAAAGAGTGATTCTTGTCTTTTATTCTGTTTGCTCAAGGTAGTGCCTGTCTCTTTTGTGTTATATCTGGCACAAAATGGGACCCATATTCTTATGCAGGCCATCTCCTGAATAACTTTTTTTATAGATATTGCAGAAACGCTTCACTTCCTCCTCTGTGGAGCCTCAAATGGGAGTTGTCAAGAACAAATTGACCTTGTTCCCCGAAGTCCTCAAGAACTTTATGAGCTTACTTCTCTTATTTGGTAAGTTTTACAGGTCTAGATTTGGGGTTTGGCTATTTTAAAATACTGTTTTAATATGGGTTTTTTTGTTGTTATTTTTCGTTCTTTTTTTCAGTGAGCTGATGCCTTGTCTGCCGAAAGAAGGAATCTTTGCTGTTGATACTATGCTGAAGAAAGGAAATGCACAAAATACAGATGGTGCAATATGGCAGTGGCGAGATGACAGGGGTCTCTGGCATCCTTATAACAGGATTGATAGTCGAATAATAGAGGTAGTAGTTTCACACATTTGTGTGGTGATGTTTTTTAAAATTTGAAAATAGGCTTATCAGCCTTATTCTTCCGAATATGAAATGCAAGATTTTATTAAAATCTCCTGCTGTAATACTGCACAATTGTGGTATTCAGTAACAAGTGAATTATTGAATGTTTAATCCCTCTTTTTACACTGTTTGTGTCAGTCTTGCTTTTCCCACTGTGGTGCCCCTCCTTGCCGCTTTATGTTGCCTTCTTATCCCTGCATGTTAGGGGCTTGTTAAAACTTAAATTTTGTTGTTGTTCTCAGGCAGCTCATCAGGTTGGTGAGGATGAGATAAGCCTGTCAACGCTTGGGCGTGTCTATACTATTGACTTTAATTCTATGCAGCAAATAAATGAGGATACCGGAACAGCACGTGCCATTCAGCGAAAACCAAACCCTTTAGCCAATACAAACACTAGTAAGTACAGCCTTTGAAAAGACATCTGACCTCTCTGGCAAGGAATTCTGGCAAGGAATGTGTTCCTCATTGTTTCTGCGAAACATCAAATGATTCTGATCGCTTGAATAAATAAGACTTTACAGTAAAACTTAAACTAGTGAAATGAATTCTCTTTAACAGGCAAACTCTTCCTGGGAACTGAAAATACACAAATTTTGGAAGGAGAGAAAGGAAGTTTCTGGTGTAGTGTTTTCTGAAACTTGTCTGCATACAAAAATCCTCTTAATAAGGGTTATGAGAAAGTCAATAGGCTACTAACATACAGATATGTTTAGAAATATTGAAAAAATAAAATCTAATGATAATTAAAAAAGGCTTTATAAGTGGGTCAGTTTGACTTCTTACTCTTAAAGTAACATTTTTGACTTGATGTAAACTAATTCATCTCTTAAAAAGTCTGCAGAGCGCGGGGATGCAGAGAACTACGCAGTGATTTGTTGCACAATTTCTCGCAGGTGGACATTCAGAGCTGAAGAAGGACGATGCACGAGCACAGCTAATGAAGGAGGACCCAGAGCTGGCTAAATCCTTTATCAAAACATTGTTTGGTGTTCTTTATGAAGTATATAGTTCTTCAGCTGGACCTGCTGTTAGACACAAGTGCCTTAGAGCAATTCTTAGGATAATTTATTTTGCTGATGCTGAACTTCTGAAGGATGTCCTGAAAAATCATGCAGTTTCAAGGTGAGTACACTAGCAATCATGAAATGCAATGTATTTTGAAATTGCAACTCATTTTTTGAATCACTTTTTAAAATATTGTGTATTTGAATTCTTATTTTTGTTGCTAAAGTTGCCTGTACTTCAAGATTTCTTGCAACCTAGATTTTTCAGTATGACCAGTTTAGCTTCTTACACTAGAAAATCAGTTTATATGACCAGTAATGTCTGACACTTATTTTCATAATTTCTAAAACTTGCCCATAAATTCTTCTGGGAGGGAAGGACGTTTTTAGAATAATATGATTCAAACAGTTACAGAATCTCATGGTATTCAAATAATAAGCTTATTTTTCTCCATGAAGCATCACATATGTAATCTTAAGTTTACATTTTACACAAAAGGGTTGCTAATAAGTTCAGTAACTAAATGTTAACTTTAAATGAGCATTACAAAGTTGTCTGACACTACTTAATTTCAAGGAATTCTCCTTCATGCATTTTTACAGAAATATTTGGTACAAGTGACCTAGATGAGGGAAAAACTTCATTATTTCTTATTGCTCTTGAGAAAGTACAATGAAATTTGTCTTTCAGTCTTCAGTACTAGCAGTATATGCCAGATGAGCTAGCTTGACTTTAAAACAACAGCAAAGAAGTAAAATGCAAACGTAACTCTAGGAATTTGTCTGTTCCAGTCATATTGCCTCCATGCTGTCAAGTCAAGACCTTAAGATAGTAGTTGGAGCCCTTCAGATGGCGGAGATCTTAATGCAAAAGTTACCTGACATTTTTAGTGTTTACTTTAGAAGAGAAGGTAAGTTATACTCTTACTTTCTTCCTTCCCCTCTCTATTAACTTAATATTTTTCAAGTTGGGGGAAGACCCTTTCCACTGCAACGCCTTAGTGTTGTAAGAGCAAATTCATGCAAGCTATCCTAATATGACCGTAGAGGAACTGGCCAAGACTCTGGAGGAGGGAAGCTTGTTTTTTCTGGATCTCAAAGAAGTTTGAGCAATCTTATTAGAAGCCAGTCAATTTACTTAGTCCAAAGAACACTGACTGAAATTACATGGGATTCTTTAATGAAGCAAACTAATGAATTTTAGCAGAAAGTCTGATTTTTTTCTGCATGTGTGTGATATGTTTTATTACTGTGTTAAAAATACAGATTAGCTTATTCCAGAAAGGATTTAGCTGCTTTTGAAACTTACTCAACATTAGTGTTGGGGCAGAGGAAGGATGCTGTGATAGTCTAGAGGTTCTAATTTAAGATGATTGTCTCATATATATATATATTTATATATTTGAATATATCTATATATCTATATATATATAAGGACTTTCCTATATAAAGACTTTTCTTTTGTGAAGGGGTGATGCACCAAGTGAAGAACTTAGCGGAGTCTGAGGCTTTGCTGACAAGCCCCCCCAAAGTATGCACTAACGGATCAGGAACGCTGAGCACCACTACAACGATAAGCACTGGAACAGCCACTGCTGCCAGCAATGCCGCTGCAGATCTGGGCTCCCCCAGCTTACAGCACAGCAGGGAAGATTCTCTGGATCTGAGCCCGCAGGGGTAAGTGTCCTGTTGGTTCTGAGCAAATCATCTGGTTTGTAAGCGTTGACTTATTGCTGATTGCCATTACAGTCAGTAGACAAAATATTTTAAGGAAATTGAAAGTGTTATGAAAAAGTCTTGTCTGACTTGAGCTGCTACAGAATCATCTGCATTTTGCTGTAATGTTTTTGCTTTAAGGAACTAAAATACAGTAACTGTTGAATCTGCCACCTGATAATTTTGGGAAGATTTATATCAAACATTTTAAAAAAGACTATGATGCTATAAAATAACCCATGCCACATCAGAAGAACCTGGAGGATGCCAAGAGTAAAAGATATGGTCTTGTGTGTTCCTCTCTAGAGGACAGTCATTTTTTTCCAGGAGATAGATATGTGGCAGCAATAGTGCATGTTTCTTTTCTACTGGATGCTAAGTGGGGAAAGGAATTATACTTAGGTTGTTTTGTTTGGGCCGTTTTGAACTCTTCAGGATTCAATTTTTTTGTAGGAATACATTTTACTACTGTTACTGTTGCCTTCATTTTGAAAGGGAAATGTTTTCTTAATGCGTTATCGTAGTAAGGAAAGTCGATATGAATTAGGATTGAAGTGTGTCAGCTTGAAAAGTGTAGGAGTTGGTAAATAGAAAATTAGAAATTTAGCTGTTCAAAAAGTACTTGCTGTGTTTTAGTAGGAGACACGTGTCAGCTACTCAGTGGCTTTTGGTGGTCATACAGCAGTGACTTCTGTGTCTTTGTTTAAGTGTAGTCCAATAAATGGATAGCCAGTTACACATGTAACTCTGATAGCTATGAGAAGCCTTCCTTCAGTGACAGTGCTGGCTGTACCTGGCTGCCTATGGAAGGGTGACACCAGCAAGCAGAGCCCCTTCTTGTCTCCTCAGTATGGAATGGAACCTTTCTTCCTTGAGCAGATAACAGCAGGCACATCTTAAACTGTGGGATGGGAATATGTATGCGTATGGTGGATGGAAACATGTTGCTTTATTTTTAAATTTGGACAGACGCCTGAGTGATGTTCTAAAGAGAAAAAGACTGCCAAAACGAGGGCCAAGGAGGCCAAAATATTCTCCTCCGAGAGATGATGATAAAGTAGACAATCAAGGTAAACCATTTTTAAAATAACTGCTAACTCCTTTTTAAATTCAAAATAACCTTACAAGCTGTCAGTAGTGCTTAGCAAACCTACTGATTCTAGGTGAATCTTTTAATTTTGTCTTTGCTTCCTCCAGCTAAAAGCCCTACAACTACTCAATCTCCTAAATCTTCCTTCTTGGCAAGTTTAAATCCTAAAACATGGGGAAGATTAAGCACACAGTCCAACAGTAATAACATTGAACCAGCGCGAACAGCAGGAGTTAGTGGTCTTGCAAGGGCTGCTTCCAAGGATACCATTTCCAATAACAGGTACCAAAAAAAATTCAAAACACTTACAGTATGAGGGATGTCTGCTTTATAAGCAATCAGTTGATTAGGTAACATGTATCAAAGATGAGTAAGAGGTAAATACTATTTGAAAAAGTAAACAATTCTAAGAGAAATGAAAAGCAAATAGTAAGGTGCTAGGAGAAATTGAGAATAGGAAAAATGTTACAAGACAAAATGAGCAGAAATAGATCTTTACTGAATTTAAATAAGAGGGAAGGGTGGTGGTTTTGTGGCTTCTGTTAAACTGGAGGGAATGGTACTCTTGCTGTGTTCACTCATACTGTTTGTATTGTGCATATTTTAAGTGTGGCTAAATACCTTTTTTTATTTTTTTCCTCCAGAGAGAAAATTAAGGGCTGGATAAAGGAGCAAGCCCATAAATTTGTAGAATGTTATTTTAGCTCTGAAAACATGGATGGAAGCAATCCTGCACTAAATGTACTACAGAGACTTTGCACTGCAACTGAACAACTCAACCTCCAGGTTAGAAATGGAAAATGTGTTTGAGACTGGGAAAGCAGAGAGGAAACAGTGGAATTATTTGGGAAGGATATGGCTATTTGTCTGGAGAAATGCAGACTTATTTAGACAGTATAGACAGTACTACAAGTGCAGCTTTTGTTACCTTAAATGCTTCTTAGGCAGTGTTTCTTAAACTTGCAGTGATTTTTTTTTTTTTTTTTTTTTTTTTTAAAGAATTAGTATATAAACTCTTAAACAGTTGTTTTGATAAAGAACTATCATTAGTAGCAGTATTCTTGTTTCCTGGCATTGTTGCAATGCATCTCTTTCAGCTTAAAAAAAAAATTGTTCAGTTCAGTGGTCATTGACTCCATGGAGAAGAGCACAGATTTTAGATCTAAATGATCTAAACCCTTAACTACTCAACCGTTCACCTACTTTAGTAGGTGGTGATGGTACGTCCTTCGAAATAAGGAAATATTAACAGATGTACAAACCCCCTCTTATACAAAGACGTCTTGTAAAATGTGTATTGATTTTTTTGATAGTTTATATGATTGTTTTTCTATTTGGAGTTCATCTTTACTTTGCATGGGACAAGAGAGAGGCAGGATCCAATTTCTAAAAGGGGGAGAACTCGGATATCACCTGTAACACCTTGTACATAGAAAAATTGCTTATATCGAGTTTATTTACTTGATTAGTCATTGCTTGTATTGAGTTACTATGCTCTACCCCTTTTCCTTTCCTATAGGAAGGGAACCTGCTCCCTAATACTAGGGTGAAGTAAAATTAAAATGTTGCTGTTATATTTTTCAGGTGGATGGTGGAACAGAGTGCCTTGTAGAAATCCGTAGCATCGTCTCGGAGTCTGACGTCTCCTCATTTGAAATCCAACATAGTGGATTTGTGAAGCAACTGCTGCTTTATTTGACCTCTAAAAGTGAGAAAGATGTTGTAAGCAGAGATATCAGATTGAAAAGATTTCTTCATGTGTTTTTTTCTTCTCCAGTAAGTCTTCCTGTTTCTTACTTTGGAATTCCAGAGTTGTCTTTATTTCAAACTGTATGTATCTAACTATCTGAGATTCAGGGGTGATCTTGACTTGAGGATAGAGGATATGAGGAATGTTTTACATATAGCCAGGATGTATAATACTACATCTTTTATATGGTTTTGTGTCTTACGGATCCTGAACTCTTTAGATTAGTCTGTAATTAGAGAAAATTAGACACAACAATAGAAAATATTTCCAAAATGACTGTTGCTCTAAATACTGGAAGAACCTTTACCAACCAATTTTAAAGAAGGAGCTTCTTTAAAATTGATTTGTGAAATAGAACAGTAATTAATTAAAACATTCATGAAGCTTATGCTTTGAATCCTTAGAATCTGTAAATTGAAACAGGGAGAGAAGTGCATTATTTGAAACAATTCTTTCATAAACTTGTTATGCGTCTACTAAATGTCCTGATACTGCAAGAACTTAAAGTCGGAGCACTGATTTTAGTGCTTTTTTCATTGCTTTGTTTTTTTGAAACAAGTCATGGTGTAAATTCTTTGAGATGGATTTATTAAAGCACATAATTCAGACTTGAACGTATTTCAGCTTCCTGGAGAAGAACCCCTTGGAAGATTAGAGCCATTAGAAAATGCACCTTTGTTGGCGTTAGTCCACAAAATGAACAATTGCCTCAGTCAGATGGAACAGTTTCCTGTCAAAGTACATGATTTCCCTAGTGGAAATGGAACAGGGAGCAGGTAAGGATTAATGCAGGTAACAGTTTTGTTGGAAGGTCTTTTTTTATGCATCTTGTTCCAGTGCTGAAATTGTGAAGAAATAACAACCCTGTAGAAGAGGAAAACACTTGAATAACGTGGGTTTTTTTATGTGTGTTTTCTCTATTTGTTTTTCTTCAGTAGAAGGTCATATTTATAACTGGATCTTTACTTACCATCTTGGATTTTCTCTCCCTTAGATTGGAGATGGAATTGTAATATTAAGTGCTTTTTTTTTAAAAAAAAAAAATAAGAACTTTACATTTTTTCCTTGTTTAACAAACACTGGAAAGAATAAGCTGTACTTTTCCTTAATCCATCACCACTATCTTTGATTAAGTGCATAGCAACTAGTAAGTTTACTTTCGTATATGGTGCACGTAAGTTTGAGCTTAAATTTCTTGTTGCTATATAAAAGGGCAGCTGGATTATAGGTCTATCTATGCTATTATAGGGAAGTTAGGGAGGAGTTGTGGAAGTCAGGTTTTAGGAACTACTGTTTACTTATTGTTTAATCTACAGTGAATGTTTTCAAGTTAGAGCTGTTTTAAAGCATTTAAAGCTGGTAGAATAATTTTTTCATCTTTAAAAGAGGGAAAAAAAAGTCCATGCTGCATCTGGGCCCAAATTTTGTGTATCAAACTCCCCAGCCTTCTTAAATAAGGCAAAATAGGCATTCCACTCAAAGCACTACGTTCTTAGACTGATCTCGACAAAGTTATGTTTTGGCTTCTAGAAGAGGATGAAATGCATGTACCTTACATTTAAAGTTTGAAATGCTAAAAACTCCTGTCTTTATTTCATGTAGTAAGACAGTGTGGATTTTTTTTGTCACCAACTGTGACAACATCCATTATAGTCTTCCACTAATGCCAGGGAATAAAAGCAGCCCAAGATAAGAGGCTTGTATCTAAAAATGATCAGCTTAAGTATTAATAATTGGTGAGAAGGCACATGCATATAAAATATACTTGTTGATAAGAAAAAAGGATAAGTATGTAGTTTTGTCTCTTCAGGTACTTACTAAAAATAACAGGAATGGATATTTTCCACTCCAAATTCATTATCTAATTGCACTGTAGGTGCAAGGCAACTCTGAAGTTTTTAAACATGTCATCAGTTGACCACTGAACAACTCCAAGTATCAGAGTTGTAGTTTTTTTCAGACCTTTGACTAAATCTTCTCTCCATTCAGCTTTTGTTGGAAGTGAGATTTATCCAGTTGGGCTCTGGTCTTGTAGAGAGAACTTTTGATTTTTTTTTAATGCCAATCTTAATAGTGTATTTTTAAAGAGAGGCACTAGGACAGAGCAGGTAAATTCTCAAATGCATGCATAAGCCTATTTTAGCACGTTGTTTATGCGATGATGATCATTAGATTTTCTTTGTGTAGCAACTTTTTTCACAAATTATTTTGAGTTTTTCTCTTAACAGAGGATCTCAAGCTTTAAAATTCTTCAACACACATCAATTAAAATGCCAACTGCAAAGACATCCAGACTGTGCTAATGTGAAACAGTGGAAGGGTGGACCTGTGAAGATTGATCCTCTGGCTTTGGTACAGGCCATTGAAAGATACCTTGTAGTTAGAGGTATTTATATCTTATGCAGTAACGCGGTTATTTTGGTTCTTAAGGTAATTAGCACTATCAGTAGTACAGAGTCTGTAAAAACCTGACAGGATTATACTGAGGACAAACGTATGGTACCTAAATGTATCTAATTCACAGAGAAGAGACTTGAGCTAAAAGGAAATTTGTCATATTCTGGGCTGCTTTTTCATGTTGTAGTACAGCCCTAATCCTAACAAATACAATCAAACTGACTATCGAGTTGTCTGTGTCATTGTATTTGCCATGTGTTCATACATGTTGATACGTGTCTGAACTTTCAGTCTTGATGTATTTGGGAAGTGAAATCACTCAGACTGTACAAAAGTTATAAGTATATTACTATGCTTAATCTAAAATCATGTAAGAATGTATTCTTTCTCTAGGTTATGGTAGAGTTAGAGAAGATGATGAAGATAGCGATGATGATGGGTCAGATGAAGAAATAGATGAATCTTTGGTAAGCTTTTGATGGTGAGGGGTGAGAGAGCAGCATGGGGAGAGCTTTCAAGAAAAGCCAACAAACCAGTTTCTTATCTTGTTCATTTCCTTCAGGCTGCTCAATTCTTAAATTCAGGTAATGTGAGACACAGACTACAGTTTTACATTGGGGATCACTTGCTGCCGTATAATATGACTGTGTATCAAGCAGTCAGGCAGTACAGTTTACAAGCTGAGGAGGAGAGGGAGTCTACAGATGATGAAAGCAACCCGCTGGGAAGAGCTGGGATTTGGACAAAGACACATACCATTTGGTAAGTCAGGAAAACCAGAAGCTGGTGGCTAACTTCTTGAAATTTCTAGTTGTATGTTCTTGAAGAAAATTTGAATATAGATATGTATATATTTTTCTCTTCCTCTGAAACTATGAAGTTTAGAATTTGCTGATGTGCTTGAGATGCTTAAACCATAGTAAGCATTTATTGTCTGCTAGAGCTATTCCTTCTATCTAGCTAACCTAAACTTACCTTAGGTACATATAGTAAAGCTGATGAACAAGAAATGACAGTCTAAAGTGATAGCAGCTTGATGGAATGAAGTTTTTTTTTTCTAGCACTGGACAAGTAACTACAACCAATAGAGAATATGGCTGCAGTCTGCAATTAATGTTTAACTCAGTGCTGTTTTTTATAGTTAATTGCTGTGTAGATAAGGTATAACAAGAGAATACAGTTATGTTTGTATGACAGTAATAAGCAGTCTTGGCCTATGACTGTGGCAAGTATTTTTAAGTTTCAACTTTGTTTTTCTCTCACTAATATTTAAATGCTTGTCATTCAGCGCAATAGCTCTGCGTGATCACTCATGCTTTCTGCTTGCTTCGGGTGATGGAGCTGAAGGGAACCCATTTTTCCTCCTCTATGCTTTACTCCTGAAGGGTTGTCTCCAAAGGCTGAAATGTGTGTAAATGCACTGTTTTCTGTTCTTAATGATCAAGAGAAATTCCATTAGTCAAAGTAGTAAAACCAGATAGTTTTGTTTCCATGTGTGTGAATTGCATATGTGTTTATTGAAAGTAAAAATTTCTTCTTAGGTACAAACCTGTGCGAGAGGATGAAGATGGTAATAAGGACTGTGTTGGTGGTAAAAGAGGAAGGGCACAGACCGCTCCTACAAAAACCTCCCCTAGAAATTCTAAAAAGCATGATGAGTTGTGGCATGGTGAGTGTGCTGCTGAGGCAGTGTATTAGAGTGTTTCTGAATGCGGGGAGAAGGCCTATGTGGGGACATCACAATAAAGATTTCTTTAAAAGCATGCATAATAAAAGTAAATATATAAAAATATATGCCTATAATAATAAAAACTACAATTTTTTTCCTGCTAGATGGTGTATGCCCTTCGGTATTAAATCCTTTAGAAGTTTACCTCATATCTACTCCACCTGAAAACATAACATTTGAAGACCCATCATTAGATGTTATACTTCTTTTGAGAGTTTTACATGCTATCAGTCGATATTGGTATTACCTGTATGATGTGAGTAGAGCACTTCTAACTGCTTTCATATTTAATGTGAAAATCTGTGTTGAGTAACTTTTAAAATAGTCTTCCATTCTTACCCATTAGAGAATGCTAATATCTTTTTCCTCCTAAGTCTTTCTCTAATTTATGATAAAGTGAAGGCTTACATCTCTAATGGTGAGATATATACACTCTATGCTTTGTTAAAATAAACATTTTCCAAGTTCTTTATCCTTTAAATTTAAAGAACAGTATCCTTCATAAAAAGGAAATGAATATTGGAAATCTATTCTGTATTTCATAGTTGATTTTCTGTATGTATCAAATGACAATGCAAGTTCCCTGCTTCACCTCCCTGCCTATCCCGTTCCCTCCTTTGTTAAGCAGATTATAGGTGTAAAAAAAAAATTTGTGGTATCCTTTAATTAGAAATGTGTTGTTCTTTAACATCACAGAATGCAATCTGCAAGGAGATTATTCCAACCTCAGAATTTATCAACAGCAAACTGACAGCAAAAGCAAACAGGCAGCTCCAGGACCCTTTGGTAATCATGACGGGAAACATACCCACTTGGCTGACAGAACTTGGGAAAACATGGTATGACTGACTTGCCCTCTGGTATTTTAGACTTGAGTTCAATAATTGACTTCTTGGCTGGGCTGCCAAAGTACAATGTGTTACAAGGATTTTGAAAGCATCAAAGGAGAGTACAGTACAGTCCCAGCAGTGTTAAAATCCCTGGTGCTGCTTGGATATTTACACCTGTACTGCACAGTTTGAACCATACATGGATGGAAAGGACTAGGTGCAAAGTTTAGACGAGGGCTTACAGGCATTACTGAGTAATTTGAAGTATTCTTGAAATACAAATACTTAATCTGTTGTGTGTTCTTCTGTTTAGCTTCTTAATTGCATTTTTATTGCTCCACCATGGTTATCTTGGCATATTTAATAAGATTCTAAGGAAAATATAATTTTTATAAGTCTTAAATGGTTAGTGTTTATATTAAATGTCTCTAATAAATGTAAAAATGTCATAAACATCTTGTAATAACTTTATTACGAAGTATTTGTAATGCTTTGTAGTAACTTGAGAGACAGCAGAAGTTGTAGAACTTGCACCTGCAGGGTTGGGGAAGAAGAGAAATTTAGTTGACATACTTGACTTTTCCAGGTGTGGTAGCTGAAGTAATATTAGGACTCACAACTACAAATATATACCATAGAGATACTATTTGGATCTCCCAAATTCTTATTAACATTCTACACTATAAACTACTTGTGCTTAATAGTTAGTGTATGTTCTTGTATAGAGTCACCTGTAGCCATGTTTGCTCCATAAAACTTTCACTTAAATATTAGTGGAGGATTATTCAGTAATAATAGATGTAATAAAAGAGAAAATTTCTCAATTTACTTGTCTTCTGTGATTTTTCTTTAATTATTCTTGAAAGTGGAGCAGGTGGACTGCTATACATAGCTACATATAGATAGACTTTGAGCCATTGACTTAAAATAGTTGATCTGAATTAATACACTAATTGTAAATCAGGCATGAACAAGTAAATATGTACTTTCTGATAGAGTCTTTAGACAAAGCATTCAAATACTTTATTTTTCTGGAAAATAATTTCATGGAGTTTATGTATTTGCTTTTTAAAATACAGTCTCAGGACTCTGATCATATATAAGTATCATAACTGAAACACTGTTTTCTGGAGGCCTCCTTTTGGGGGCTGCTTTTACCATTGCTAAAGAAAGAAAAAAAAGAGAAAATAAAGCAGAAGTCCCAAATATACAGACAAAACCATCAGAAATGTAGTATGCCTGAAGTTATGGCTTTGTTAAACACTGATAATAGCTTTCTTGAGCTGTAGCAGTAGATGTTAGTTGAATCTCAGCTAACTAATCCAACACTCTTTACAGCCCCTTTTTCTTTCCATTTGATACTCGACAAATGCTGTTTTATGTAACCGCTTTTGATCGTGATCGAGCCATGCAAAGACTGCTGGATACTAATCCAGAAATCAATCAGTCGGACTCTCAGGATAGCAGAGTGGCACCACGACTGGACAGGAAAAAAGTAAGTATAATTTGTAAATGGAATGAGTGATCTCCTTGCTTTGCTGGTGTCTTAAAGAATGTCATTGTGAACAAAGTTGTGGTGGTTTTTTTTTTTTTGTTTGTTTGTTTGGGTTTGTGGTTTTTTTTTTTTTTTTTTTTTTTTTT